>CM033643.1:159726616-160086974 GCA_019512145.1 Engystomops pustulosus
CCCTCATAATTAATTATTTCCTATACCCCCACCATTAATTCTTTCCTATGCTGCCCCTCATAATTAATTCTTTCCTATGCTGCTCCTTATGAGAGGCATCATAGAAAATAATTAATTATGAGGGGCAGCATAGGAAATAATTAATTATTCACTTTGCTGCCCCTCAAAATTAATTATTCCCCATGTTGCCCCTCATAATTATTCTCTATACTGCCCCTCCATTATTATTTTCTCTATTTTCTCATAATTCATTACTTCGTATATTGGGGTCGCCACAATCTTTCTACTGCTGTTTAAAAAAAAAAAATCTGTACTTACCTCTGTCTCCCGCGTCTTCTTTCTTCTTCCTGCGGCCGGGCAGGAAGGGGTGCGCGGCCGCGTGATGACGTAATCACGCGGCCGCGCATCCAGGTTCAAGGAGGGATGTGCGCCGGGGTTGTCTTCCGGCCACATTGCTCCAGTAATAGTGCATCGGGCACTATACAGTGACGGGCAGGAGCTTTCTGTCCGGACGGACGGAGGCCCCTGCCCGACCGCCGTAGGCAGCATTGACACTATTGTTAATGCCAGCGCCAAGCCCCGAATCCGGATTTATCATTTGGGGGCACCCGGGCTGGCGCTCCAAGCGCTGGATGGGGGCCGGATAGAAACGGTCCGCGGGCCGCATGTGGCCCGTGGGCCGTAGTTTGGGGACCCCTGCTCCAAAGCTTCATACGTGCTCTTAAAACCCATCTCTTTAGGCAAGCCTATCACACTTGCTAACTGCATGAAATGTCAACTCTCCCTTTACTAATCCATCCTATGTCCTATCTCCCGTCTGTTATTTGGCAAACAGCAGATATTTACCAAGCACCAGGCTTCTCTGCAGTCTTTTTCACCTAGGACCCTGTAAATAAGATGGCGGCTGATGGCTGGTTCAAGCAGCAACATTTTTATTTATTAAATTATTTGATATTGCTCCCTTATAAAGAATGGCTGGACCATTATACAACCTCTTGTGTCTTCACCCTTATCCTCATAGTCTGTAAGCTCTTCTATTCTTTCATATGACTGTTTTGTTCTTTAATGTAATATAGTTGTAATATGATTTGTAAAGCGCTACGGAATATGATGGCGCTGTATAAATAAAGATTATTATTATTATTATAAATCTGATCTGGTTTTTTGATCTGTCTTTTCCCTCTTATGTACCACTACCTTCTTGGGATACCCCCATTGTCTGAATTTTCTCTGGATTGCTTGTAATCCTTTTCACCCTAAGCAACAGGCTATAAGGTGATGGTAGATCATGGATGATTACTGTCATATCTGACCAGTGTATTCTTGTTGGTCAGTTTTGTGTATATATCTGTCTCAAACCCTTCCGTCTGTCTGGTTACAATATATCTAGAAACTAAAGACTAGTCTCAGATTAGGCTACCGTAAATTTAATAGTTTCATCTATAGTATTAAAAAAAGAATGAAAAGTCACAAGTTCTTGTTCTGTACCTGTCCAGGGGTGGAACACATCAGCTCTATACCTCCCCCACCTCAGGCAATGTCCAAAGAGTGGGGAGGCATAGATGAAGTCCTCCTCCAGAGCCCTCATTACTATATTAGCATATGTGGGTGCCATGTTAGAACCCATCACCACACCCATACATTGTAAGAAATAATCATCCCAAAAAAGAAAATAGATATGTCTCAAGACAAACTCCAGTAAGGTTGGGGGATGTCAAATTTTTCATGGTGAGTTTTTAGCAAACCGCCTCTAGTCCAGTACATTCTTGCCTTTAGATACAAGTGTATTATTTAATTTGTTAATAAAGTCGGCTGTGTCCTGACTATTATTATAGGACCTGCCAGCTGTAGCCAAGTCCCTCAATATTTTACCCAAAAACGTGACAATATTAGAAAATATTGATCCTGTACCTGATACTATAGGTCTACTGGGGGGGGGGGGGGGGGCAAGGAATTTGTGTATTTTTAGTACTGACCAAAGTTTTGACACACCTTCTCATTCAAAGTGTTTTCTGTATTTTCATGACTATAAAAGTTGTAGATTCACACTGGAGGCATCAAAACTATGAATTAACACAAGACGTGGCCGCTAGCAACCAGGGGAATGTCTGCTCCAGTAAGAAGGGTAATGGGAGCACAGGCAAGGTCAGACAGGTGCTGGTAGTGGGAGATTCGATTATTAGGGGAACACACAGGGCAATCTGTCACAAAGACCGTGCATACCGAACAGTGTGTTGTTTGCCGGGTGCTCGGGTTCGGCATGTGGCGGATCAGGTTGACGGATTACTGGGAGGGGCTGGTGAGGAACAAGCGGTCATGGTCCACATTGGCACTAATGACAAAGTAAGAGGTAGGTGGAAGGTCCTTAAAAATGATTTCAGAGATTTAGGCCATAAGCTCAGGGCAAGGACCTCAAAGGTAATTTTCTCCGAAATACTGTCTGTACCACGTGCCACACCAGAAAGGCAGCAGGAGATCAAGGAGGTAAATAAGTGGCTCAAAAGTTGGTGTAGGAAGGAGGGTCTTGGGTTCATGGAGAACTGGACTGACTTTTCTGTCGGCTACAGGCTCTACAGTAGGGATGGGCTGCACCTCAATGGGGAGGGGGCCGCTGTTTTAGGGAAAAAAAAATCGCTAGAAGGTTGGAGGAGTGTTTAAACTAGAGACCTGGGGGGAGGGCAACTACACTTGTGCAGGGCAAATAGACAGTGTACATAGAGAGCTGGGAAGAATCATAGTCCATGGGGGAGGAAGGGGGGCTGGAATGAGATTGGGGAATAAGGACAAAAGGAATACAGACAGGGAAAACCATATAAAGTGTATGTACACAAATGCCAGAAGCCTCACAAACAAAATGGAGGAACTGGAACTCTTGATGTTGGAGCGGAAATATGATATAGTGGGTATCAGCGAGACATGGCTGGACAGTAGCTATGACTGGGCTGTTGCTATAGATGGTTATAGTCTTTTTAGAAAGGATCATATAAATAAAAAAGGTGGAGGGGGTTGTTTATATGTGAATTCTTGCCTCAAGCCCGTCCTGCGAGATGACATCAGTAACGCAAATGTGGAGTCCCTATGGGTTGAGATAAGAGGAGGGAAAAAGAATAATGAAATATTACTAGGGGTTTGTTATAAGGCTCCAAATATAATGGAGGCAGCAGAGGAAATGCTGATAAGTGAAATGGATGCGGCTTCAAAGCAAGGTGAAGTACTTATCATGGGAGACTTCAATTACCCAGATATCGACTGGGGGGCAGAAACCTGCAGGTCCTTCAAAGGTAGCAGGTTCTTGTCAACAACAAAAGACAATTACCTGTCGCAACTAATCCTGGAGCCAACAAGAGGGGGGGCACTGCTGGACCTTATCCTGACCAACAGACCTGATAGGGTATCAAAGCTACAGGTTGGGGGGAACCTGAGTAATAGTGATCATAATATAATTGATTTTGTATTACGCTTTACTTAGAGCGTTAGTGAAGGGACAACCAACACTCTAAACTTCAGGAGGGCAAATTTTCAGCAACTAAGGGAAGACCTTAAAGGCATAGACTGGGATAATGTTCTCAAAGACAAAAGCCCCCCCCACGGGTGCAGAGGAGAGCAACCAGGATTATTAGGGGAATGGGGGAACTAGAATACACTGACAGATTAAAAAATTTGGGATTATTCAGTTTAGAAAAAAGACGACTGAGGGGAGACCTCATTACAATGTACAAATACCTGAACGGACAGTACAAGGATCTCTCCAAAGATCTTTTTATACCTCGGCCTGTGACCAGGACAAGGGGGCATCCTCTACGCCTAGAGGAGAGGCGATTTTACAATCACCATAGACAAAGGTTCTATACTGTAAGAGCAGTGAGACTGTGGAACTCTCTGCCGCAGGAGGTTGTTATGGCGGACTCTATGTACATGTTCAAGAGAGGCCTGGATGACTTTCTGGAGAGAAAAAATATCACGGGTGTAGACATCTCACTGGAGAAGTGCTCGAGGGAGTGTACATCTCACCTAGGTTGCTACATAGTGTGAGATGGTAAGTCCAGGATTGATCTGTTGCTCAGCAGTATTATGCTGCTGAGTTGTTGTTTAATCTTGCCGGGCCTGGATTTACATGGAGTGGCAGGTAGGTTTGGTAGTGGGACTTGCCACTCCCTCCCCTCGATCCAGTTCGGGTTTTGGATCAGGTGAGCTCTGCTTCTAATCAGCCTGTGAAGGTAAAAGCTTTCCAAAGCTTTCAGGTCTGGGCTATCAGCCAGGAAACAGCCTATGTGGGTTTGGAGGAGCCCTGCATCTTCCTGTCTATGCGGCCGCTGTATTTACGAGTGTTAGATAGGTGAGACAACCTGTTAGTAAGCGCCCAGACGGGTAGGTCTTTTGTTTGAACTTTTAAAAGCACGGTGTTGCTGTATTTATGTTTGCTGGACTGTTTATGCTAAAAATAAACGCCAAGTTGACCTTTTATACATCTACGTCTGCTGTGAACTGTGTCCTAACACACCATCCCCCGGGAAGATCCCTACACGGGTTATGGGGATAAAACATTTATTTAATTCTTAAAGGTTGGACTTGATGGACTTGCGTCTCCTTCCAGCCTTATATACTATGATACTATGATACTATGATATACTTAACAAAAATGCATGAAACAACTTATATTCTTGGTTCTTCAAAGTAGCCACCTTTTGCTTTTATTACTGATTTGCACACTCCTGGCATTGTTGGTTAAATGCGGGACCATTTCCTGCACGTAATTACCGTACTACAGAATAAGTATCATTGTCATAAACCTGTGGCAAGATGTGTATATAGAAAAACAATTATTATTTAAAAATTGATCCAGCATGACGCGGTGGACCGGAACACAATGGGGACATCCACGATGGCTGAAGATATTCAAATATATTCATTCTAAAAGATAAAAGAAAAATGTGTAGAAAAATGATGTCCCAAATTATTCTATCTTACATATACACCTGGCAGGATCACAGAACCGCAATGGTAAGCCTATAACCACTAATTCAAGTCATACCACACTTCGTTTATAATCGACATTTAGTCCATTTGGTATTGGTAATCTATTGTGCCAAGTGTGCCTGCAACAAGTTATATGTTGGCTTGACAATCAGAGAACTGAAAGGGAGGGTATGCAAACACATGAGACATTGAGAACTCACAAGATATTATGGACGAAGACTCTCTAAGAACCCTATTCAGACATTTTAAAATATTCCATCAGCGTAATCCCCAAATTTTAAGATGTATCGGTATTGAAAGCATTCATCTTGGATCAAGGGGAGGTAACATAAGTAAAAAATGATGTCAAGTAGAATCTAAGCGGATTTACTGTCTCGGTTCCATTGAACTGAGAGGGCTCTATGAACCGTTGGGTTTTGTTTTGTTTTTTTATACATACGGTACTACAATTCGATTTTATAAGATTATATAGCTCTAGATGAATTTATATCATTGTGTCAGTATTTGAACTTTGCATCACTGTGAGCACTTTATTTCTATAAAATATAACTGGCATGCATAGATGAAAATATTTTTTGCTTGTTGTAGCACCTATATGGTGGAATATTTGCCTTTATCTAACACCATAGCACTATTGATATTTATATGCAACGGTCACTTTATATGCAAACTTTAATTTTAAGAAGGCTTCTTCAGCCGCCAGTGGCCAGAGTCGAGGATTGGCTTCCTTCTTTGTTAACGCCACAATAGGAGACACAAGAGAGGAGAAGTGCGGGATAAACTGCCGGTAGTAATTGGCAAAGCCCAGGAATCTCTGTATTGCATGTAGTCCTGCTGGGCATAGCCATTGAAGAACCGCAGACAACTTAGCCACTTAGGTGGTCAAACAGGACGTCTGGTCCTTCCTCCAATGCTTTTGGTGGTGCTAGCAGCGTTCTCTGACCTCCTGCGCATCTACACTCAGGCTCCACCTCTCATCCGCCATCAGCAGTCTGCTATGATCTTGCGTTGTTTAGGGGTTGTGTTCTGAACTGCTGGGAGTTGTGGTACCTCTGCATGGTGTCTGCAATTGTGCTTTGTTGCTCTGCACCATGAGGGGTTAATTCCCAGAAGTTGTCCAGCTCCAATCAGGTTCTGGAGGTGGGGTCCTGGCTGCATAAATTGCAGCTTCACTAGTCACCTGTGCCAGTGTTTGAAATCCCTTCATCGCTTGCTCTCTGCTATAGGTTTTACCTGCTCTTGTTCTGTATTGTTGTGATCTTGGCTAGTTTTTGATGTTTACCCTTTTGCTTACTGATTTTGCTCTTGACGTATCCTCTTGTTGTGACTCCAGCTAGTTTACTACTCTTTTGTGTCGTTCCCTTCCCGCACTTATGTAGTGTATTCCGAGTTTTCAAGTAGTTGCCCCACGGTTTAGTGAGACAGAGGCTGGGGCGAGCTCAGGGCACACTATCAGTGCTACCCAACCCTAACAGAGGATTTACGTATGAACCCCCTTTGCCGGTTCTCCTTGATGTAGTCCGACATTGCCACGGTTTCAGGCAGAGAGGGTAAGTACACCCGACCCCAAGGAGGAGATGTACCTTGCAGCAGATAAACAGGGCAGTAGTAGGAACAGTGTGGTAGCAAAGTCTCAGCTTGCTTCTTCAAAAAGATGTCTGGAGAGTCCTGATAACAAGCTGGAAGACCCTCCAGAGCCCTGGGGGCCACAGAAGAGGTAATGACTGGTACTGGATGAGGAACCACCATGCCGTGAGACTGACAATATGGTCCCCGATGAAAAATCTCCCCCATCTTCCAATTAAGCACAGGGACATGGATCTGCAACCACGGAAGACAGGAGGTAATACGAGGACGGAGGTAGCACATAGAAAGACAGTCTCTCCTTATGTAATGCCCTGCTTGTAATAACAAGGGCTCAGTGCAGTACCAGGCCGGATCAGAAAGGGCAGTGATGCTAGGAGACCAGAGAGGCATCCACGAAGTATCGTGCAGAGCCGGAATCCGGGAAGGCAGAAAATCTGGAACTGAGCACCTGTTCCTGAGCTGAGTGGAGCAGCTTTGTTCTCACCTAGGGATGCTTCTCCCAAGAACCCTAGGTGCAAGCGTTTCCCGGACTTTGAGGACAGACTGGACAAGCCTGAAGGAAGTGTTACGGACTGGCACAGTAGATGCAGAGGGTCCCCTGATGTCACCTGGAATGTTCCTTAGAAGACAGCGGAGCTCTGTCCACCTGCATTGGTTCCTCCATAAACCAGATATCTATCCGAGTGACCAGCAAGATGAATTTATCTAGAGTAGATGGCAAGTCACATGCAGACAGCGCGTCTTTAACTTGTCCAAAAGTCCCTTTTTAAAGGTCGCAGTCAGGGTGGCATCATTCCAGGCTAGTTCAGAAGTCAGGGTATGGAATCGAACTGCATAGTCACCAACAGATGAGTCCCCTTGATGCAGGTTCAGGAGTGCAGTCTCCGCTGAAGATGCCTGTATAAATTCCTCAAAGACAGACCAAAACTCAGCGAAGAAGGAGGGGGTGTTAGCCTTAACCGGGTATTTTCTGTCCCAGAGAGGAGTAGCCCATGCCAGGGCCTTCCTGAAGAGGAGGCTGATGGTGAACGCCACCTTAGACCTTTCTGTGATGAACTAAGTCGGCATAAGCTCAATGTGCAGGGAGCACTGGGTGATAAAGCCGTTGCACAACTTGGGATCCCCATCATACTTTAATGGCATGGAAAGCCTCAGCCTAGCTTCAGCGACAGGCAGGCCAGAGTAGCAGGAGAAGCCTCAGGTTTGAGGCTTGCTGTTGCTGAATAGCTATCAACTGCTGCAGCATTGCGGTGACGTGTCCTAGCTGTTCACCTTGCGTTGCAATATGCTGGGACTGCTAGACCACAATGGTGGTCAGATCAGGCAGTTTAGATAGCGAAACCTTGGTAGGGTCCATGGCCGGATCTGGACCCACTGGACCACCGCGGACAATGATGTAAGCCAACACCTGGGACTGGAATCTAAGTGGCACCCGGTCCTCACCAGAACCTGCGGCAAAGCAGGTTGGACTTGCTGCTCCATGGTACCACCAGGTCGTTCCACAGATGAGATTTTGTCTGTGGTGGCAGCCAAGGCGAGGTACACAGTGGTTAGGCAGAATCGTAGTTGGGGACGGGCAGGAAGGTCAGAAAGGGCAGCACAGGATCAGAGTCGGGGACGTAGCAACAGGTCAAGACAGGCAGAACAGGATCAAACCGAGGTCAAAACAGAAATCAACAAACAGGCACAAGGATACAAGCTTTCTCAACGGCAGGGAATATCCAGCAGGGAATGCTGGGAGAGGCCAGCTTTTAACCATTTCCTGGAATGGCCAGCACCAATCCGCAATGCGCTGGCCCTTTAAGTCTTCGCGAGTCGGGGCGAGCACACACAGTGGCCTGAGCCGGATAGGGAACAGGTAAGTGGCGCATGCACTGCGCTGGGGAGGGGGGGAAGAGAGGGATATGGGTTCGCAAGAGTACCCGTGACAATTACTCCCCTATTTTATCTTTAATATTCTATATGGTCTCTTACACAGATATATATTAGCACACTGCAATTTATTTATCTTTATTCCCCCTTCTTTGCATTTTTATATTAACCCAAATATTATATATTATATATTACCCTCCAGCGGCCCCGATGCGCAACGCGGCCCCCGATGTCGGTGCGGCTCCTCTTCTTTCTTCCGTCTTCTGTAACAGCCTGCAGGGCGCGGTCATGTTATCTCCCGGCGCATACTATGACGTCAGATAAGATGGCCGTGCCCTGTAGGCTGTTACAGAAGACCGAAGAAGAGCCGTGGGGAAGCCAGAAGAGGAGCCACGCAGACATTGTGGAGCCGCACTGCGCATCCGGGCCTGGACAGGGACCCCAAAAGACCTTGGGCCTGGACCTTGCACATGCGCGGTCCAACATATGACAAAGCGATCACCAATTGAAACCAGTAGGAGTGCATTCTCGGACGCCGATTGCGTCGATCTGACTGATTCGGATTTAATATTCAAATTGTGGCGCAACCAATGCACTTGAACTGAACTTGAACTCCGGCGGACCTGAGCGGGGAAACTACACATGCAGGAAATCGGGCAACGCCAGACAATCCACTTTGGGTCCCAATGGGGCTTATTTACTAAGGCTCCTGCACTCGCATTTCCGTTGGGTATTCCGACTTTTCAGGGATCGCGCCGCCGGGACAGGGATTTAGAAGGGCATTATGTCGCACATTGGCGCCAGCTTCCATGTGACACAAATCGGGGGACGGGCCATCGGACCATCCAACTGATTCGGACAAACCGCGGGATTTAACTTTCAATTTGTGTCGCAAGATCAAGCACTTACATGCAACGGGAAGAAGAAGGTGAACTCCTGCGGACCTGATTGAGGCGACACATGCAGGAAATCGGGCCCACAATCTTCTTGAATCGCGGCAGATGTGAATTCCGGTCGGACAATGCACTTTCGGGGATCACACATGACAGGTAAGTAAATGTGCCCCAATATCTTTTATGGATTACTGCTGACATCTAGTGGTTACCGGTGGGTGCACCTTGTGACACCAGCTTACATTCTTGGCGATTGTTCCTAATTCTTGAGGTTTTGAAAGTGATTTGTTCTTTAACCCCCTTAGCACTCTGAGTCCGATATATCGGAGCGCAGTAAGTTATATAATTAACAGCCAACACCCCAGTGTAACACCTGCGGTGGGAGTGGGCTCTGATTGCGTGTTTTTAACCCCTTGAATGCCGCTGTCAGTGCGACCACAGCATTTAAACTGCCTATGGGAAGCCCCATGCCCAGAGTATCATCATGTACAAGGAATCGGGTGATTGCTTGTTCCAAGTCCCATGGTGGAAATAGTCAAAAAGTTAAAAAATGTTATTCAATAAAAAATAAAGCAATCAATAAAAATGGCCATAATCCCTATGACATATAAAGAGACATTTAACACAAAAAATAACCTAAATCATAAGACACACCACATATATAGTATCACTGCATCCGTAACAACCTGTAGAATTAAAGTAAGTATATTAAACCCACAGGATGATCGCCGTTAAAAAAAGTTAAAAACCCGTCAAAATTATGAATTTTACCTATTAAATCCCACAAAAAATGCAATAAAAATTTAAGAGAAAAACATATGTACTCCAGAAAGATACAGTTGCAAAGTACAACAAATCCTGCAAAAAAACAAGCCACCAACAAGCTCCATAGCCAAAAAAGTAAAAATGTTATGCCTCTTGGAAGACGGCAATGCAAAAATGATACGTTTTTTTCCCACATTGGGGTTTTATTTGGCAAATTTTGTAAAACGTTAGAAAAAATATTCAAGTATGGTATCCCCGTAATCGTATCGACCCATAGAATAAAGATAACATGATTAGAATGCTGTATGGTGAACACCAAAAAAAAAAGTAAGAAATCCAGTACAGAATTGATGCTTTTCTACTCCTGCCCTCAAATAAAAGTTCAAATTTCAATCATAGGGGATACCAACCCCAAAATAACACTGGAAAAAGCATCTCGCCTGCAAATAAAATTCCATCACATGGCTTTGTAGCGCGCCCATAAAACAAGTAACGGCCACATGTGGGGGGTCAATGTACTTGGGAGAAATTGTATAACAAATTGTAAGGTGGGTTTTCTCTTTTTATCTTTGGAAATGTGTAATTTAGGGCTAATGAACATTAACGACAAAAAAACTGATTGCCCCCCCCCCCCGAACCGTTTTGGGGGGCGCCGATCACTGCTATGGAAGTGTGGGTCCGATCTGGTCCCGCACTGCCTGCAGCACTGCTAGTAAGATGGGGCGATGAGACATGTTACGGCACAGTGCCAGCTATGCATGTGCATAGGTGACGCTGCTAATACCCTGCAATACAGTATTGCAGAGTATTATCATACTCAGATGATTGCTTGTTCATGTCCCATGGTGGAAAAAGTAAAAAAAATGTTATTCAATAAAAAATAAAGTAATAAATCAATAAAAATGCCCATAAACCCCATAACATATAAAGAGACATATAACCCAAAAGAAAGTCTAAATCATAACAAAAACCCCACATATATAGTATCACCGCGTCCGTAACAACCCGTAGAATAAAAGTAAATCATTATTGAAGCCGTTAAAAAAAACTGTTAAAAACCCACCAAAATTATCATTTTTACCTATTCAATGGTACAGAAAATGCAATAAAAAGTGATCAAAAAAACATATGTACTCCAGAATTATACAGCTTTTCTACTCCTGCCCTCAAAAACGAGTTCCTAAATTTTCAACAATAGGTGATACCAACCCCAAAATGGCAAAGACCAGGGAAATACAGGCGAATGCTGATGCACTGTCAAGGGTAATTGTCTGTGGGGACCAATGCTCGCCCTACGGTTGAAAAAGAGGGGGGGGGATACTAGTAGACATCTCACTGGAGAAGGTGCTCGAGGGCGTGTAATCTCACCTAGGTTGCTACCCTAGTGTAGACTGGTAAGTCACAGGACTGATCTGTGACTCAGCAGTATTAGTGCTGAGTGTTGTTTAATTTGCGGCCTGGATTAAATGGAGGGCAGGTGGGTTTGGTAGTGGGACTTGCCACTCCCTTCTCCTCGATCCAGTTCGGGTTTTGGATCAGGGGAGCTCTGCTTAATCGCCTGTGAAGGTATAAAGCTTTCCAAAGCTTTCGGTGTCTGGCTATCGCCAGTGAAACAGCCTATTGGTTGGGGGGATAAATGGAAGGGAGCCCTGCATCATTCCTGTTATGCGGCCGCTTATTTACGAGTGTTAGATAGGTGACGCACACGGTTATAAGCGCGCCAGACGGGTAGGTGTTTTTGTTTGAACTTTTAAAAGCAACGGTGTTGTTTGTATTTATTTGATGGACTGTTTATGCTAAAAAATAACACCGCCAAGTTTGACCTTTTATACATCTAAGTCTGGTGTGACTGTTGTCCTAAACACCATCCCCCGGAAGATCCCTACAGCCGGTTATGCGAGGGATAAAACATAGTTAAATGCTTAAAGGTTGGACTTGATGGACTTCGTCTCCTCCAGCTTATATACTATGATACTAGATACTATGAAACTTAACAATGCATGAAACAACTTTATCTTGGTCTTCAAAGTAGCCACCTTTTGCTTTTATGTACTCTTTGCACACTCCTGGCATTGTTGTTAAATGAGGGACATTTCCTGCAGTATTACCGTACTACAGAATAAGTATCATGTCATAAACCTGTGGCAAGATGTGGTATATAGAAAAAATTATTATTTAAAAATTGATCACATGAACGCGGTGGACCGAAACCAATGGGAGACTCCACGATGCTGAAGATATTCAAAAATATTCATTCTAAGAAGATAAAAGAAAAATGTGTAGAAAAATGAGTACCCCAAATTATCTATCCTAATATACAACCTGGCAGGATCACAGAACCCGCAATGAGTAACGCCTATACCCACTATTCAGCATCAAGACATACCACACGTGCGTTTATAATCAGACATTTAATCCATTTGGTATTGGTAATCTATTGTGCCACGTGTGCCTGCAAACAAGCTCTATCATGTGTGGCGTGACTCAGAGAATCGATGTGAGGGAGACAAGCAAACACAGTGAGGACATTGAGAACTCAAGCATTTAGATGACGGAAGACTCCTAAGACCCTTTCAGTACATTTACAAATATTCCATCACGGAACTCCCAAAATTTTTAAGATGTATCGGTATTGACAAGCAGTCATCTTGGATCAGGAGAGGTAACATAAGAAAAAAAAAAAATGATGTAAAGTAGATAGCTCTAAAGCGGATTTACTGTTCTCGTTCCATTGACGAGAGGCTCATGGAACCGTGGGTTTTGTTTTGTTTTTTAGACATACGGATTAAATCGATTGTTATAAGATTATGAGCTCATAGAGAATTATATGCATCTGGGTCGTATGTTGAACTTGGCATCCTGGAGACACTTTATTTCTAAAATATAGGCATAATAAGATAAAATATTTTTTGTTGTTTTAGGCCACCTGAGTGTGGAATATTGCCTTTATCGAACACCATAGCACTAGATATTATAATGCACACGGCACTTTATATGCCAAAACTTATTTAACGAAGCTTCTTTCACACGCCATGTGGCCAGAGTCGAGGATTGGCTTCTCTTCTGTTTTAAACCCACAATTAGCGACACAAGAGAGGAGACAGGCGGGATAAAAACTGCCGGTCAGTAATTGGCAAAGCCCAGGAATCTCTGTATGCATGTAGTTCCTGCTGGGCATAGCCATTGAAGACCGCAGACATCAGCCCCTAGTGGATCAACAGGACGTCTGGTCCTTCCTCCGCAATGCTTTTGGGGGTGGTGCTAGCAGCGGTTCTCTGACCTCGCGCGCATCTTACACTCAGGTCCACCTCTCATCCGCCATCACAGGTTCTGCTATGATTTGCGTTGTAGGGGTTGTGTCTGAACTGCATGGAGTTGTGCGTACCTCTGCATGGTGTCTGCAATTGTCTTGTTGCTCTGCACATGAGGGTTAATTCCCAGAAAGTTGTCCAGCTCCATCAGGTTCGTGGAGGTGGGGGTCCTGGATGCATACATTGGAGCTTCACTAGTCACACTGTGTCCATGTTGTAAAATCCTTCATCGCCTTGCCTCTCTGCTTATTAGGTTTACCTGCTTTTTTGTATTTTGTGATCTTGGCTAGTTTTGATGTTTACACTTTTTTGCTTACTGATTTGCTCTTGACGTATCCTCTTTGTGACTCCAGCTGTTTACTACTCTTTTGTGTCGTTCCCTTCCCGCACTTATGTAGTGTATTCCGAGTTTTCAAGTAGTTGCCCCCACGGTTTAGTGAGACAGAGGCTGGGGCGAGCTCAGGGCCACACTATCAGTGCTACCAACCCTAACAGAGGATTTACGTATGAACCCCCTTGCGGTTCTCCTTGATGTAGTCCGACATTGCCACGGTTTCAGGCAGAGAGGGTAAGTACAACAACCCGACCCCAAGGAGGAGATTACCTTGCAGCACTATAAACGGCATAGTAGGAAACATGTGGTAGCACAAGTCTCGCTTGCTTCTTCAAAAGATGTCTGAGGAGTCCTGCTAAACAAGCTGAAGACCCTCCAGAGCCCTGGGGCCCACAGAAGAGGTAATGACTGGTACTGGATGAGAACCACCTGCCGTGAGATGACAATATGGTCCCCGATGAAAAATCTCCCCCATCTTCCAATTAAGCACAGGACAGGATCTGCAACCACGGCAAGGGACAGAGGTAATACTGAGGACGGAGGTAGCACATAGAAAGACAGTCCTCTCCTTATGTAATGCCCTGCTTGTAATAACAGGGCTCAGTGTCAGTACCAGGCCGATCAAAAGGCAGTGAGCTAGGAGACCAGAGAGGCATCCACGAAGTATCGTGCAGAGCCGGATTCGGGAAGGCAGAAATCTGGAACTGAGCCCTGTTCCTGAGCTGAGTGGAGCAGTCTTTTGTTCTCACCTAGGATGCTTCTCCCAAGAACCCTAGTGAGCAAGCGCTTTCCCGACTTGAGGACAGACCTGGACAAGCCTGAAGGAAGTGTTACGGATGGCCAGTAGATCAGAGGGTCCCTGATGTCACCGGATTGGCCTTAGAAGAAGCGGAGCTCTGTCACCTGCATTGGTTCCCCATAAACCAGATATCTATCCGAGTGACCGCAAGATGAATTTATTAGAGTAGATGGCAAGTCACATGCAGACAGCGCGTCTTTAACTGTCCAAAAGTCCTGTTTAAAGGTCGGCAGTCAGGGTGGCATCATTCCAGGCTAGTTCAGAAGTCAGGGTATGGAATCGAACTGCATAGTCACCAACGAATGAGTCCCCCTTGATGCAGGTAGGAGTGCATCTCCCTGAGATGCCTGTTAAGATTCCTCAAAGCAAGACCAAACTCAGCGAAGAAGGAGGGGGTGTAGCCTTAACCGGGTTTTTCTGTCCAGGAGGAGAGCCCATCGGGCCTTCCTGAAGAGGAGGCTGATGGTGAACGCCACCTAACCCTTTCTGTGATGAACTAAGTCGGCATAAGCTCAATGTGGCAGGGAGCACGGGTGATAAGCCGTTGCACAACTTGGGATCCCATCATACTTTAATGGCATGGAAGCCTCAGCCTAGCTTCAGCGACAGGGCAGGCAGTAGACAGGAGAAAGCCTCAGGTTTGAGGCGTGCGTTGCTGAATAGCTATCAACTCTGCAGCATTGCGGTGACGTGTCCTAGCTGTGCACCTTGCGTTGCAATATGCTGGGACTGCTAGACCACAATGGTGGTAGAATCAGGCAGTTTAGTATAGCGAACCTTGGTAGGGTCCATGCCGATCTGGACCCCACTGGCACACCGCGGACAATGATGTTAACAACCTGGAGGACTGGAATCTAGTGGGCCCGGTCCTCACCCAGAACCTGCGGCAAAGCAGGTTGGACTGTTTCTGCTCCATGGTACACCAGGTCGTTCACACAGATGAATTTTGTCTGTGGGGGCAGCCAATGGCGAGGTACACAGTGGTTATGCAGAATCGTAGTTGGGGGTGAGGCGGAAGGTCGAAAGGGCAGCAAGATCAGAGTAGCGGGACGTAGCAACAGGTCAAGACAGGCAGAACAGGATCAACCGAGGTCAAACAGAAATCAACAACAGCACAGGAATACAGCTTTCTCAACGGCAGGGAATATCCAGCAGGAATGCTGGGAGAGCCAGCTTTTAACATTTCCTGGAATGGCCAGCACACAATCCGCAATGCGCTGGCCCTTTAAGTCTTCGCGAGTCGGGGGGCGGCAGCACACACAGTGGCCTGAGCCGATAGGGAACAGGTAAGTGGCGATGCACTGCGCTGGGGAGGGGGGAAGAGGGGATATGGTTCGCAGAGTACCCGTGACAATTATCCCCTATTTTATCTTTAATATTCTCTATGGTCTCTTACAGCAGATAATATTAGCACACTGCAATTATTTATCTTTATTCCCCTTTCTCTTGCATTTGTATATTAACCCAAATATATTATATATATATTTACCCTCCGAGGCCCCGATGCGCACGCGGCCCCTCACGTCGGTGCGGCTCTCTTTGTTTCGTCCGTCTTCGTAACAGCCTGTCAGGGCGCGTCATGTTATCTCCCGGCTGCTAGATACAGTCAGATAAGATGGCCGTGCCTGTAGGCTGTTACAGAAGAGAAGAGGCCGTGGGGCAGCCAGAAGAGGAGCCACGCAGAATTGTGGAGTCGCACTGGCATCCGGCCTGGACAGGGACCCAAAAGACCTTGGGCCTGGACCTTGCACATGCGCCTAGTCAATATGTACAAGCGATCATCAATGAAACCAGTAGGAGTGCATTCTCGGACGCCGATTGCGTACGATCTGGACTGATTGGATATATTCAAATTGTGGCGCAACCCATGCACTGAACTGAACTGAACTCCGGCGGACCTGAGCGGGGAAACTACACATGCAGGAAATCGGGCAACGCCAGACAATTCCACTTTGGGTCCAATGGGGCTTATTTACTAAGGCTCCTGCACTCGCATTTCGTTGGGTATTCCGACTTTTCAGGATCGCGCGCCGGACAGGGATTTAGAAGGGCATTATGTCGCACATTGGCGCCAGCTCCATGTGACACAAATCGGGGAGGGCCATCGGACCATTCAAATGATTCGGACAAACCGCGGGATTTAACTTCAATTTGTGTCGCAAGATCAAGCACTTACATGCAACGGGAAGAAGAAGGTGAACTCCTGCGGACCTGATTGAGCGACACAGGCAGAAATCGGCCACATCTTGAATCGCGGCAGATGTGAATTCCGGTCGACAATGCACTTCTCGGGATCAACATGACAGGTAAGTAAATGTGCCCCAATATCTTTTGGATTACTGCTGACATCTAGTGTTACCGGTGGGTGCACCTTGTGACACCCGCTAATTTTGGCGATTGTTCCTAACTTCTTGAGGTTTTGAAAGTGATTTGTTCTTTAACCCCTTAGCACTCTGAGTCCGATATATCGCGAGCGCAGTAAGTTATAAATAACAGCCACACCCCAGTGTAACACTGCGGTGGGAGTGGGCTCTGATTGCGTGTTTTTAACCCCTTGAATGCCGCTGTCAGTGCGGCACAGCATTTAAACTGCCTATGGAAGCCATGCCCAGAGTATCATCATGTACAGGAATCGGGTGATTGCTTGTTCCAAGTCCCAGGTGGAAATAGTCAAAAGTTAAAAAATGTTTATCAATAAAAAATAAAGCAATCAATAAAAATGGCCATAATCCTATGACACTTAAGAGAATTTAACACAAAAATAACCTAAATCATAAGACACACCACATATATAGTATCACTGCTCCGAACAACCTGTAGAATTAAAGTAAGTATATTAAACCCACAGGATGATCGCCGTTAAAAAAAGTTAAAACCCGTCAAAATTATGAATTTACCTATTAAATCCCCAAAAAAATGCAATAAAAATTTAAGAGAAAAACACTATGTACTCCCAGAAAGATACAGTTGCAAAGTACAACAAATCCTGCAAAAAAACAAGCCACCAACAAGCTCCATAGCAAAAAGTAAAAATGTTATGCCTCTGGGAGAACGGCAATGCAAAAATGATACGTTTTTCCCAACTGGGGTTTTATTTGGCAAATTTGTAAAACGTTAGAAAAATATTCAAGTATGGTATCCCCGTAATCGTACGACCCATAGAATAAAGATAACATGATTAGGAATGCTGTTGGTGAACACCAAAAAAAAAGTAAGAAATCCAGTAAGAATTGATGCTTTTCTACTCCTGCCCTCAATAAAAGTTCAAATTTTCAATCATTAGGGGATACCAACCCAAAATACACATGGAAAAAGCATCTCGCCTGCAAATAAAATTCCATCACATGGCTTTGTAGCGCGATAAAACAAGTACGGCCACTTGGGGGTCAATGTTACTTGGGAGAAATTGTATAAACAAATTGTAAGGTGGTTTTCTCTTTTTATCTTTGGAAATGTGTAATTTAGGGCTAAATGAACATCTAACGACAAAAAAACTGATGTGCCCCCCCCCCCCGAACCGTTTTGGGGGCGCCGATCACTGCTATGGAAGTGTGGGTCCGATCTGGTCCCGCACTGCTGCAGCACTGCTAGTAAGATGGTGGCGATGAGACATGTTACGGCACAGTGCCAGCTATGCATGTGCATAGGTGACGTGCTAATACCCTGCAATACAGTATTGCAGAGTATTATCATACTCAGATGATTGTGTTCATGTCCATGGTGGAAAAAGTAAAAAAAATGTTATTCAATAAAAAATAAAGTAATAAATCAATAAAAAATGCCCATAAACCCCATAACATATAAGAGACATATAACCCAAAAGAAAGTCTAAATCATAACAAAAACCCCACATATATAGTATCAACGCGTCCGAACAACCCGTAGAATAAAAGTAAATCATTATTGAAGCGTTAAAAAAAACTGTTAAAACCCACCACAAAAATTATCATTTTTACCTATTCAATGGTACAGAAAATGCAATAAAAGTGATCAAAAAAACTATGTACTCCAGAATTATACAGCTTTTCTACTCCTGCCCTCAAAAACGAGTTCCTAAATTTTCAACAATAGGTGATACCAACCCCAAAATGGCAACAATGGAAAAAGAATCTCATCCCACAAATCAAATGCCATCACATGGCCCCAATAACGAAAAAGCAAAAATTTTAGAGCCTACAAAAGGGGCCAAAAGGGTCACCTCCATTTTGATTTAATTACTATGAAGATCTCAAGGGGTTAACAATCTTCCTAAAAGCTGTTTCTGATAGTTTGAGGGGTGCAGAATTGAAAATGCGTTGATTATATAGGGGGTATTGATGCTAAATATGTAAAATTTCATTCAAAACAGTACTTATCCGCAAAAGAGTAAATTCTGAAAATACGGAAAATTGCAATTCGATTTGTAAGCCGCGCGATATCAAAATATATTATCCAGACATTTAAAAAATTATTTTTTGGAAAATAAACGCAAAACTTATCAGCCAACATTTACCACTAAAATGAAGTACAACAAGTGGGGAAAAAACAATCTCAGAATCGATGTGATAAGTAACAGTGTTCAAAAGTTATAACCATATAAAGCGGGGCAAGTCAGAATCCAAAAAATGGGGCTGAGCCTTAAGCTGTAAAATGGCTGCGTCCTTAAGGGGTTAAATATGTAAAATTTCATTCAAAACAGTACTTATCCCCAAAATAGTCAATTCTGAAAATATGGAAAAGCGATATTCGATTTGTAAGCCGCCTGACATCAAAGTAACTTATCCAGACATTTCACAAATAATGAAAATGTTAAGTAGTAACAGTACATCCCTGTGAGAATGTACCAGGACGTTCTATTACACCCAGCTTCTGGCACCGGCACCAGAAGCAGCGGCTGTCAGTTGTGCATTACAGCTGACACCGCACTCTGACACTCACGATCAGAGCCAGCTCTGATCGTGAGTGTTATCCCCTTACATGCTTGACCGCGGCGTGTAAGGGTGGTCCCTCTAAGGATGGGACCCCCTATGTCTCTTACTAGGGGAATCCAATCCTCTTCTGGGCAGCTCCGAGGTTGACAGAGTGCTCTGGGGCAGCCCCAGCAGTCTTACAGTCACATCTCTTCTGGGTCAGCGTGCCAGACAGTTTACACTGCTCTACAATGCATGTAGTATTGTAGAGCAGTGCATTGCTCTGATCGCTGGTTCAAGTTAAAGTTTTTATAGTAAAGAAAGTAATAAAAAAAGTTAAAAACATTAAACCAAATAAAAAATAAATATAGAAAATATAAGCTCCTAAAATGTCACTTTCCCACACAAACACTTAACACTTTATAAAGAATAAAAAAAAGAAAAATACACACCCATACATTTGGTATCAACGCGTCCATAACAATGTTTAATAAAACAGAATCCTTACTGGGTTTGCTAGGAGAACACCGTAAAAAAAACCCCCAAAGAGACTTCCAGTTCCGGCGCTGATGGGAATGGCGGCGTGCTAAGCAGCTCCCGTGTCCCCCCGCTAAGCTCAGCTCCCAGATCGACAATCTAAAGCCATCCAGGCCAGGAAAGGGAAGGAGAAAAGCCTAGAAATCGGAGAGGTATTTGCTCCGGAGCAGGCAGAAGCTAATAAAACACAACCGGCCGTGTGTTGCGTCATCGGACTGTCCTCCTGTCATGGCGCTGGCGGGAAGAGAACCGGAGGCAACGGAGACGGTGTCACCGGAGCCACAACAACCAACATTTAACTTCCTCAGAGAGGAGTGTGAGATCAGCCTCCAGTCCCAGGCAGCGGACCATAGCGAAGCGGACCAGCAATACGCCATGCCGCAGCATTCCACCTGCTCGATCGGAGAGGTGAATTATCAGATTCTGGCTAAAGAGCTGGCGAGGTTCCTAGTCCCGGACCTGGTGAGCAACTTGACATCAACGCTGCAGAGCTGCCTTGCCAAGGTAAAAGAGTCGATAAAGCGCAATGAGGAAAAGATAGAGGCCATGGAAAAATCACTAGGTGATAATACTGCAAAGGCTAATGCGTTACACTCTCAATACGAGGACTTATGCTCCGTATCCGCCATTCTGTTAGAGCGTATGGAAGATCTCGAAAATCACTCGCAGAGGAGCAATTAAATTGTGGGCCTACCCGAAGAGATCCATAATGGCCATTGAGAGAAATATGAGGAAGACTTCCTAAGGCCTTGGGCTGAGCAGGAGGCGGCACAATTGAGAGGACTACACAGGGTAGGACCGTCACGCAGAGGGCCGCAGCAGAGCTCGGAGGGGCAGTCAACGAAACCGAGACAAGTTATTGTGAAGTATTTGAATTACTCTGATAAGGAGGACTTACTACGAGCATATCGCAACTCTAGCTCTCCCCTGCTGGTCCGCGGCCATAAGATCTTGATTTTTGAGGACTCTTCTCTGGCAGTCACCAGAAAGAGAAAGCTATTTTCACCGTTGTGCTCTACACTGTCACAGCAGAATGTCCAATTTCAACTGGCATATCCCGCAATATTACAGCTCACTACCACAGACGGAGTACAGCATGCTTTTCAAGACCCGGCAGAAACAGAGGAATTTTTGGAGACTGTGCCGCATGATTCTTTGCCTAAGAGGGAGCGTCGAGGTGCTGCACGGAGGACGTCAGAGGAGAGACACCACATAGACTATAGTGATCTGAATTTGCAATCCCCGAGAGCCAGCGGGGATAGTCGCGAGGGGCGTCCACTAGCCCGTAACGACAGAGGAAGAAGGAGCTAGCCTAACCACCAGAGGTGACGTCTGTAATGGCGGTATGAAAGATGTTGTTACTGTAGTTTATGTTTATTGGGACAGTCGCCTGGCCTGTACTCGATGTACCAGTTCTTGCTGGGCATTTCATGTTATATGTCATTCAATTTTTGTATCTTACACTTACACCCTACACAATAATGGATGTCGTTAATAGTTAGCGGGGATGGTGGAAAGTGCTCCAGAGAGGAAGGCACTGAAAGGGTGCGTTTTGTGGTCATGCTACTGCTCTTCCGGCAGTATTATCACTGATAGTTATGTGCGGCGGTGGAGAATATCAAGTCTAGCACCCGTGCCATTAGAAAAAAGGGAGTCCATAAAGGAGTGTGTAGTTGTTAGGTTTGGTGAAATTTAACGATAACCCGAGAAACACATACCTTTCTCGTGCAAGTCTGTTTCTTTTCCAAATTCTTGGTTATAATAGTGTCGTGTTTTATCTAGGTTGGGGATAGGGGGAGGAGGGAGGGAATGACAAATACTAATATAATTCAGCTGTTCCAGTAATGTTGCAATTGCATCATCAGATTACGGTAATACAAAATGAAGGTAGTTACCTGGAATGTGAAGGGGTTACGCTCCCCTCAGAAACGTATGATGGTGCTTCGTCACTTGAAACGTCTCCGAGTGGATATTGCCATTTTGCAGGAAACACATTTGAATGAGGAGGATATGGTGAGAATGAAAAGGCTTTGGGTGGGGGAAGTTTATGGATCCCCAGCAGTGGAGCATAAGGCAGGTGTTATTGTATTAATTTGAATTGGACCTTCACAAATTTGGGGACAAATCAAGTAGGCTACTGGCAAATTTGGCGAAGGGACGCCGTCCCATGATCCACCTTTTAAGAATGAAACGCCCAGATGATACAGTGGCGGTATCCTCAAGGGAGATAAACGACATACTGGGGAAGTATTTTGAAAATCTATATAAAGAATCTCCCATGGGAGAAGACTCTGGGCAATCTTTTTTTGCAAGACTTGGAGTTGCCCCGTTTGTCACAGACCCAGGTGCGAGCTCTTAATGCTCCGATAACAGTGGAGGAGATACAACGAACGATAAAGGCGCTTCCTAATGGCAAGGCACCTGGGCCTGATGGCTATACGGGGGAATTCTACAAGGCGGTACATGAGCAAGTTGCCCCTACATTGGCTGGCTTGTTCCCCTATGTCTACTCATATGAACAAGGCATATATTAAGTTGCTCCTCAAAGAGGGTAAAGACCCGAAGTATCCCATCTCTTTGATGGATGTTGACATTAAAATCCTCTTTAAAATCTTGGCGAACCGTTTGGCGACAATAATGCCGTCTCTTGTCTCTCCACTCCAAGTAGGCTTTACGGTGGGTCGTTCAGCTGTGACAAATGTGAGACGAGTTCTGTTGGCAATGGGTGAAAGCTCTCGTCTGTGGCTCCTGCCTTGGTCACCCTAGAAGCCGAAAAGGCTTTTGATAATGTACGTTGTGGGTGGCTAAGGCAAGTGTTACACCACATGGGATTTGAAGGTCCTTTTTGAAATTACTTAACATCTCTGTACGGGAACCCCACCGCCAGAATTAGTACTCTAGGTTTTATCTTGCGACAATTTTCATTGCAGAAGGGTTCTGCAAACACAACAAGGTTTTAACGGGGATACGAGTGGGGGACAAGGTTCTGCGCCTGGCTTTGTTCGCGGATTACATAATTTCGTTCGTAATCTACCGGCGGTAATGGAATTACTGGATAAGTTTGGAGAGTTCTCGGGTTTTAGGATAAACAAAGCAAAATGCGAAATATTGTTTCTCAGAACTGGGCGACAAGACAGGCCAGATATCGCGAGCATCTGTAATATTTTGGTTGCACAGACATGGATACGGTATCTGGGGATCAAAATTGGGAGGAACACAGAATCCCTCTACCGTCTTAATTATACCCCGCTATTACAGAAGATCACTAGGGAATTGCAGCTATGGCATGATCTCCCTCTCTCCCTGTTGGGACGAAACCAGCTCATAAAAATGATGAGCATTTCAAAATTAATGTATCCAATGCAGACCCTGCCGCTACTTCTGACACATGAGGACGTGAGCTCACTTAACAAGGCGCTATCACATTTCCTATGGAACGGGAGGAGGCCCCAGATTAGGGCACAAAAGTTGATGGCGGGGAAAGACGAGGGAGGGATGAACCTACCTGAAGTACGTAACTATAATCTAGCGTGCATATTCAGACATGTGGCCGATTGGCTTAAGGGCTCTAGCTACTTCTCGGATTTTGAGCTGGAATCTGCCTTCTCCTCCCTATGGGACGTACGGACGCTACTACATGTACCACAGGATAAACAACCGGTAGAAATGAAGGGGTCGAGTGTTCTTAAAGATACCATAGCAGAGTGGAAAATAATTTGTAGGGGGTACAAACTGTCATGGAAGGTCTCCAAACACCTTCCTCTTTGGAATCATCCAGGATTCTCGCAGGGACGCCAGAGCAGGTTATTCCTAGAATGGAGAGAGAAGGGGATAACAAAAGTAGGCGACTTATTCCATCATCAGGAGCACAGGTGGTTAACTAGGGAGGAGGTCAACTCAAGATATGGGTTGAGAAGGGGACAATATTTCCAATGTATCCAGGTGAAAAAGTTCTATATGGAGGACCTAATTGATGTGACGAGGGAAGCATCCCAAAATCCATTTGATGAGCTCCTGGCTGTCCCCCTGCAGAGACGGGGTACTTCAATAGCGTACCGTACGCTTAGGAAGGCACTAGGTCAGGAACGGTCCTCCGTCGCGGGATGGGCAACACAATTGAATGACTCGAATATAGCAGACAAAATTTTAAAGGGTTGGAAATCGGTAAGAGATAACGTCCTGAACGAGGTATGGAGAGATACCCAATTTAGAATACAGCATAGAGCCATTTATGCATTTAATTTACCACCCTCTCCGAGATTCCCAGATCGGTTAACGGCCTGTTGGAAATGCCAGTCGCCAGCGACTGATCTTTTTCATGGCTTATGGGAGTGCACAAACACTCAGTCCTTCTGGGAAGAAGTGGAGCAAATAGGGACAGAAATATGGGGTCGTCCAATTCAAAGGGATCCTGTGACATATCTACAGTATTTCATTATGATCAAACACAAGAGGATGAAACACTGGGGGAGGTTTGCCAAGGCTTTTCCACACAGTCAGCTTGGTTGCAAAGAGGTGTTTACTTCAAAGATGGCTTGTGCCACAAACTCCGACTAGGAGTGATGTTGTGGCGCAGATGAAGAAGCTATTCCAGCTGGAAAGATTAGAGGCGGAGAGGGGAAAATAAAAATTGACAGCTAAGCTGTTTAAGAAGTGGAGAGGGTTCATATTGAAATTCTATAATGCTGCTGAAAGAGAATACGTTTTTCGTCCTTTCACTTTAACACAATGGTATCTACTGGAACAGCTGAAAGGGTCCTTAGGGAGGTGGGGTAATGGTTAGTGTGAAAGGGGAGGGTGATTTTTTAAATTTAGTTTTGTTAAATACTGGCTGCAAGCAACATTTCGATAAACTCAGGAATGTGTAATATCTTGCTTTTAAGACATAATAAAGTATATGACATGTCTTCAATGTTGTCTTATGGGCCTGCGAGCCTGGTCTCTGTTGTACAATACAAATTATTTTTTTGGCTTTTTTTTGTTTTGTTATTTTTTAAATATTTTTATTAGAATTTTTCAAAACATTACATAATGTTTTGCAAAATTCTAATAAAAATATTAAAAAAAAAACAAAAAAACAAGCCAAAAAAGAATTTTAATTACCGGTAATAACCTTTAAAAAATTATGTAAAAATTGATTTAAAAAATGTTACGCGCTCCAAAGAACAACATTTCTCGCAAAAATAAAAAAGATGTGCATCTGAAAAGACGGTGATGCTAACAATTTTTCCAAATTACTTTTAATTCAGTAAAATTGGGAAAAAAATAAAAAAGATATACAAATGAGGTATTTTCGTAATATTATATACTATACTACTTATATACTATTTTTATTGTATGGTAAACGGGCAAAAAATAAATTGATTATTTTCATTTCCTCCACCAACAAAGAGTTAATAAAATCTCATCAATTTGCTATAGATGCCCCAAAATTATGTTCCAAAAAAGTGCATCTCAAAAATAAGCCATGAAAGGTCTACATTAAAAAAAGAAAAAAAATGTATAACCTGTACAATATGACAAGTACAAATGGCGGATGAGGAAACTTTAAAACGTAACTTTTAATCAAGCCAATCTGGATAAAAAATATGGGAATTGTGTAATTAAAAGATAGCTTACAAATGTAGTGCTAAAAACAAGCCGACAAGTTGCCAACAGTGCATTCTACCAGTGGACGCACACAGGGACGTCCTTAACCCTCATAATCTATATCCAGGTACACAAATAGAAGAAGCCACATACCTGACCATATGATCAATAGCTAGTAGTAGCGTAGTAACATCCTCAGGATATTCTCCTGTTGCAGAATATGCTGTTGTCAGGCCTCACTTGAGGGAAAAAAGTAAGATAGGTGCTGGGCTGTGTGGTGAAGTTGCGCAGGTAGAGAGCACTCTTATGGGTGTAGAGTGCAGGGTATCATATTATACCCTATCAAGAGGGAGATGGCAGCTTGTTATAACCTAAAAGGCCTCAACCTGCGGGCCGCAGCCCTAAACGACTGCCACCCGACTAGAACCTATCCCTACCATAGACCCACTGACCCTAAAAAAAGGGGGTACAAACTCTGTTGAGTTTACAGAATACAGAATATCATCAAGTCAATAAGACAAGTGTAGAAAGAGTCTTAATCAAGTCCCCACAGAATATATAAGACAAGTGCAGTGAATTTCTTGGTCAGGTCCCTACATGACATGTTACGCCTATAAAAATAGACCATTTAAATCCTGCATTAAATGTGATAAAGGAGATGGCCAAAGGAAGCAGGAATATGCACCAAGGAATGGCCTAAAGTGGGTTTAAGGCAGTGGTCAGAAAACCGACAGCAAGTCAAAAATCCATCCGTCTGTAGTGCTGGGTAGAAGTCTTCACCATGACAGTTAGTTGGTGCTCCGATGTTGGCGACAAGAGTATACTGCCTGGTGTTAAAGTGAGGGCCTTTGAGAGCGCCTGGCTTATTGACTTCATGACATTCTGTATCCATACACAACAGAGTTTGTACCCCCTTTTTTAGGGTCAGTGGGCCTACGGAAGGGTCCTACCGACCCCTTCCGCTCCTCAGACTAATAGCGCAGACCATTCTGCTCCAATAATCTCCACAGAGATTAATGGAGCAGAATGATCATGCGCGCGCATCTGCTCCATTAGTCTGAGGAGTGGCGAGGGGTCGGTCAGCACTGAGACCCCCACTGATCAGCAAGTTAGGCCCTATCCCATGGATAGAATATGATAAATGGTTCCTCTACCAGCAAAGGTGGGAGGTACTTGGATACATGTGGCTAAGTCTGTCCGGGGTATAAAATCAGTTTAGTTTAGTTTTAGTAGCAGCTTCAACCTGTGAACAACTTTTCAGAGACTTATGGACGAACAAAAAGGCTTTAATCAATTCCTGGGGGGCAGGGGCGGGGGCTGGCAGGCTATATACTAGGGGGCAGGGGCTGGCAAGCTATATACTGGGTGGCTGTGACCAATGCATTTCCCACCCTCAGCTTATACCTGAGTCAATAGGTTTTTCCAATTTTTGTGTTAAAATTAGGGGTCTCGGCTTATACTCAAAAATATACGGTAATATTCTTACTACCCAAATTATTTACTAATTAACATCTACCATATCTCAGCTTTTTGTTGCAGTCATTTTACATATGTTTCCTTTGTTTTATTATGATGCTAGAAAGATCACAAATTAAATAGCTTTTTTTCACATTTTCAAGAAAATGTTACAATTAATTATTTTGGGGACCATTTTAAATTTATTTCGGTTTTTGTATAAGTCATATAAATAGAAACCCTGACAAATAACCCCATTATATAAAATTACCCCTCACACTTTTCAAAACAGCACATAGCAAGCTTATTAACCATTTAAGCATTTTACAGAAAACAAAATTAAGGTTTTACAAGAAATTTCCTATTTGTCATTAATATGTTCAATTAGCCCTAAAATTTTCCAACCTAAGCTGAATAAAAGAAAAAGCACCAATATATTGAGCATTTTCTTCTAAGTATGAGCATCCCCCATATGTGGATGTAATCTGTTGCCTGGGCACATGGCGGGGCAAAGGAGGGAAGGAGTGCTATTGAGCCTTTGTAGAATGACTCAATTTTCAAAACTTTTCATTAAGGGATATTAGAAGCATTTAAGCCCTTGTTGCAAATGGACTTTTTACATTTTACGTTTCTATTTTTTGATCCCCAACTGCAAAAATCCATAACTTTTTTCAAGTACAGAGCTAAATAAGAGCCTAAATTCTGCATAACAAATTGTACTTCCTAGTAACAGTACTATATATTATATATATTATTTGGTTTAATCACCAGAGGCGACAGGGCTTTTTTACTATGAGAACTGTCAATCTGTGGAATAGGCCGCCTCAGGCGCTGGTCACAGCAGGGACAGCAGAGAGCTTCAAGAAGGGTCTAGATGTCTTTTTACACCTGAATAACATTGATGGCTACGTTATATAGAATTGTTTCCCCTAAATCCCTTCCTCATCCAATCCATTCCCTTCCTTAGTTGAACTTGATGCACAAGTGTCTTTTTTCAACCGTATAAACTATGATCTCATGAGCTTGCAGAACGCTACTAACATCCCTGATCTGGAAACAATAGGAGACACAACATTTGCTACCAAAGTTACGAATTCCACTTTTTACCCCATCAATTCCAGGTCACCTGTTATGGAATTCTGTTATGGATCTCAAACAACTGTATGAAAATCCACCTACTTTAAATTATAATCTCACAAAACAAGAGATCCAGGCAATTGAAGAACTAAGGAATAATCCATACATCATTATTTGGCCCTCTGATAAAGGGGGTAGGGATTACTATCCTAGATAAAGAACTCTATCGTTCTCAAGCATGTGCACCACTTTTAGATTTTCTTCCAGGGACAAATTATTTCCCAGTACGAGCCCTGGGCCCAAGTTACTCCAGTCACAGATGCATGGCAACGATCACTATTATGCATGGAATTGTGTGTACTGCGGTCCATCCAGCCAAACCAACCATGGTCATGCCCCACCCACCATGGGGTCATTTCACATGTTTTGGTTCAAGTCGGATTTGTGATGCAGAGGAGAAAGTATTGAGATAGGATTCTGCTTCTCATTGTTGTACTCCTGGAGCCCTTGGAAAAACCTTTATAAAAAGGAAAGTTATCAAACGCAAACGGCGGATTATGAACGACATCGGATGACAAATCCCCTTAGGAAGAGCGTGTGTGCAGATGCAGTGCAGAAGTCCCAGGGACACAGCAGAAGCGCCCGCCGACTGGAATTCGGCAGTTTTGTGTAAAACCTAAGCCTGCCTGCTCGCACAACACAGCAGGAGGACGGGAGTGGGAGCGTCGCAGGGATAAAGTGCAAGTCGGGAGCGCGCAGTGCGTGACGTGCATGGCTCGGTGCAGCTGGAGGAGGGGATAGAAGGCGATAAGGAAGCTCCGCTGCCTGAAGCCACTCCGGGTGGAATCTCCTAGGCTATTGTCTCTGGACATGTTCATGGCTGACCGCTGTTAAAAAGCAGACTCTTCCTGCCACTCCAGCTCGCTATTGTTCTTTAGATCATGGGGTCGCTGTGGTGATTACGAGCGAGTGCTAGATACCATCTCTCCACACGCAGGGGCAACATACTGTGGCTACCATTCCCAAGGACGTCGAATACAAGGGATCGATACGACCTGCTTACAACATTCCACACGTCTGGTTACCTCGCTTTGCCGGGTGACTATCATTCAGTGAGCAGTCATGTCTGTAAGCCGGGAAGAAGAGCGCCGCAAACTGGCAGACATCATTAACCACTGGAACGCCAACCGGCTGGACCTGTTCGAAATCAGCCAACCCACCGAGGTGAGTGCCCCTCCCGAGGGAGGCAGATGACACAGGCCGCAAGCGTTGTGGAGCCCCTGCAGGCCGTACGGGCCGTGCTCATAGCTGAAGTCAATGGCTGACATGTATTGTACTGGCATGCGTACAGTCTGCTCGGGGTAGAGGAGGCGATAATATTGTGCCTGGCAGTGGTGAGCCCCAGCAGGTGCTGGGAGGGGTCACCATCCATCTGGAATCCCGCTTCTCACTTCCTTTCAATTTTCTGTAGTCAACAAGTGTCAGTGTTCAGGTTGGAGAAGCTTTCTTGGGCTACATGCGAACTTTTCTCAATTGATATGTAAAGCTGTTGCAGGAATTTTTGTAGGGCACATATTTAAAAACCTACTACTACTTGGTTCTTAAATTTTGTTATGTGATTTATTGTGGATTCTGGTTTGAAAAATGTGCAAATTGGAAATTGTTAGACTTCCCCATCTTTCCACAAGTTGCTGGATACAGTATTGTGTGTACTACATGTATCAGCCCCTTAAGGACACAGCTGTGCCTGGAAATCTTTGTTAGTGCAATAGAGATGGATTGAGCATGTGCGACCAGTTGCTTTCTTCATCTCTTGCTACTACGGGGTGCAGTGGACCACCATTCTCGTGATCCTTGTCGGTCTCGTCACTGAGGCCACCAGGATCATGAAGTTAGCCCCTATATCCACAGGAGCTAACATGTATATTGCTGGAGAACCCCTGTTTCTGTAATGACGTGTTGGATTACATGGTTATAAGTTTTGAACACTTTAACTTACCAAAGTGATTTTGAGCCTTTTTTATGACACATTGTACTTCATGTTAGTAGTAAATTTTAGTTTTGCATTTGTAAAAAAAATAAAATAAAGTTTAGTGAAAATTTGCCATTTTCAAATGTCTAAATGATCTCCTTTTCAGACAGATGTGTTTACCACCCAAATTAGTTACTGACTTTTTTTCATGTCTGCTTTGTTTTCATACTTTTTAAAATGTTCTTGAGCGGTTTTAAAATCAAACTGCTTTTCTGAATTTTCATTGATTTCAGAATTGACTTTAACATTATTGTTTTTGATGATATTTGAAATATAATTTTAGAAAACCGGTATCTAAAGTCCCATCTTTAAACCTGTCCCCCTCAAGCGTGTAATACTAGGTAGAATAAATGGGTGGCACTCCCCAATCTTCAGTGAAAAATTCTTTATTAGTACATCAAAATATACTCCCATAGCAGACTCAAGACCTACAAGGGAGGGCGTGAAGGCAGGGTGCCCAGTAACTCTTATATTATTAACTCTATAAGTGTTGGTAATATAAAATACTAAGTTGTTAACTTTTTTTGTGTGGCCATTTAAAAGAATTGTCTGACAGCGTTTTGTGAATAAGTGGGACCTATTGATCACTTTTTATTACATTTTTGTGGTTTTGGAGATTTTGGGCACTTTTTCGTTATTGGGTTCACAACTGGGTATACCATTTTTATATTTTGATTGGGCATTTTGAGATGTGGCAATACCTAACATGTTTGGGATTATTACTGTTTATCTCTTTTGCTAAGACCTGCCACTGTCATGGCAACTGATTGCTGCTCCCCGATGATGTCCCAGGGAGTGACGGTTGGACCAAAGATGGTGGCACCCATGTGCCGTTGTCTTTTATATGCCACTCGCAGCATTGGCACGAATTATGATGCAACATGTGACCACACCCTTAATGGTTCTTTTCCATGTCTGCAATATTAAAAAAAAATCAGTTTGGCACATGAAAAGTGACCGTGATGCATACTTAGCTCGCACCCTCCACATCAGAATTATTTCCTGCAGGTTATGGAGGAGGATGCTTGCTTTGGCAGTTCTGTAACGGAAGGCGACAAACACAGGCTGAGGGAGATGTACACTACTTCCTGTCAGAGAAATACAGGAGGCTGACACTGGTACCCATTAGTTGTTGTTGGATGGCTGACCTATTCCCTATAACAAATTCAGCTTGCAGCAGTATTATTGTTGTGCTGTGCAGATTATTCTGGTGCCGAGACCAAAATCTGTCCAAAGCTTCAGAAATGTGTCTAGCATTCGGAAAACAAGCTTAGCTCCCTGCCCAGGAGTGCAGCAATGGCTGCTGCCGGCAGTGCATTAGTGGCTCGTCCAGTCGGAATTGGACGCCAGAAGGACAGGCAGCAGACATCCTAATGTTAGGAATGATTTGCTCTGGCATCCCACCAGCCATCTACATTTTATAGACCAGTGGTGGGGAACCTTTTAGCGACTGAATGCCACAACTCCCTTACTTATCCCAAGGTGCCAACCAAAAATTAAAGAAGTAACTTATTGCTCCCTGTTCTTCAACAACTTTCAATCATATTGGCCTCTTGAGGACACCAACACAGTAGAAAGAAGGAGGGAAAACTTGCATTATCACTGTAGCTTCTTTCCAGAGTCACATTGTACATGGAGGATCGTAGGGCCTGCGGGATAATTCGGCCCTGTCCATACATTCTCCCTCTTCCTATAGTCCTACGCAGCCAACTAAGTATCACTTTAAAATATCACTGAATGCGGCATATTTTAAGTTGCTTGGAACTGCAGGAAGACTCTCTTATTACTGTCTGATGTGCTGGTGCGATGGCCAAGGTGCCCAAAGCAAGGGCTTTTATCGCTGCCTCTGGCACCTGTGTCATAGGGTCGCCACCACTGTTAGATTGTTTTACAATTAATCCAAAATCTATGATGACAATTGCAGTGGAACACAATTTGATTTTAAACGTTCAAGTTTCCTGCAGTCCGGGTACGCTAGTGTAAGCTGAGTGCAATAGCACAGTATTATGTCCCTGCTAGACTAAGTTTCTTTTGGTCTACTTTCTGCCAGTTTAACCCCTTAAGGACGCAGCCATTTTGTAGGTTAAGGCTCAGCCCGATTTTTTGGATTCTGACCTGCGTCGCTTTATACGGTTATAACTTTTGAACACTGTTACTTATCACATCGATTCTGAGATTGTTTTTTCCCCACATGTTGTACTTCATTTTAGTGGTAAATTTTGGCTGATAAGTTTTGCGTTTATTTACAAAAAAAAAGAAAATATGATAAATTTTTGGAAAAATTTGCCATTTTCGAAAATTCAACTCAATTGCGTTTCAGGCAACATCGATTTACCACCATAAATAAGTTGCTGAATAACATTTCCCATTTGTTACTTTACATTTTCATAATTTCTGAAATGTTTGGATAATTTATTTTGATGTCACGCGGCTTACAAAAAGAATATCGCTTTCCGTTATTTCAGAATTGACTATTTTGGGGAAAATACAGTTTGAATGAATTTTACTATTTAGCATCAAAACCCCCTATATACCCCAACCCATTTCAAAGTCTGCCCCCGCTATCAGAAACAGCTTTTACGAAGATTGTTAACCCTTGAGATCTCATAGTAATTGAATCAAAATGGAGGTGGAAATTAGAATGGTATATTGTCCCTTATACGTCATTTAGCCCTAAAATTTACACATTCCAAAAGATAAAAAGAGAAAACTCACCATACAATTTGTTCTGCAATTTATCCGGTACAAAGACCCCCCAATGTGGCCTGTGACTTGTTTATGGGGGACCAGCGAGGCGCAGAAGGGAAGGAGGGCGCTGCAGCTGCCAGGATTTTATTCCTCATGGCCCTTTTGAAGGCTATAAAATTTTTGTTTTTCGTTATTGGGCCATGTGAGCCATTTTTTTTGCGGGATGAGATGCTTTTCCAATGTTACCATTTTGGTTTGTATCACCTATTGTTGAAAATTTAGGAACTTTTTTGAGGACAGGAGTAGAAAAGCATCAATTCGTACTGGATTTTTTACTTCTTTTTTTTTGGTTGTTCACCGTATAGACTAATAATCATGTTATCTTTTATTCTATGGGTTGATACGATTACGGGATACCAGACTGAATATATTTTCTTACGTTTTACTAAATTTGTCAAACAAAACCCTAATGTGGGGTAAATCTATCATTTCATGTATTCCGTCTTCCAAGTGGCATAACTTTTTTACTTTTTTGCTCGGAGCTGGTTGATGGCTTGGTTTTTGCTGGGACCTGTTGTACTTTGCACCAGTATCATGTCGCAGTACTATGGTTTTTTGATCACATTTTATAGCATTTTTTGTGGGATTGAAAAGGTAAAAATCATAATTTTTGGAGGTTTATAACAGTTTTTTTTTACGGCGTTTATCGTGCGGGTTCAATAATGATTTACTTTATTCTACGGGTTGTTACGGACGCGGTGAACTATATATGTGGGTTTGTCTTATGATTTAGACTTTTTTTTTAGTATATGTCTCTTTATATGTTTTGGGGTTTGGGGCTTTTTAGTGATTTATGACTTTATTTTTTATTGAATAACTTTTTTTTTACTTTTCACTTTTATACCATGGGACATGAAGAAGCAATCATCTGATTGCTTCTTCATGCTAATATTCTGCAATCGATGTATTGCAGAGTTATTATCAGTGTCAGCCTAGCACTTGCATAGGCTGGCACTGTGCCAGTAAGATGACGTCACAGACGCCATCTTACTGGCAATTCTTGCAGGTAACTCTGGGGTCCAGATCGGACCCCAGAGTTACTTAGCAACGATCGGCGCACCCGAAAACGGTTCGGGGGGGCCGATGTGGGGAAGAACCCCCAGCTGCATGTTAGAGTCCGCGGTCGCGCTGACGCGCGGCAATTTAACGGGTTAGCACCCGCGATCGGAGACAACTCCGATCGGGGGTTTTACACTGGGTGCCGGCTATCAGTCACAGCCGGCACCCCGTCTTTCCCGATGCCGGTTCGGCCGATCTTGAGCTGAACCGGCCTCAGCTCAGCGTCCGATATATCGGACGCTGACCGCTAAGTCACTGCGCTCGCGTCCGATATATCGGACCTGAGCGTTGATAGGTTAAGTGTCAAAAAATGGTTACGACACACATTGTTGTTTTCCGCCAAATCCACACCACTTTTCGGAGCAGGTGGAAAAAGTTGTTTGTTTTTCTGGCGCTGTCAGCTACTAGGCCGGAAAGCATAACATGCATTGAGAGCACCACAAAACTGGTGGAAATGTCATAGTAAATGTACCCCAGTGTCTGTGACTCAGGGCTGCTACAATAACCACTCCCTCAGAAAGGTGGGGCTGAAAGTGTTTTGACACAACCAAATCTGTCTCATTTTCTCCACCACGAGGAGCTCAGTGTACCCATACACGGAGCTATGCCAACCGCCCAACAAGAAAAGGGCTTTTTCTATCCCGCTCTGCAGTTCCAGAAAAAAGATAGAGGCCTACATCATGAAGATGGACACTGTCACATTTGGAATGTATGAATCTAGCCATTTTAGAATTAATAGCACATCTGGCTCTCAGTAGAGTCCCTGGCCCCTTGCCACACCAGCTGGGGGATGATTTCAGACCACACTATTACATCCTCAGGAAAATAGGATAGTATACACTTTAAATCCCTGTAAATAAAGATGGCAGCAAAAATGTATTAAATTATTTTAATTGGCTGCCCTTGTAACATGGCTGACCATCATACACCTGCTTGTTATCAACCCTCATGGCAGTGCCCAGGTCACGCTGCTGTTCCATAAACTGTTTGTTGCTTTTGTAATGTAATATGTCTCCTAGGATTTGTAAAGCGCTATTAACCATGGAATTTTTATGGCCCATAAATGCAAGATTATTATTATTATATATTTTACTATAAAATCGTATGGATTAGGGTCAACAACCCGCTACACCTAATAAACAAAAAGGGCATTACCAACACAGCCTTGTGCTCATTTCCCCACCTGCATCTAGAAGACATGGACCACCACTTAAAGCCACACTCCCAGCCAGAAAACATCTTCAGCTGAATTCCAAGCTGATGGCCACCAGGAAAGCAGGAATCCCTCGGCCCTGCCCAAAAAATATGATGTGGCCAAGTAACCACATACCTAGGCTTTAGCGTTAAGAACAAACAGTGCACCTGAACAACGAATTGGACAAGTACAAAAACTCATCGCACACGTCTTAGGAAAGCATAAAGACACCAGTGGCCAATGCCGCATGGGTCAGAATCGGAGAGCCAGCTCTAGCCACATCTGTAACCTCCCTCCCCAATTCTAAAAGAAATTTGTACTACACCTCTGCATAAACAACCACTGCCACTAAGCCATCTTAAATAAATTTGGGACCCTGCCAAAAGCAAGGGATAAGTAAGATGTGCCGAAGCAAACAGGACAAACTAGGCCGTGGTAGCTACCAGGCTCACCCAGACACCACGGGCAAAGGGGTCCAGCTCGAACGATTCAAACCCAGATACGCACCCACCCCCCGAGGCCCAGCCTACCATTTATCCTGCAAGAGTCTCCCTCCCCACCCCCCTTGACTTCAGGCTGAGGGGGGCTTTCTCCCAACCCAAGAAGCCATGAAAATGCAAAACTGTGGAACACAAGAATCAGTAAGCTTCAGTAAGGTGAATAACAGACACATTCGAAGCCTGAACCTAAACAAAACAAAGCAAAGATGCGGGCCTGCATTATTTGGCAGAATAAAAGATTGTGACTCCCACAACCAGTCAAGCTTGCAGAAAAAAAACTAAATTACTGCTAGCCTACACTGTGCCACTGATCTGACACTCTCGACTCGCGCAACATTACTATATATCTGAGTATCCTCGATCCAGCTACAAATATGAAAAACACTCCTAGCACCTTCCACGGAAGCCAGCCTCCCACGCCTTGCCATCTATTACTAACCAGGTGGATGGGCACGACGCCCCGCCAAGACAAATCATGGCTATGATCCGCTGCCAAATTGATTCTGCAAACCTGTCTTCCAATGCTGCCATTGGAAAGCAACTGATGAAGCAGCTATGACAGTGTAGCGACCTTGGCAGCAGATGCCATAGGCGGCACTCGGAGCCCCTTTCTGTGAGCACCCCGGGCCAATCGCCCAACACACCTTCAGACGCCAAGAATGCTGCTATCAGTATATTTTTGATACTTACTTTACTTCTTACTTGGACTGTATTAAAGGGACAGAGTAGACGGGCCTATTATCTTTGGAGAGGGCCCTCCCTGCTGGCCCCACGATTTCTCTTTGTACAGAGCACACTGGAATATGCTAAATGAGGGCAAATTTTCCATCTTTCTACTGTGTTTGTGTCCTCAGCAGGCAATATGTTTGAAAGTTTTTAATAGTCAGCATAAGTTTTTCTCCGCTTTAATTTTTGGTTGGGACCTCACGATAAATAAGGGGGCATTTGGGTTGATTTGGGCACTTGGCCTTTAAAATGTTCGCCATCACTGGCTATAGATTAGACAAGACCCCAAGACATGCACTTCCAAAAATTGTTGTATTCCGATAACCGTAAGACATACATTCCGGGAGGGACAAAACAAGGATAAAGAGTAAAACAGTTTTATACAGAAAACCACACCAAGATTATCTGTTCCACAACAATCTGCCAATTCCCTTAAGGGCCCAAAATCGTAGAAAGATCGGAATGGCTCCAGCAAGATGATATCTGAGCGTGCCCCAGTTCTACAAAGATGGAAGCATGCGCGCCTACCACGCACCCCAAAAATGGCACCAATCCAGTGGCTGTTCGGCCACCATTGTACAAAGACTATTCGGAATTTGAACCTCATGTCATACCAGCAGGTCCGGTCAGGTTGACACTAGGAAATTGACGCAGACGAATGTCAATCTTAACCCCTTTCCCAACATTTGACGTATGGTACTGCAATCGCGGGAGGTTGCGTACCCGCCAAATGCAGTACTATACGTCAGGCTTCTGCACCGGCTCCTGAATAAAGCCCGCGCCAGAAGCTTGCGGGTGTCAGCTATATATTATTCCTACCCTTCCTACGGGATTCGGTCCGCTGCTCTGATCGCAGGCCCCGGGACTGCCGGTGCCCCGGGGCTGGCGTGGTCCCTCTTCCTGTGTTGGCCGGACCCCTGGCTGTAACACTGTGAGCAGTGTTGACCATTACCCGTGTAATACTCCTGTATTACCTGTTGTAATGTGAAGAAGATCTTGAACAAGCTATCAGTGGATCGCTTGTTCAGCTACCTGTAAAGTTAATAAGATGTATAAAAAACATAAAATATTTAATTAATTCTTTTTTATTCAAAAAGGAATCCCCTAAACACAAATGTCTCTATACACGCAATAAAGTGAAAAAAAACACACTCGTCAAGAAACCCCCTTATTTGGTATCACCGCCTCTTCCGTACAATCGTCCATAATCCTCAGAAACATATGTACCAACACTGTAAAGAAACTCAACACGTAAAACATAATCTCTAACCTAGCTCTGTCAACCAAAAATATCACAGTTGCGTCCCGAAAAGATGCGATGCAAAACAAATGAGGTTTCCTCTATATTATTTTTTATCCATACAGTTGTAAAAATATGAAAAACTATAGAAATTAGGTATCACCGTAATCGTAGTGATATGTAGAATAAGATATATAGTATTTTTTTAGTGACGATGTATGACCCCCAAAAAAAATGAAAGAAGTGAAACCAAAATTGACAATTTTCTTCACCCTGATACATTCAAAGAGTTAATAAATCTCATCATAAGCTAATGCCCCTGAAATGAAAATTGTCATAAGTTTTTCACGTAACGGGTGAAAGGCTTTAGTTTCTATAATGGGGTATTTTACTGTTATTTTAGGCCTCTCAACTGATTTCAACTGAGCATGGTGTCCCTCAATAGGCAAAGGTTTTTTGCCTTTTTTTAAATGAAAATGTGAAAATCTCACCTAATGTGCAAAGCCTCATAACATCCTACAAAATAGAGTACCATATATTCCGTGTATAAGACGCCTTTGAGACAGAAAATCTTCTGTCTTCGCTGGTGTCGTCTTATACCCGGTAATCGTCCTTATACGCGGCGTTCGTGTCCCGTGCATGGAGAGGGCTCACGGTCTGAGCCCGCTCATAGCCGGTAAGTCTTTGCTGCATATTGCAGCAAAGGCTTCCTATAACACCCGCGATCGGTGCTAGCAGCCTCACAGCGCTGGCTGCCGGCAGCCCTCCAAAAGACTCTGTGCGCATACCCCCCCTTCCTTTGGCCCGAGGTCCCAGCGGTCTCATCTTCATTCTTCCACTCCGTCTTCTTTCTCTTCTGCTGGCGCCGCCATGTTTTGCCCAGCAGCGGCGCACCATACTAGGCGCCTCCGGGAGTCAATGGCGGCGCTGAACACTGAAGACGATCCCGCTCCCGACATCTGGGAGCATCGCAGCACATCGTGGGGGCGCACCGAGGGTTAGTTATAAGTTTTATTTAATTTTTTAATGCTTGTCTTATGCTACTGGGGCTGGCTGTAGGCTAACTGGGGGCTTTGCTGTCGGCCTACTGGGGGCTTGCGTAATCTACTGGGGGCTGTGCTGTCTGCTAGCGGGGGGCTGTGCTGTAGGCTACTGGGGCTGTGCTGTAGGCCCCCCCCCTCACTGGGCCCCTCTGGCCCCCCTGGGTTGTTGCTGTAGGCTACTGGGGGCTGTGCTGTACGGCGTACTGGGGGCTGTGCTGTAGGCTTCTGGGGGCTGTGCTGTATGCTACGGGGGGCCTGTGCTGTAGGCTACTGGGGCTGTCTGTAGCACTGGGGCTGTGGCTGTAGGCTAGAACTGGGGCTGTGCTGGTGGCTACTGGGGGCTGTGCTGTGAAGGCTATACTGGGGCAGTGACTGTAGGGCTACTGGGGGCAGTGCTGTAGCTACTCTGGGGGAGCTAGTCGTGGGCAAGTCTTAATGTTGTTGTTGTATGCCTTATGGTTCATGAGACCAGTTTTCCATGCTATATCCTGCATGTCATAAGAATTTAAATTAAAAAAAAAGTACAGTTAAATTCAAATCTGTGTTTGTTTTTTTTTTTTTTTAATTTTACCGGTGTTTTTGTATGCACTCTGGAAAACGGGTCTAGTCTTATACGGCGAACTATATCTTAAACATCGTATATTTGATAACAACAGGAAAGTAGGGGGTCGTCTTATATGCCGAATATACGGTATGATAAAAACCATGTCCACATTAAATTAGACATTTAGTTGAAGTACAGTATTACGTTTTTTTTTGGCGGTTAGACTATGTTATGGAAAAAGTAGAAACACATTTTGAAGTCGAAAACCGAGAATTTTTCAAAATTTTCACCAAATTTTGATTTTCTCATAAATAAATGCAAAACTACCACCAAAATTTTTAACTAACAGAGAGTACAAAGTTGTCACGAGAAACCATTTTAAAATCACTTGCATAATGTTAAGCGTTTTTCCAAAGTTATAACCAACTTATAGGGACACAGGGTTAGATTTGAAAAAATGGGCCGTCCAGGAAGGTTGAAAATGGCTTCAGTGTTAGGGTTAGACCCAGTACAGGCGGTCCCCTAACTTAAGAACACTCGACTTGCATACGACCCTAGTTACACGACCCCTGGATATTTTTAATTTATTGTACTTTAGTCCTAGGCTACAATGACACGGTAACAGTTATCACAGTGTCTCCGTAATGAAAGCTTTTAGGTTTATCCTGATTTCTTAGCAACCCACATTTCTAACATCCAATTGTCACCGAGATCAAAAAGTTTGTCTGGGATTACATGATTTAAAATTACAGTTCCGATTACATACAAACTCAACTTAAGAAAAACCTACAGACCCGATCGTGTAGTTACCGGCGGACTGCCTGTAAATGTATTGAGGATAAAGTTGAGGAAAAAAACCAGCCCAGTGCATAGACGAAACTAAGCGGGGATGCTATATGTATTGGGTAACCCCTTTTGTTCTTTTTTTTGGTTTTCCCTCGGGGGGGGGGGGGGGGGGGGGGGGGATGAAGGGGGGGGGTTGGATGAATGTTGAAAAGTCTACCAATACCGTTAGTGGCTTAACTCGTGTCCGAAGCAAGAGAGAAAAACAATCGCCTCAGAATCGAGCTTGATGCCCAGGATAGAAATCTCCCTTCTTTCCGCTGAGAAGGGAATACACAAAACTCCTGAATCGAACGGTCGTTAACAAGTGCGAGCAGACTGGATAACCCACAGGGCTTACAAAAAAGGAAATCCTCCAAGTAGTGGGTCACGGACTGAAAAACAGTTTTGTACTGGAAAAACAAATAAAAAGCGACTCCTGTCAAATTTTGCCACAAGAGCCCCTTGATGCACACAGAAAAAAATGTCTGGTCAAAGGAACTTACAACAGACGCCCCTTCTGAAAAAATCCTATTGTCCACCGATAAGAATTTCCCCAGCTCCTTCTTTATCACTCCTGCGGGAAACTCGTGTGTTGAAAAATGGAGGTTGCAGCACACTTTTCTGCACTTTGGCGACAGGATCCTGGACTACAGAGGACACCCCTACAGCCTCCTGAGAAGGAGGAATGGCTCATCCAGAGAAGCGACCAAGAGCTTGCTGTGCCCTTTCACTCTCTTTTGTAAGGGCACAGGAGTGGACTGTGTAGTGGGCAAGCTGCAGCTGTGCTCAACTAGTCACATACACTGGAAGCAGAGGGCCCCTGACAGGAAACTAGTTTCGCACACCAGGGGAGCAGGGCTAATCGTGGCCACCGGGAAGTCATGGTTGATGGTTGGGTGGTTGAACGAGAAGTGGGAACTGGTAATTTTCTACCTGCCCTCAGTCCCCAGTCCTCCCATTACACCAGAAATTAAAAATGGCCCTCAGTTCGGCCATCCCACCCATCAGCCAGGCAATCACTGGTGCGCTCTGTATGAGTCAAAGAGGAGAACTTGCCCGATACAGTATAAGCCCCTGGGTAAGGATGGAGGTTGGTCAATTATTTGATCCCACTGTTGTTCCATCACCCCCAGTATCCTGTGCACACGGAAGATTTAAGCGCGATGCTGGGGTTACGCTGCAGGACAAAAATAAGCTGGTTATCAGACCCAAGCCCTGGATCTGTCCCGGATAAAAAAAAAAGGTTGGGGAACATGCTTTAATTACACTACTGCTAACTTAACTTGTTTTCATAGAGGTAAAGATTATGCCCCAGGACAAACGTGCACGTTTTCCGGTGATCACCAACGTGATCCGCAGCAAATGATTGGCGGCTACACACAGCAAGTTGTGTTCAGGGCAATTTAACTTCCTAAATATTTCAGGTAATAGTGACCACAGCGGGAGCTACATGGCGATCAAGGTTCCATCTGTCACTCCTATGTCAATTGCAGAAGCTGGAGGCTTGAATGGCCTCTAACTCTTCAAGTGTTGGAAGCCGTTTACGCCTAGCTAGTGGCATGTCAGTGTAAGTCATCGTATTTCATGTGTGGCTGGAAAGAGTCCATCAGCCGCCCTTTTTTTTTTTTTAAACCCATTCACAACTGGGCCATGTAAATTATACCTCGGCTTTTGATAGGCCAGATTGCAGAGCTTCCAAATGTTTTTAATCCCTCAACGTCGAAGCCACTTTTCACCTTTCTGACACGACATTCATAGAATGTCTACTTTGTGGACATTTTTTTTATGCATTCTCTCGTTTTTGTAGGATGTTATGGGGCTTTGAACTTTTAAGGTGCGATTTCACATTTTCATAAATACAAAATCACGCTTTTGAGGGACCTGCTCAGGTTTCAAGTATTTTTTTTGAGAGGCCTAAATAAAAGTAAAACCCCATTATAGCAGCTCCCACCCCTCAAACGTACGTTAAACAACTTTTTTTGAAATTTGTTTAACCCTTTAACTGTTTTAAGGGGTTAAAACAAATCTGATCCATTTTTTTTTTTTTGGCTAAATGTGGTCTTTCATACATTTATAATGTAACTCTTCTCAAGTGGATAAAATCAAAAACCAAAACGTCTCCACAACAAAGTTTGATAGACCCATCTCTCCTCCCAGAGTATAACAATGGGGCAACTATATGAGGTGGAAAACTGCTGTATTGGGCACACGACCAGGGCATTTGAGGGGAGCTGCCCCTTCAGAGCGAATTATGCATTGTCACTTTTATTGGGCTAACAATCTTTTTATAATCCTTTATTTTTTTGTTTTTGTTATTGGACATAGAAGGGGCTTATTTCTCGAAATTAGGGTCACTTTCATAATCCTTCAGGTTCATGGGTCTTTAGCTAATTGATGAGATTTGGTAACTTGCAATAGTAGGAGGAAAAAAAGATGTCCATTTGGGTTTACTTACGTTGTATTTTGGGGTGTCATTATACCGTACAATAACAATACTATATTATCTCGTTTTCTATAGATCACTATGATTACGGTGATGCCTCCCATTTATGTTTTTTTAAAAATATATTTTTAAAATTTTACTGGGAAAAACTAATATAAAGAATCTTATTTGTTTTCGGAGAACTTAAACTTTTGGTTGATTGATAGAGCTGTTATAGGGCTTATTTTTCACGTGTTGAGTTATCTTTTCAAGGGTACACTTTGGAACACAACTTTTTTTTAAATCCCTTTTGGAACCATTTCTGTGATGGGATTTTATGAAAAATTTACATTTTTGGCAAGTTTATCAGGCAGTCCCGCTCACTCCAGCGGAAGTACAAAAGCGCCTTTCTTGGGGGTCCTCATAGTCGCTTTATGAGGACCGGGTAGACAAAATGGACACTCATCCCCAATAGCTGACTCCGTATCAGAGGCCATATAGTTATATACCTCCAAATCAGTGTATGACTTCTGGGACATGATGGGGGAGGGGGTAGTACACAACCTACACAGAACACCTACTCCTCTGCAGAACACAAAGCCTGCCCCCCCCCCACAATGGGGGGCAATCGTGTGTATTGGGGTACAGTAAAGGAACAGATAACTAGCACAATTCTCTCCATCCACACCAGACACAAAATGGCGATGTTAGAGAGCGTTGGGCTAGTAAGATCAGCCCCCCCAGCATCACAGATCGCGGTCATTGGACAATGGCAGCGATCGATGTCACAGGATCAATCCGAACGGTCCTCTGATACCATTGGTGGGGTGTTGGCTAGCGATGCGGACACCTCCTACCAAGGTGTCGCCCTGTCTCGTGACAGGGTGACATCCAAAATGTAAGTAGTGCTTGTGTCCGATATATCGGACTCTGAACGTTAAGTCTCTGCATTTGTACTTTTCGTCGATGAGGAGTATTAGATTTCCACTAATAGCAATGCAGTGTGAGAGAGGGCCATTCTACAGTACATGGGATGTGCATTATATAGTGTAGGGGAATATACAGTGCTTTTGTGTAATGTTAATATACTGCAAGGCAATCTATATATCGCAGTTATGATTGTGTAACTCCTATTATATGTGTAGGCAGTGAGGTCATTGAGCATTGGCGCATTATACTGCATAAGAACACAAAGCTTGAACTACACTATTTGGGAGTAAGAAGGGAGGGTTATCCAGTGCGAGGGGGATGGGCATTTTACAGTGCATGGGGGGGGATTGGTGTTTTAACACAAACCATAGTACTTGTACAAGCAAACACACTGACACACACTACATTCCTACATTATACATGTGAACTTTGTTTACATGATTGTTTACATCACACCTTCACACAAACAAAGCACACTACACACGAACATCAGAAACATACATACAGCGTAACTGTAAAGTTACTCACAAATTGTGTTGGCACAGCTAGACTATTCCAACGATACCTCTATTATGCTGCAGGCTTCTTCAGAGCCTGAAATCTATCTGGTATATTTAACATAAGATTCAGATATTCCTGATGTGGTTGGGCTCTTCCAGGTTGTGACATCAGCTCAGGGCAATGAAGCCAGACAGTATGTTTTATGCTGGTGACATCACTGAAGGTCTTTTGCCAGAACACTTAATTTTCATATGATGCAGAACAGCATGTTTGTAATTGGCCGACCTGAAGTATATGAGTCACATGCTTGTGACATCACAAGTCCTACTGCCCCTTTCAAAACGCATCCTGTCTCTAGCTGTACTATGCGGTACAGAACAAGAACAAGAAACAAGAAAGCATTGCAAATGGAGATTAGCCTAGGTGGGCAAGGTTAAAAACTCAGATTTAGGCAAAATTATGCATGGTCATTATTTTATGTGAGTTAATCTGGTAAATCGTGTGCTTAATAGATATAGAGATAGATAGATATTTACCCTATTATCCATGTATTTATGTCAATTGACAACTTTATTTATTCTTCCTCTTGTAAATCTGTCTGAATCACATGGGGTGTTGAAGTTTCGAAGGTGTGTGTATAAATACTTGACTGTCAGTTAATTGTTTGTGAGCAGTTTATTAGTCAATAAGAAAGGGTGTGGAGGAGTGCCTTGTTGTTATACTCTGCAAGATATCTCTTATGTAAGATGCACAACTTGTTGGCAAGCCATTTATTTGAAGTTTTATTAGACTTATGACTGTATGTGTTGTGTATACATTTAGAAAGTATACATCTATTTTCTTCATTCTAAATTTTCAGTGCGATGGCATTGAACTAGTGTGTGGCTGTTGTCTGAAGATGCATTTTCAATGTTTATGTGGGAATAAAATCCTGCATGCTTTCATTGTGACTCCAGCAGTTCAGGCTGGAAAATAAAGTGGACTTAAGATTCTTGGTGGAAAAAAAGCATGTACTTTCTGAAAATTTAAGACTTATTTCACGTAAAATAAATTGATCCAGACACAAATTATTAGGTGATATGGGGAAGACAATTAACCCTTTACCAGCAGCTAATACTGTTGTGGGGTAAAATTCTGGTGAGCAGCATGCGTGACGGGGGTACATCGACCCCTGTTCTCGTGATCTGCGGTGGACCCAACACACATGGATAGGGCCTAACTTGCTTCATAGGATAACTCCTTTAAAGTTTCAGTCAAAAATTTGCTTTTTATATACGGTAAAGGTATCCGTAATTTGATCCCTTTGTGATTTTCCCACTGATAAGACATGAACAAATTAAATATTTAATGATAGGTTAATTTTAGAATTTGAGATGGAAAATAAAATCCTGAAAATCACATTAAATAAATTGTATGAATGTATTGCATTTTTCAGTGAGAGGTAAGTGTTTGGTCACAAATTGGCCCAATAATCCACTATAGTAAGCAAAAATACACTGAGCAAGCCGCTCACTCACGTGGACCTTGGAGAGAGCCAAAAGAAACACCTTCTGTGCAGTCCGGTGCACAGATCTTGAATAGGCTTGTCGGACCGCCCAAATAATCATGACCATGAGTAACAACAAATACCCATGTTCAAAACGTGTAGGTCTTTTGGATTATGCACTACGACCACTTCTTTTTAATGGATATGGAATAAAGAAGAAAGTTTTTTTAAGAGCCTGGAGTGCCGGTCTGTACCTTTTTCTACTTTTCCAATTAACCACTACCAGTATGTTGTCAATGAGTTTAACAACTTCTAGATCATGATTCTTTCAAGACCCAGTGTGATGACATCCAGATATATATTTATATATACTGCACATATAAATAAAGGGAACAATAAACACAATATAACTCTATGTAAATCAAACTGTCCAAAGCATCACTGATTGGCAGTCAATTTCACATGCTGTTGGAATAGACAACAGGTGGAAATTATTGGCAAACCTACTCAAAGGAGTGGTTCTGCAGGTGGGGACCACTTCTGTGTGTGTGTGTGTGTGTATTATATGTATGTGTGTACAGGTGGTCCCCTACTTAAGAATTCTCGACTTACTGACGACCCCTAGTTACAAACGGATGTTGGTAATTTAATGTATTTTAGTCCAGGCTACAATGATCAGCTGTAACAGTTATCAAAGGTGTCTGCAATTAAGATTTATTGTTAATTCCGGTTCTTATGACAACCCAAAAGTTATAAAGGGGTTGTCCGAGTGGTATGAAAAAAACGAAAGGTGGCCGGGAGGGGGCTGCTTAAAAAAAAATAAAGATGTACTTTCCTCCCAACACTCTCCTCTTGTCCGGTTCTGCTGTCGCTCTGGTCTGCCTCATGTAAACAAACATGGCCGTCGGAGCAGTGCTGGATTCAGCTTCCGTCCGGACCCGACAACCATCCGGTTCGCATACAGTGCTGTGAATAGGGACAGGTGGGCGCGACCTGCCATGGCTCGCCTGAGGCTGAATCGAGCACTGCACCGGCGTCCATGTTTATTTACACGGCCCGCGGACGGGAGCGACATCTATATTTTCTTAAGCAGCTCCCTCCCGGCCACTTTAAGAACAAACGTGTGTGTGACCATAGTTCAAGCACTGTCACCTCCTGTGTCGCCTGTTCTTCCACTTAGTTTGCAAACTCTCGCGCAGGATATGTAAAATGCCTGCAGTATAAAGATACAATTATTTATATTTACTTGTATATCCAATTTTTCTGCATCCTGCTGATACGAACATACGCGAAGTAAGGATTCTGCAGCACTCTAGAGCTGCTAGCTAACGCTGCCTGCAACTGGAGTGAAAACTGCTGGTAGATTGCACAGTCCTCTGCCTCATAATGACTGCTGCATTGGTTGGTAGGGTGGTGGCTGGTCATGTGATGCATTCCTGTAGGAAATGAACGCCTTGATCATAAATAGTTCACAGCATGAGTGATGCCAAAAGCAAAGTGACATTCCTCAGCTATTGTATGCAATATCCCTTCCTTTCAAATTTCTGCATTAGGGTATTTCACTAAATGCAATTATAAGTCATGTGCGGGATACCTAAATAAGTAACTACAGTGTGTACTACTGTTTTTTCTGCAGAATGTTTTTTGTTATTTAAATGATAGCTGCAGTGTAAGTTTCTATTTGAAACAACCCATCCCTCTCACGGTGCATCTTTTTGTATCTAAGCTTACGCACAAATAAATTCTCTACTGATCACATTAATTTCATCAGCCTATAAGCTATAAGCTCTCTGTACTGAGCTTGGATCAGGAAGGACACCTAGATCTTTTATTACTGCACAAAACTTAAAACCATTGACAAGATGGGGAAACCATGGATATTTTTATATTCTTCCTATATTCGGGCAGTCAAACAATATTATGGCACTGTGTATACTGCCCATCAATTCCTTAACATCTCCCATCTTGCGCTTCAATGCACCAATAGTGAGACCCCGCGTGAATGCATAGAACTCGTGGACCACTGCACCGAGGGTTTCTGTAACCATGTCATGTTGTGTGTAAGCAGATGAGTTTGTACTAGACATATGATGGAATGATTGGTTCTGCGCAGCCTAGAGAATATAATATTCCGCTTATATACAAGTGCTGGATCATTTGAAAATTTTTTCCATTGAGATTTTTTTTCCACTATGTCCCTATGGGGCTAGTGATACAGACGCAGAAATTGCAGCCGCATCACAACCCCCATAGAGATTTATTGCACCCTGTCACTAGGCTGGGCAGGGGGCTGCTATATGTATGGGAGGTGGAAGCACTCGCTATATACAGGGGAGGGGCAGGCACTTGCTATACACGAGGAGACAGGCACTTGCTATATATACGAGGGGGCAGGCACTTGCTATATATATATACGAGGGGGCAGGCACTTGCTATATATATATATATACGAGGGGGCAGGCACTTGCTATATATATATATATATATATATATACGAGGGGGCAGGCACTTGCTATATACTTGGTGGTTGCTGGCTATATCCTGGGGGCAGGGGACTATTGGCTGTATACAAGGGGCAGGTGAAATCTATATACTAGAGATTAGAGGCTGGGTATATACTGGGGGGCATGTGCTATCTAGATATATACTGGGTGGAGGCTGTGACCAATGCATTTCCCACCATAGGCTTATACTTGAGTCAGCGAGTCGGCAGGTTCTGCCTGTTTTTGTGTTAAAATTAGGTACCTCAGCTTATACTTGGGTCGGCTTATGCTCGAGTACATGCACACACATTATACTGAGCTTTATATTTTTATACGGTTGTGAAAACATTATAGCTGAGCTGTGACTGATTGCTATGAACAATATAGACTGTTATAGTTTTTATAAATGAGGCTGATATGAAAGTTTCAGAATATGTTATTGAATATATAGGTGTACATGTACAGATGTGGACAGCAGGAGGAAGGAGACTCTGAAGGCTGATCACTAGGCCCCTCCCACATCTGCTTCTGTGTGAAGCAGAATAGAGGCTGAACAAGCATCATAATAACAAATAAAGGTATTTTTAATTCCAGGCAACCATTACAAATAGATTTTTGAAATATTTTAACCTCTTTGACAGCTTTTTGTAGTAAATAGTTTTGTGGCATAACCCCTTTAAGCTTCAGGATTCTAGCTCTTATTAAGAAGATATAACCTTCTATCATTACTACTAGTATATGTCATTTATGTAATTAGGCATGTGGCCCTCATCCTTACTATGTATTTCTTTTATCAAGAAGATTTGACCTTACTCTGCTATATCTATGGATATAGTTTTTAGCCCTGACACTAATTGTTTTGTATAACATATATACAGAGTGTGTGTGTGTATATATATATATATATATATATATATATATATATATATATATAATTTTTTTTTTTATATTTATAAGCTTGGTAAAATAGGTATGTAGGGGTACAAAATGAATATTATCTTTTATCTTGTATAATGCCCATTTATTATGTATTATCTTTATAGTACTGGCCTGCAGTTGCAATATATAGCTGACGTGCAGATTTTACAATAAGTGCAATATAGCTGTGTTTTTATATTTATAAGTACAACTGACTTGAAAATCAGTCCATTTGCGCCCTCCCCCACTGTTGGACTAACCAAGACCTTTTTATTCATGTGCTTCCCTTACCCTATGGGTTGAAACTTTTTTTTCACTCTATTCAGTCCTTGTCCACTTGAGAAAGTGACAAAGGGGTACCTTACCCCGAAACACGTAATGTTAAAACCTTTAATAAAACATTTCATATTCCCATTTCGGAGTGTGCCATCCATTTGGACCACTACCATAGAATTCATTTGGTGACATATTGAGCACTCCTGGACATTGAATGAAGCAGCAGGATACAAGCTCAACCTGCAGCTCCAACTGTTAGGTCAAATGGAATCCCTTTGCTATAGATGAAAGAAGGTATTCCTTTTTGTATTCTTAACGTAGGCTACATATGCTTTTGTCCCCGATTTTATTCTTTTGCGTGGTATAATTTTAGAGCTTCCTTTTTGTTTTTGGGTTTAATCAAATTTTTGTCTAATGCTCAACTTGCTGCCTCTCATACCCACCTAAGCAGCCACTAGGGGGTCCGATAGATTCTGTAAATTACACACAGCTCTGAGAGGTGATGTGAAGTCTCCAGCTGTATCAATGCCCTAAATTTCTACATTTTGGCAAAAACCATAGCCGTACAATAGAGCGGACCTTCTCCGCAAAAGTGTCAAGGGGCATAGGGCCTTTTTTTTCATGCCAGTTGATGGGTTAACCCAGAATACCGCTCGACTTCCGATAAGAACTCCTTAACAGGGGGAAGTGAGGAAACTGTATCCCGCAGAAAAAGCAGAAAGTCTGCATTTTGCGCAATGTGCTCTTGCTTCCCTAAATACCTAAAACCCTGAATGGTGTAAGAAGTTTGAACCAGGTTATTGGTTCTATGGCTACCTGTGAAGAACAAAGGGGTAGGATAGTAGACCATCAGTACTAATGCATGCCCTAGGTTTCCCATATAGCATCTGAACCCATTTCAAATACTTGGGCCCAAATCCCATTGCCTTCCCCAGCATAAATCCTGTAAGATGCCCCGGCACTAGGTCCAGAATGTCCAGTACTTGAGCCATAAGTTTAACATCATGACACCGTAGGGAGATGGGCGGTAGGGTTCCAAGCAATGTTAGGTGTTTTTTTTATCTGGTTTGGGCAAGACTATTAACATTTGCCTCCCCCATGGAATTTGGAAGCTGACCTAATTTCCCTGCCCATTTTTAAGGACCTCTAGAAACTGAGAGAAGAATCGAGCCATGTTTATTGTAAACCTCACTTACGAGGCCATCCGACCCCGGCGCCTTCACTTTAGGGTATGATTTAAGGGTTAACTCCAGTTCTTGTAATGTAAAGGGGGTATCCAGAAAATCTCTCTGCTCTCTAGACAACACCAGCAATAAGACTGTCTATAAAGGCCCTTATATTGTAATCTGGACGAATAAGTACCCTTCTAAAAATTTGTCTATAAAATATCCCTATTGGTCGTGACCAATTCTACCCTGTTGTTAACTACCAACTGAATACATAGACTCCCCGTTGGGTCCTTATTACTAAGGCTAGCAGCTTTTCTGTGCCCTCGCCACCCTATAACCCATGGTTGATCTATACCACTCTATATGGACGTGTCCTTAAACACAACAGTTCTGGTCCGATATCAAACAGATTACAGCGGATTCTTGCCAAGTTGCACTCCCGCTACAAGCTTCGACCATGTTATTTCATTCGACTGCCCCATTGGAGGAGGACTCTGAGGAGGTCGCCCCACTAGCTCCCATTAGACAAATTAGAGACCGAACGGCTAGGCAATAAGAGGGCAAAATGCTTTTTTTGGAAATGGAAAACATTTCTAGTTACACACCTTACAGACAGCAAGATAAAACTGCTAATGATAAAACTATGCCATACAGAATGGTACCACCTACAGAACTAGAAGGGGACCCTGGGCAAATTGAGACATAACAATTAAATCAAAATATAAGCAACATGATACTAGATGCGGCTTCATCAGAGAGGGTAGTAATTGTATTCCATTAATAATTCTAATGATGCCGTCGTGGTGCTGGAAATCTGGGGTGACTCCTATGTGTCCGTCCCCCCCCCCCCCGCCTCCATTTTTTTCCCTCCCCCTCCCTGTTATGATTTTGAGTTTAATGAAGCACACTCATATCCTCATGCAATCAATATGCAGGACTTTGCTTTAGGACTTTTAAACCATTGAGACCGTGAGACAGTTCCTAAGAGACGCACGTTAAGTCTGTTGTCTATTGAAAATGTAATGTAGAAGTCACAGGATTATACCGAGTAGAAAGAAGTAATATTTCACTAAAATATCTGCTGGATATTTCAAACATGTGCTTACTTAATGTTGTATTTCCAATGTTAACTGTATAACATTTCTTCTACCCAATAAATATCTTTTCAAAAATAAAAAAAAGGTAGCTGAAAGAGGCAATGTCTTCCTTAACCCATCATGAAAATATTTGCATATTTACCACAGATCAAAGGCACTGGGAAGGAATACCTGCGCTCATCATAGATCTGCTAGAGTGACCAGGAAAACAGGGCTGTGGAATTGGAGTCATGGAGTATGTGACAATTTTGGTGGAGCTGGGGTTGGTTTTGAAAGTTTGGTTTACTGACCCCACAGCCCTGTTGACACTATTGTTAATTATTTTTAGAATAAAAAATAAATATAAACAAAACAAGCATTTTATTTTTGTGTTTTGTCATAATGTAAGAATTACTGTATTTTAAAGATTTATTTTTATTTATTTTTTCTATTTTTCCTTTGAAAATTGAGATGGATTAGACTCAAAAGATAAACCAAAGCTTTATCGACTTCAATTGAGTGTCACGGAAGTTGGAACTGAAAAATTGGATGAGAATTCAATACAGGTTAGATTTAATTTTATTATATTTCCATTATGACAGATTAGTTTTAGTACGGTCATCTTTCTTGAGCCATTGCAAACGTAAAGTTTGCCAGGGATGGGTTGTGTAATTGCCAGCGAAAAAAGTGCTGCAGGAAGACCACAGTTGGTTAATTTTGGTTGGTTAATTTGGTTGGTTAATTAAGGTTGGTTAATTTTGTGCCCAATGGTAAAACTGCTTCCAGCACTACTTTCTTGTTATAAAACAGCCTAGGTTTTAAACCAGGCTTATATACACTCACCGGTACATATTAGGTACACCTGTCCAACTGCTCGTTAACACTTAATTTCTAATCAGTATAACTTAATCACATGGCGGCAACTCAGTGCAGTTCTGAAGGCAAAAGGGGGTCCAACCCGTTACTAGCATGGTGTGCCTAATAAAGTGGCCGGTGAGTGTATGTTGAACCTATTTTTTTTTTTTTTTTTTTTTTTAAATTTGAACCTGATTTTCGGCTCAATAATGGAAGCAATAAAACTGAGGAAGTTAAAGCGGCATCTTGCAACTTTTCACATTAACCCCTATGCACAGGATAAGACATAACAAGCAAAAAGTGGGGTTCTGACTGCTGGTACCTCCACCTATCACAAGATTGGGGCTGCCGCAATCTTGAACCAGCTGTTGGACCTTCACCGATTTTAGATTTGGATTTTTATTTTCTCCTTAGTATGCTGAAGTGATTGGAGCATGTGCTATTTTTTATTTTTTTTTGGTTCGCAGAAGTCAATAGGTGTGCACATTTTAGAGATCTGCCTTTAGGTAATCAGTAGTTTTAGAAGTTTGATGTGACAAATGGTGGCAAAAAGTGGGAAAGATTTGTTGTTGGTTTTTAGCCTCCTATGTGTCTTAGTATATTATAAACAGTAGTTACAATAGTTGCAAACTTGATTTCTCTGGGTAATCAGATACATTGAAATACTGTGCACTTTATATCTATGTATTTTTAGAAAGGGATGTCACTGTATTTTTGTGTGTATATGTCTGTGTGTGTATACGCCACATTTTTATGCTTGATAAAGATTTGTGATGGTTTGAAACATTGTGTTTTTTATGCCTGGATGAAAATAAAGATCCCTGGAATCTAATTTCACGGGTGCTGTAGCTTCCTCCATTGATTGTAAAGTGCCAATCCTGTCACGGGCAGCAACCTCTACTACATATACATCAGCAAAGTTTTTTTATAATAATTTGCTTAGTGTTTTCCTGTATACATTTTTGGAAATGTTGTGTTTCTTTTTATAATAGTTGTTTGGGCCAGGAATACAGCCCCATCACTGTGACCTCACAAATATGGATGGTATAGTGACTGTTACACCAAGAAGTGTTGATGCAGATACATATGTTGATGGTCAGCGCATCTCTGAAACCACCATGTTACACAGTGGTGTAAAAGTGCAATTTGGGTCATCACATGTGTTTAAATTTGTGGATCCAAGTCAAGATCAGTCATTGGGTAAAAGACCTTCAGATGCTGGACAGATGGTTAGAGGACAAAGAATTAAATCTGGGTAAGTCATTGAAATACTTTTTTCCTTATGGGCACATGAAGATTTAGTTTTTCTCTTCATGGCTAAATTTTTTTTTCTATAGTCTCCATCCCCTTACAGTAAAGAATCACTTTCTATGACCATGGTAGAAGCACCTCTCCATTTTTTTTACGGATCCAGCACATTTGTATGCTGCTGGCCTAATAATCAGAAGTGGAACCTACCCACAATTTAAAATAGATTTATAGGAATTATCCTCCTGCACCAATGAAAGCTGATAGTTATATTACATTGGTTATGGAAGTGCTCATTGGACTGTCTGCGTGTGGCTTGTTGGCTTATGCTTTACTGATCCACCTTTTATTTGAGATGAAGGTGTTCTGTACTTTGTGTACATCCTCTGGAGTGGAGCTCCTCTGCTATAGATTAGAGGAATAAGGGACTGGAAAGGAATGGCCGCATTTATCTCAGCAGGAGAACAATATTGTGGAGTTGTGGATTCAGTCAGTACCATTTTGGAGCTGGAGTCAAAATTTGGGAAATTGAGGAGTCTAAAGTTTGGCTTACCAGCTCCTCAGTCCTGGGTCATACAATCCCACATTTGGTATCAATGTAAATGCCATTACGTTGTGCAAAAATTTACACCTAGCACAGTGTCCTACGCCAAAGTGTGAAAAAGTTATTAGCGAAATTATATATTTTTTTGCAAACAAAGTGTTTATTTTATTTTTTTTTAATCAAACACAATTAAACCTATATAAATTTGGGATCCCCTTTATCGTACCAACCCAAGATATAAAGAGGAGTCCTTTTGAACAAAAAGTGAAAGGCATAAATGCAGAGCACGCAAGAAAATGGTGCTTATGCACTTTTTGCCAATTTCACCACATTTTAGAATGTTTTCTCCCGCTTCCCAGTATATGGAATGAAATATTAAATACTGTCACTGGAAAGTACAATTTTTTTTTTCACAGAAAACAAACAAGCTCCCGCCTTCTGTACACTGAAAAATCTATGAAAAGTCTATGGATTTTTGAAGGTGGGGAGCAAAAACGGAAACATAAACACGAAAGAGCCAAGTCGTTAAGGGGTTAATCCAATTCCAGCCTTAAAGGGGAACAAAGTTTAAAGGTGGCATGGGAGGGCTCTTCACACTACCAAGAAACTAACTGGAACTAAATTTATTTATGATTCTTCCTGCAGACATTAAAATTCCTATAATTTTTCAGTCCTTTAAAGTTCTTTTCAATGTATCCCTGTCCGACATCTAACTTCGGAGAAAAGTGAAACTACACTGTTGAAAGATCCAAAGATCCAAAGCAACTCTTTCCTTCAGAAAGTTACATGGTACAAAATGCATCCAATGAATTTCAGTAGAGACTGCTTCCTTTTGTCAAGGTTGAATCCTCTGGTTCTTCTTGATACCTATAACAAGCCTTTGTATATCTGCTTTGTCACTTTTACAGGTCCTTTCTGTCAGAAAAGTCATCAGGTGTTAAACTGTGTAGATCAAAAACATGCCAGGCCTCAGCTTATGATGGTTTATTAATAAAATGGCGCACCACTGATCTGGTTTGATTAATCCTGGCTTGTTCTATTGTGTGTCGACATCTGGCGTATCCCATAGATTACATCCTATGTTGTCTTTTAAAGTCAATAATGTTATATATTTTGCCCTCATTAGAAATTGTATATAATTGGGTTCTTCATTTTATAAGTAACTTAAAAATTCTACAGGTTCAGATGCTTGTGATGATGGCATCCTGCTTGTGATGATGGCATCCTATTTGTTTTTATTTCTATTTTGAATGTAGTTTCTTTTCCAAGTAGGGTCTATTTAAATTCTTTGCCTTTTTAATAATTAAGTAGAATGGAAGAATAATCCAATTGATCCCAACTGAACACTGACTAAAGACGTCAGTGGGGGGAGGTTTTCGAGTCTGCAGCAAAGTTTTCTTTGTCTTCCACGTTTATCGCCAATCGTGTGAGCAGGACCAGGTCTCAAGCTGTCAAAGCCAGGGAGAACCTAGGGAGAAAGCAGAAGCTGTTTGTTACTGCTTCTTCCATCTTTCTTCGCTGCATATTGCTGAAGTAGCTGTCACATGACATTTAAATGAAAAAGATTTTGTGGTAGAACTTTTCTCCTAGGGGTTTTTTCACCTACTGGATTACATATAAATTTGCAATAAATAATTAAACTAATAAACTTCTAATAAAAAAAAATAAAAACATCACCATAGTTATATATATTTACAAAAAGGTTTTCTCTAGTTTTTGTTACTTTAAGGAAATCTACCATTTGAGTTATGCAGGATCATAACTTGCTTGAGCTGTGTGGTTTTGCTGATAAAACACTTAACATTATGATAATGAAGCTGTATGGCTTTTGTGGCTGCCTGAGCTTTTCCTAGCACATTATTTATGCACTACTCACAGGATTATATTATCCCTGAGTTGTGCCTGTAGGCAGAATAATCAATTGCTGCATCATCCCCCCAGCTGCTGTGTATGAGTGATCCAGGTCAGGTTAAGTAGTCCTGTCTGGACTAAGTCCAATGTGTAATATAAGCTCTGTGTAACTTGTGGAATAATGCAATCCTGCTTTCCCAAGGTCCTGAATGTGATAATTGTTGGTTCAGCCAAACCAGTCCTCTCAGGGATTAACCAAGATAGGTTTCTGCATCGGTGTAGCTGCAGCATACTCCATGTATGTTCGGTAAATTTCCTTTAACACCCCAAAAAATAAAAATGAAAAAGCATGTTCATGGGACCAGGATTATATGAGTATAAGCATCTACTATGAGGTAATCAGGTGGTAGATGTCATCTAAAGCAGTGTTCCCCAACCTTTTTGTATCTGGGGACCGGCAGCACCTAAAAAATTTTTTTTCCAAGGAAAAATACTCAATATGTAACCTCAACCCATATAGTGCCCTTTTATGTAGCCCTCTTTTAATGTCTTGATAAAAAGACTGCTACAAAAGGGGGTCATTAGAACACCGCTTTTTATATAGACTCTCCAACACACCTATATTGTCCCCTTTGTCCTTGGGCTTTTCAATGCAATGTCCCCAGCGGGGCTCCCTCCTCCCCACTGCAATGTCCCCAGCGGGGCTCCCTCCTCCCCACTGCAATGTCCCCAGCGGGGCTGGAGACGTCATTCTAAAGGACATCTATCATCAGTTTGACTTTGTAAATGGGCTGAACTTATATGCTTGCACTGTTATGAAGGTACTGGAACTGTAGTAAGTGCAGAACAGCACGTTTTGGCAGAAATGTGTTTTTTTTTTTTATATGCAGATGAGCTCAGGTGGCGTCAGCCCGAGTGCGTTTAGCTACTCTTGGCATTGTCTACTTTTAATGCATGTGCAACAGCCCTGCCAATGCATGGGGTGTGTAGTTGTTGAGATTAGCAACCTCTCCTTGTACGCAACTGTCAATGAGCCTGCGCAACTCAATCAAGTTACTGTCGGGTAAACTTTGTAATTGCAGCTAGAACCAGTGCCTGGGAGGGCAAGAGTTGCATGATATGATGTGTTCTTATTGTAAAGCAAGCCTGAAGCTGATTAGAGGGTTCTGCCACCTCACTAGGGGAGTATAAAAACCCCTTGTGGGTGGTAGCACATGGTCCGAGGGTTTAGTCAGCATTTGAGAAGCAAGTCCATTGTGCAGCTCCTGCAGAACTGCCAGCCTGACACACTACCAAGAAGCAGTGGTGGCTTAGGCCTGCTGCCTGCAAGTCAGAGGACTAAGCCCCAGAGCAGAGTTTCACTGTCTGGACTCGGCTCCATCTACCAGCCCAGCGTGAAGCTACTATCACAGTGATGGTGAACCTTTTAGAGGCGGAGTGCCCAAACTGAACCCCCCCCCCCCCTTATTTATCGTGAGGTGCCCTCCAAAAATTGAAGCAGTAACTTATTGCTCCCTGTTCAACAACCTACATATTTGCCCCTGAGGACATCAACACAGTAGAAAGATGGAACATTTTCATAACTTTCCAGTGTCCCTTTGTACACAGAGAATCCTGGGGCCAGCAGGAGATCCTCAAAACATAATTCGGCCCTGTCTACTATCCTTGAGCTGTGTGGTTTTGCTGATAAAACACTTAACATTATGATAATGAAGCTGTATGGCTTCTGTGGCTGCCTGAGCTTTTCCTAGCACATTATTTATGCACTACTCACAGGATTATATTATCCCTGAGGTGTGCCTGTAGGCAGAATAATCAATTGCTGCATCATCCCCCCAGCTGCTGTGTATGAGAGATCCAGGTCAGGTTAATTAGTCCTGTCTGGACTAAGCCCAATGTGTAATATAAGCTCTGTGTAACTTGTGGAATAATGCAATCCTGCTTTCCCAAGGTCCTGAATGTGATAATTGTTGGTTCAGCCAAACCAGTCCTCTCAGGGATTAACCAAGATAGGTTTCTGCATCGGTGTAGCTGCAGCATACTCCATGTATGTTCGGTAAATTTCCTTTAACACCCCAAAAAATAAAAATGAAAAAGCATGTTCATGGGACCAGGATTATATGAGTATAAGCATCTACTATGAGGTAATCAGGTGGTAATGTCATCTAAAGCAGTGTTCCCCAACCTTTTTGTATCTGGGGATCGGCAGCACCTAAAAATTTTTTTTCCAAGGATCGGGGTCAAGTAAACTTCTTACCATGGCCATTAAAAAAAAAAAAAAAACTGTGCCCCACAAATACTCAATATGTAACCTCAACCCATATAGTGCCCTTTTTATGTAGCCCTCTTTTAATGTCTTGATAAAAAGACTGCTACAAAAGGGGGTCATTAGAACACCGCTTTTTATATAGACTCTCCAACACACCTATATTGTCCCCTTTTATCCTTGGGCTTTTCAATGCAATGTCCCCAGCGGGGCTCCCTCCTCCCCACTGCAATGTCCCCAGCGGGGCTCCCTCCTCCCCACTGCAATGTCCCCAGCGGGGCTGGAGACCGTCATTCTAAAGGACATCTATCATCAGTTTGACTTTGTAAATGGGCTGAACTTACATGCTTGCACTGTTATGAAGGTACTGGAACTGTAGTAAGTGCAGAACAGCACGTTTTGGCAGAAATGTGTTTTTTTTTATATGCAGATGAGCTCAGTGCCAATGCATAGGGTGTGTAGTTGTTGAGATTAGCGCCCTCTCCTTGTACGCAACTGTCAATGAGCCTGCGCAACTCAATCAAGTTACTGTCGGGTAAACTTTGTAATTGCAGCTAGAACCAGTGCCTGGGAGGGCAAGAGTTACATGATATGATGTGTTCTTATTGTAAAGCAAGCCTGAAGCTGATTAGAGGGTTCTGCCACCTCACTAGGGGAGTATAAAAACCCCTTGTGGGTGGTAGCACATGGTCCGAGGGTTTAGTCAGCATTTGAGTAGCAAGTCCAGTGTGCAGCTCCTGCAGAACTGCCAGCCTGACACACTACCAAGAAGCAGTGGTGGCTTAGGCCTGCTGCCTGCAAGTCAGAGGACTAAGCTCCAGAGCAGAGTTCCACTGTCTGGACTCTGCTCCATCTACCAGCCCAGCGTGAAGCTACTATCACAGTGATGGCGAACCTTTTAGAGGCGGAGTGCCCAAACTGAACCCAACCCCTCCCCCCCTTATTTATCGTGAGGTGCCAACCAAAAATTGAAGCAGTAACTTATTGCTCCCTGTTCATCAACCTTCATATTTGCCCCCTGAGGACATCAACACAGTAGAAAGATGGAACATTTTCATAACTTTCCAGTGTCCCTTTGTACACAGAGAATCCTGGGGCCAGCAGGAGATCCTCAAAACATAATTCGGCCCTGTCTACTGCCCCCTCTTCCCACAGTCCCAAGTAGCGAAGTAAGTATCAAAATATAACTTAAAGCGGCATATTTTAAGATGCTTGGAACTGGAGGAAGATTTTTTGAGGCCTGTCTGGCGAAGGCCCGGGTGCCCACAGAACAGGCTCTGAGTGCCGCCTCTGGCACCAGTGTCATAGGTTCGTCACCAGGTGTTGAGCAACCCTTCCTGCAGACCAGATATTTCCTACCAGCTTTCCAGCTCTGCTGAACCTGCTGTTGAAGATATACATATATCTGCTGTTCCATTTCAAATAAAGAACCGGGAGTTGCATAACTTGCCTCCATGTGATCCCTGGATCAGGCTGTTTCACCATCATGGGTGAATCCTTAATCACCCATGGATTCCCATAAACACCTCAGGGGTTGCCTCAGAGAGAAACCACCTTTATCCTCTCTCTTTATACTTTTCTTGCACACGCCAACTGCTGGATACCTGCTAGGCAGTAGGCCCATCCTCCAGTCCCAATGCCAAGCACCGTGACCATAGAGGGCCCCAGCTGTCTACAACCAGCGAAGAAAGGCTAGGCCCTGGTGGGGAATATTGCACATGCACCGCACTATAATAGAGCACCTGCTCATGCTCAAGGAGATGGCCAAGTTGTCAGAGAGCTAGGGATCATTGTGTGCAGAGCTCTTCAGGCAAGATCAAGTGGGTCTATGATGGTGCCTGGAGATGGTCGGGTGTCGTAAGCCTGACCTGCATGTTTTAACTTTTTTTGGCAAATTATTCCGTTCCTGCATGTTCAAAGAACAGTTCCAGTACCTGCATAACAGAGCTGGCATTTAAGTTCTGCACATCTGCCATCAAACTGATGGTAGGTGTCCTTTTATCCCTTAACGATGTGTGACATGGTGGGTACACTATGAGTACAAGAGGCTTCAACCCTGACGAATAAAGTTGTTTCTACTGAATCTGATTGGATGCCTTTTATTCTAATTATGTCCAAGACATTTAACTTGCATCACAAAGTTTCACTTTCCTTTGGAGTTGGCCACCAGCTATGGCTACTGAAAGTTCCTACTTGTTCAGTGGACCTCCTCCTGATGGAGGATTGCATTAAGGATTGGTGAGGCCATAGGACTTAGAAGAGGAAGAGGCAGTATTTTGTGCAAGAGAGATTCAAGGAAATCTACCCATTCGGAAAAGTAAAAACCACTTAGAAATACTCGCACTCTTTATTCCGATCCCAGCACTGGTAGTGTTTAATGTTGACATGCCAGATTCACCTAAAAAAAAGACTTCTAATTAGTAGGCAGAAGTGCAGGAACAAGATGTCCTGCACTCAGGGCTACTAATTATGCACGCCCCTGCACCTCCCTCTCCCATGCTAGGCAGATGGGAGAGGGAGGTGACGTCACACATGACGCATGAATTAATGCCTCTTGCGTATCATCACCGTCCTTTCACAGCATGGGAGAGGAGGTGGCGAGGCTGTATATAATTATTAGCCCGGACTGCTGGATATCTTGTCCTCATGCTCCGGTCTTCTAACTATAAGTATTATGCACACCCTCGCCACCTCCCTCTCCTATGATGGGAGAGGGAGGCAACGTCATGCATGAATTCACACCTCATGCGTGAAGTCTCCTCTGAAGTGGCAAGGCGTGCGTAATTAGCAGCCCAGAGTGCCGGTCCCGAGCCCCGTGCTCCTAATTTTAAGTCTTTTTTTTCAAGTTGATCCCAGCGTGTCAACATTAAAGAAGACCAGTGCCTGGATCGATATAATCAGGAGCGCAGGTGAGTATTTCTATGTGTCTTACTTTGCTGAAGTGGTAGATTTCCTTTAACAGAGTGTATTCAAGTCAATATTGTTGTTCAGTACTAGTAAACACCAAGTCTGAGCGAGAAGATACCGCAATTTGAATATTTATGATGAGAAATGCTTAGTGCAAAAAACAACCAAGTTCATCTTATTTTACTATGGAAACCAAATACCATAGGTGTTTTTTTTGTTTCCAAAGTTATCCAAAACCTTTAAGGGACTATACTTTGAGGGTTGCGGTTGCATGATCACCAGTGGCTAACCTGCTGCTTAATTTATTACTTGTCTAGTGTTGTTAGGTGATGTAACAGGTGACGGGCCTGATCTTACAAAACTGTAGACAAAATGATGGTGGTAACTTAATTGCAATTTTATTTATCTTCAGATTTAATGAAACAACGTTTGGGATAGAAGATGTAAGTGGATCATCACTGCAATCAAAGGTATAACCATTTTCTCTTTTGAAGCCATTTTTTTTTTTTTTTTGACTCTTTGGTAATGACCATTTATTTATACTTTTCCAAGGAGAACATAAGTTTTTTTTAATGAAATCTTGAATTTCATTTACCATATATACTAGCGTATAAGCCGAGGCTCCTAATTTTGCCACCAAAAACAGGGAAAACCTATTGACTCCAGTATAAGCAGAGAGTGGGAAATACATTGGTCACAGCCTGCTAGCCCAGCCCCCTGTAGTATATAGCCAGCCCAGCCCCCAGTTTGCCCAGTACTCTCCTTTCCGATGCCCCTGGCAGTTCTTCTGCTTGCTTCCGCTCCAGGTCAGCGACGGATGGCCTGTCAGCACGTGGCCCGGCTGGTGCACGCTATGATGTCAGCCGCGGCTAACTTCATAGCTGCACACCGACCTACCGCTGCCAATGGAAGAATAGAAGACCTGTGGAGGGGCGTTGGAAAGGCACGTTTTGATTTTGTATTTTCTTGACTCGAGTATAAGCAGACTTTGAGTTTTTCAGCACATTTCTTGTGCTGAAAAACTTGGCTTATACTTAAGTATAAACGGTATTTATGGGAAATACAAGTAATTACAAAAATGAGCACATTTTATTTTATGCTTTTGTATAGAGTGGAGTCTGGAACCAGATATAAACGCCGCAAATTTTAAAATGTCGTTCCGTGAGAGCCATACATTATGCACACGCCCCCAGTAGATAGGTAGTCAGAGGAAAAAAAAATTGCCTAAGCTGTTAAGAGTACAGAATTTCGAAATGTTGCTCTAGACTGTAAAGGGTTTATGCCACGAATCAATTTACTTCAAAAAGCTGTCAGAGGTTAAAATATTTCAAAAATCTATTTGTAATGGTTAACCTGGAAGTAAAAATACCTTTGTTTGTTATTATCATGCTTGTACAGCCACTATTCTGCTTCACACAGAAGCAGATGTGGGAGGGGCCAAGCCAAGCCAGACACATGCACAGCACTGACAGCGGCAGTTATTCCACAGCTCAGTGTTACAGGGCGCTTAGCCTTCAGTCTCCTTCCACCTGCTGTGCTCAAATAGTCCTTGCATTTACTGATCCCCAGCACAGCAGGAATCTGCTATTGTGCTGTGTGTCACCTACCAAAGCCCTGACACTGCTTCCTCTCCTTTTAATCATTGTCACTAAATACTTGAATAAGAATATCTATATCTATATATTCAATAACATATTCTGAAACTTTCATATCAGCCTCATTTATAAAAACTATAAAACTAGTCTGTTGTTCATAGCAGTCACAGCTCAGCTATGTTTTCACAGCCGTATAAAAAAATAAAGTGCCTGCCCCTTCCCTGTATATAGCAAGTACTTCCATCTTCCGTATATATATAGCCAGCAGCCCCCTGCCCAGCCTAAAAAAAACTCTGTACTCCCCTCACAAAAACTCAGCCCACACACATCCTCTTCTGTCTTCAGCTCCAGCGCGGTCCTATCGCATACACCATGACGTTAGCCGCTTGCTGACATAATAGTGTGTGCCGATGGCGGTGTACACACTATGATGTCGCCAAGTGGCTGACGTCATGGTGTGTGCTACGCAGCCAAGGAGACGGAGTTGCAGACAGAAGAGGATCCATAATGATGTGAGAATACATTGTTTTGCTCTACTTGTATGCATTGATTGTACAAAATTAGGTGCAATAACATGGACCTTTTTAGTTGTTTTTAATGACTTTTACTAATAAACTTTTGTATTTTTGTATGTTACTTTGGGGCCATTAATTGCATCTCTTTCTGTGTATTTTGTAAGGATTGGACAACTAATTCACTAGATAGAAATATTATGAATGGACTAGATATGGATGCGATATGAGAGATGGATATAAAGATGATGACCCTTCTCCAATGTTACGATCTTTATCTACTTCCCCTGCTAGTCAGGGCCAGGGGCACCTTTTCGACAGCAGGTAGCATGGAGGGATCATTGAATGGTGGAGAGGTACAGGAGATGCATCAAGGAGAGCTCCAGCCTGTTTACTGGGTTAATCTCTGCAGCCTCCCTGTGCTTGGACCTGCCTAAATGGTGGACGGGAGGTGAAAGTGTCGGCTTCATTGCTAAAAACTCAGTGTGTTTTGAGGGGAGGACTTCCTCTGTGCAGCAGTCAGTCTGGCTGCATTTACCCTGGTAACTGTTGCTGTAGCACCTGTTGAGCAGTGGGAAATCACACAGCCTCGACTGGTGGGGGTAAGACTCGACTCTTGGCCCCTCCCTCCTCTCCGCTTCCTATTCGGCTGCATGTGTCAATCTTTCTGTTTTAAGAGCTCAAGAGTGAGCTGGAGGCAGAGCAGCTGCTGACTCTGTGCCAGACTCGGCCAGATCAGCTGTAGCTCGGGACGGAAAACAGCTACCAGCAGGGGCAAGCCACAACACAGAACACAAAGAGGGTTATCTCCGTAAGGCTGCTATTTTGTAGTAGTGTAAATGGTGAAATTACTTGTCCATGCATTGGACCCATTACAGCCATTTGCGTAATGGTGGCACACAACCCCTTTACGTCTGCATTCAGTGTTGTTCTCTCAGGCTCTTCTGCTATAATAGCGGGGGAAAAAAAAATGGTTTTGGTCCCCTTCAGGCGATACGTAAAAAATGTTTATCTCTCCTGGTCATAAGTAGTATTTGAGATTTCTCGTCACGGCATTGTGCTTCAAATTAGTTATAGCACCAAACAACTTCATAACTAACATTTCCATTAAATTTCTGCTTTTATATCATAGCATGGCTTTATACACATAACTCCTTTTTTGTTAGGAGGTTCAGCAATTTTAAACTGGGCCATTTTTCATCTTTGTTATGAAATCAACCAAAAACCTATATTAACCCCATAGCGCAATAAGACGTACCTCTTACGTCTTGCTGTGCATTTTGGGAGTATGAAGAGGGCACCCCACCCGCAGCCTTTAGCCAACCCTTTGATCACCGACGGCAAAGCTGCTGGCGGCAAAAATTAAATACCGGCATCTGCGCTCCTGCTCTAGTCGCTCCCATGACGTCATGTCGCATGGGGAGACGCGGCGATCCGTTGTCATGACTAAGCCTCGGATCACACCCTTCGATCCGGGGCTCATCATGATCGGAGCTCTCTATTACAATGTGCATCGCACATTGTAAGAGATGGTATGCAAAGCCCATATACTGCAATACTGTAGTATGTGACGTATATGAATCGGATCAATGATCTGATGGATCCATGAGACAACCCTAGGGTTTTTTTTTCAAAAAAGTACCCTAGGGAGTCTGAAAATAGTAAGAAAAATAAAATCAAAAAAAAGTATATAAAAAATTATATTACAAAACATAAACATTCAATCCGCCTCCCTTTTCCTAGAACTAAACGAACAATAAAAATCATAAACACATGAGTATCGCTGTTCCGAAAGAGCCCGAATCTATAAAAATAACTACAAAAGATTTCACGTGCGTTTAACCCCGTAGCGTAAATGGGCCCGGAAATCGCAATGGCAGGTTTTATTTTGCCATTTTGAAAAATAAACAAAATTCTATCACTAGTGTGCGTCACAGGTAATGTACGCTCAGCCCTAAAAGACGAAGCATTGAAAACGTCATCGAGAAGTCGGCAAAAATGACACCACGTCACCTCTCGTACACACTAAAGTATTACAAAACGCTTATTAGCGACCAACAACCCCAGCAAATGAGAAGTGTTTTTCTGTAATTCAGCGAGGTTTTAATTTATGTGTTATATGTATGAAACCATTAGTAAAACAAAACCTGATACAAACTTTGGTATCACCGCGGCTCGTTTATGACCCCATGGAATGAAATAGACCTGTCATTTGGCGCAACGGTGAAAGCTGTAAATAACCTAGCCCCACAAGAAATGGCCCAAATGAGTTTTTTTCATCATTCACTGCATTAGAAGTGGTTTCTTTCCCACTTCCCAGTACCCAGCAATGGAAATTTAAATACAATCACTACACAGTGCATTTGTTTACCGAAAAGAAGCTCATCACACAGCTCTGTACATGGGAAAAATAAACAAGTTTATAGATTTTTAAGGTTGGGGAGTGAAAAATAAAAAATCAAAACGCAACAAGGGCCTGGTACTTAAGGTTAATAGGCAGCTTGCCTAGTTTTAAAGGAGAATCTAACTACCGGTTGATTTTGATGCATTATCCGCAAACATACCTTGAGAATCTGTAGCTTACACTGATGCAGGATCTCCAGGTGCTGATGTTTTGCTGATAAAACAATATAAGAACCATTCTATCGACCTTGTGAAAAGCCCGGGGACTCTAGACTGGGCGTACACGCCTTCCCCCCGCGACTTAAAATTGCAATGGAGGTGTTAATCAAGCTGACTATGTCAAGCATTAACCGAGCTGGATTCACTCCTACACAGCAGCTGGTGATGGTTCGCAGCAATTGTTATCTGCCTCCAATTCAGCAAGCCAGATTACACCACATCTCATACTCAGATCACTGCTACTCAACTGAGCATCTACAAGAATCCAGAAAGCTTCATTATCATATGTTTAAGTGTTTTTACTGCCGCAAAAGCCACTGCACAGGTAATTACAAACATGTGAATATTATCCTGTCATCTGTGTTGCTACCGCATTCTTCAGGGTATGGTGTGCTTCATAATCATCAAATCAACTGGTAGGTTTACTTAATCATTTTGGAGGGTCGCCTAAATAACGTTAAACCCCACAATTTATGGCATTAGCAAATCAATCCCCATGTATGATAATCAACTTATAAGAAGTGGTGTTCCCCTTTAAGTGTTTTTCTGGGCGTTAAAACAAAAATGAGGTGTTGTAATTTTAAAAAAAGCGTAATTCTCTTTTTTACAGTTTGAAGACGTAAAATAGGTAAACGTCACAATGTTTAAAAGATTTTTCAGCCTAATAAATTTTTTTCTTGTAAGACTGGTATTTATTGAGGTGGAAGTAATTTTTTGCAGCGATGCAGATCTACTTTTCACGGCTGCTTCACACATTGCAGTAGACTACATTGCAATCCAGGCTTTGAGTGGTTTTAGGTCAATTGAATCCGTGAAATGCAACTTAGACTGAACTAGTGAATCTACCCTGTCGTGATTGCACGGTTTCCCACCCCAAAATCAAATTCTTCGTTCAGTTCAGGTCTTTCACCTGTTCAATTGAACAACTGCACCTAAAACTCACTTCAAACTGATTAGATGCATTTTAACTGCAATGTGTTGAACGCACCCGCCAGACCTTTCCCGTTTTCAAAATTGCATGTAAAAAGTTATAGACATAGTCAACCTTATGCACATTTTTTTCAAATTGTCTTGTACAATTTATAAAAAATGACTATAAGAGATTTACTTTGATGGCACAAAGGTGCCCTCAACAGAAAATATATAGCTTCACAATCTCCTAAATGTACTAAATATGTGTAGATTTTCAGATACCTAGTGATATTATGATGAGTTTTTGCACATGCCATATGACTAATACTGAAATAACCAAATCTGCTGTCAGATAGAACAACATTCCAATACTCGCCACACAACACCTCAAGGATACGTATAGTCATTAATTAAGTAAAAAGTCAGGGCAGCGGGCAATTGTCCTTGCAGCGATTCTGCGAGAGCTCTGGCTAATCTAGGATCCTCTAAGGTGGAATAGCTTGGGATTCACAGGCGTGTCTGATATCCATCTCCTATACCGTGGTGTGGAAAACCTTTTAGAGACTGGGTGCCCACATGTGTGATAGATAAGTTTGACTATTGGTTGCAAATTGCCACACGATTAAATTTATCCCAATATTACCACCAACCGCTAGCAATACCATTTACAGCGACCAAATCAATACGCTACAATATGGATGACCTACTTCAGAATTACATAAAACATAATAAACGATATTAAAGTACTACTAATACATAAGACAAATATCACTAACTAAGTCGAAACAATGTTTCATTTTATGCGCTAAACTAGACAATAACCGGAATAACAGTGATAAATAGTGGCCACACCTCATACAGGGATAAAGAGTACCGGCTATAGACACACACAGGGATAAATATACTGCCATATATACAGGGGTAATTTACAGCCCGGAGGTCCCCGGAGTAAAATTCATAAGAGCTTGCCCGTAAGTCTCTCCCCTCTCTACTTGTGCATAGGCTGGCTGTGGGTATAGCGCGAGAGCGTGTTATATACGACCGAGTAGTTCCGGACTTAAGCCACAAAAAAAAAAAAACAAAAATCCTTTTGAACGTTCTCAAAAATCAAAGGTGCTCCTTATATATGGAGGTGCTGCCACTTGGTTTACGTGTTTTGAGTTCATTGGGCCACCGGACACCAGTACATTAACACACACAAGGCCTCCGGAGCATCTCCTGCCTGGCCTGGTGAGCTTCTGACATTATAAATACTGTCACACCCTGTTTGCAGGTGGATGGGTAGGGGGGGAATGGCTGGCGGCTATGCCAAAGGTTTGCCATCCCTGGTATAGACTCTGACGTCAAAACTTGGATGTGTGCCTTCCTTGGTGGTGCCATCAGTATTAGATTTTATAATGAGTAGGGGGTCATTCAGGTGGCAACAATCTGGAAGTTTAGACCTACACAATTAAGAGAGACGTATCACAAAGGCCGTGTAGAAGAAAAGCTCTGACGATATGGCGTGAGGTTGATTCAAGAACTAAATCCAGGATTGCACTTCAGCTTTCCTACTGGAAGAGCCAACGACGCTGCTCTCTATCAACAGGTTCATCAACACTGTTTTCTCTCCCCAAAATAATTTTCATAACATAAGCCACCACCCCCAAATCCCACCCTCTCCTCCTCTGTTACGCCTGGTAGGGTTGGTGGGAATTTTATTACACTACAATTAGACAGTCCCGTCACTATGGTCAGTTTGGAATCATTGAGTACTTCGCTGGAGTATAGTAATGAAACATTCCTGGGCCTAGAAACTCTTCCAAATGTCAATCGTGGTTACCACATCGTCATTATAAATAACTGCTTATAAGAAAAATACCATGAATCAGACCAAAACCACAGTGATCATAACATCAAATACTGACCATGTAGTGTGACAAGGACCTATCACATACGTCCTTGGCCATACATATTCCAATGAGAATTTTGTCTACGTATGGTTCAGATCAGGTCTAAAATACCAATCAAGAGCTGATGGTCGATGTTGAGTATTTTGTGTTGCAGCGCGATTTAATTCTGTGGAGACCAGTTTTCCACTTTCACAGCATGTCGGCCAAAAATGAAAATACACATAATTGAGTGCGATTTACACAGACTGTTTTCATATTTGCAATCACCCTACATTTATGGAGTTACAAATTGTCTACCAAAAGTCCTGTCAATCAAATGATAGTATGAAGATGTCATCTCCTAACCATTGTAAAAAAGTGACTCCTATTACAAAAACACGGTTTCGATACCCAAGTCAACTAATTGACACTCATTAATAACAGTTGCTATAAAGTCCTTTACTGTTTGCAAATTTTAATGTTTTTATTAAAACACGTTTTAAAAAAAAGTTTTAAAAATCTATTGAAACCTCTAACAAACCAATAAAATGTGTAATTGTACAGACCCTAAGAAATAGTACAGTGGAGGAAGCCACAGATTATGTTTTTAAGTACTAAGCCCATCGAGAAAATGATATTCCCCAACCCAGTGACTATTAATAACGGGTCACATTTTTTTTTTTTTTTGCGCCGTAGGACAAAAAGCCCTTTTTTACACTTTAGACACATAAAAAATACAGTTCTGTGAATTTTTGAGGGTTGGGTCAGCAAACATATAGAAAAGGGGAGACAGCATTTTTTCTAAAAAAACAAAAAAGGGCGGGTAAAAAAAGAAAGATTGTGGTGGGGTGCTGGTTGTTACTGCTATGTCCAGCAGTTGTGCGCATCAGGACTGCATGCTATCAGCAGTCCTATTCCTTACCCTCTGTTATTCCCTATCCATGATTGCAAAACCTTTTTTTGAGCCGTGGCACACTTTTTATACTTAGAAAATCCTAGGCACACCACCAACCAAAATATAAATGACACTAAAACAGTCATATTATCATATAGCTAATATAGATTCTAAATTTATTTACTCACTCAGCTGTGAAGCCTGGGCCTGTTTCGATAAACACAAAAGGGATATCCTTGCAGGAATGGTGGAAAGACACAACGAAGCTCTTCCTCAAAGGTTCTCAAGTTTCCTCCCCGTTTTAGTATATGTGCTAGATTAATTATGTTGCTCATATAACTGCAATATAAGGGGTACATGAGATACGATGGCCAATGATTTCCAGATAAAAGTGCCAGCTCATATACTCAGCATATGAGCTTGTACTTGTAGTACTCCAGCCTCATGACTATAGTATTTCTCATGTTACATTTCTCATTGTTATATGCAGTATACTGCTGGAGTACTAAAAGTACCAGCTCATATGCTGAGTATTCTGCCAACAGTTCATATACTCAGGCAAAGCTCATATAGTCAGCATTATTGGTGGGCATTACCTTGGCGGCGGGCAAATGTGAGAGTCTCTCTGCTCTCAGGATGATGCGCTGGCCTCAGTGACGTCATTTTGTCGCGCGAGGTTCAAAGCTTGCGCATGTGTTATTGTACACGTCTCCTACATTGTAAGAAGCCGTGACTGCGCATCGTTGCGCATTGCCGGGAAACAAAACACAGGGGGCACCATAGTTTGGGGAACTTTCCCTGCGGCACACCCAACCATGTGTCGCGGCACACTTGTTGAAAATCACTGCTCTATGCTGTGGGTAGGAGATAACTTGTTACCTTGGTACAAGCTCAGATAGGGATCAAATTATGGTATGCATATCTATTAAATTGGTCATTAACTAATAACAAAATAACCCCCTCCTCTTTTTCATGATTTCATTTTAATGTCGTTTTCACATGCATATGTAGAATGAATGTATTATCATTGCTTAATTTTAGATGAACACTAAAGTGGATAGTGATAGAATGCTAAGTACTGCAGAACGTGGCATGGTGAAACCTATCATCCGACAAGATAAGCAACATGAATATCAAGGCCTGGATGCAAGGTAATGTAATAAAACAGAGCAGAGTGAAGTCAATATTACGGTATGATGGGTTTAATGCCTCCATCGGGTCTTGTGTATTGCTGTTTTTGTTGGTATTGTAGTGTATAATACGGTTTTCTGGTATAATAAATTCTTTAACTCTTCTTTAAACATTGCTTAATTTCACAGAATGAAAAGCTTGGCTGAGGTGTATTGTCCCTTAAAGGGGACCTACCACCACGAATCTACCTATAAAGGTAGATTCGTGGTGGTAGGTGGATGAATAGGACGTGAGGATATCCCTTTTAAGGGCTAATCCTCACGTCCCGCACTGTTTTGTGAACTTATATAAAAGGTTTAGGCTAATTTTGTTATGCGGCTACTGGGGCGTGGAGTAGCCTCAGCTGTGGCTACACGGCGCGGCTACTCCACGCCCCAGTAGCCACTTTACCCCTCCTACCCACAATCTTCGGCGCGCAGCTCCTTGCAGCTGCGCGCCCTGGTCCGACGAACCTGCCGTCTGCGCATCCTAAAAGGGCTATCCTCCCGTCCTATTGATCCACCTACCACCTGATCTACCTTTATAGGTAGATTCGTGGTGGTAGGTTCCCTTTAACAACATGTGTTAAACTTTATATGCACACTGTGAAGCAGATGGCCATTGGACCGTATTGATCTAAATTACCAGATGCCAAAAAATGTGTATCTGTGTACATCTCTAGCAATTACTTTTTATTTCAGGTACCAATGTAATTATGTGATTTCATTGGAGGGTGCTGATTGGTTGCAATGACAGCTGGAAACCTTTGAGATGTCATTAGGGAGACTGTAATATTAATGCACTATATCAACAATACACTGTAATACATTTGTGGTAAATAACACAAAGTTGTCAACATGGTAATTTAAACAGTAACCTATTGCTCCCTGCTCTGTCACAGCTTTCAATTGCATCAGTGACCTGAGGATAACAATATAGTAGAAAGTGGAGAAAATCTGTGTAAAATTAAGGGGCTGGAGGAAAAGCTCATATGGTAATCCAGCTATGTGCACACCTTCTTCTGAATCTGTAACAGAGGGCGTGAAACGCAATATCTGCACAGACGCTTCTTAAATACTTGTGCAAGCCCTTTAAGCCATGAGCAATGTGCACAGTCTGACAAAACTGCACCATGCAACCCTTAGAAAATGTGCCCCATTGTATTTCAAATTAGTGGAAAAATATGGATGATGGGGCACGTTTACCAAAGGCCGTGTGCCAATTTTTTTTTCTTCAGACTTTGCACATTCTTTCAAGTACAAACTGCTTGCACAGGTATTTAAAGGTTTTTTTTTCCACAAATACAAGTTAGGCCCTATCCATAGGATAGGGCCCAACTTGCTGAGCAGTGGGGGTCTCTGTGACAACAGCCCCACTGCACGAAAATTAGGAGTCCGATGAGGTACCTCCATTGGACCCGTTGTCGCTCCATGAGATCAATGGAGCAGACGGTCGCGCATGACCGTTCTTCGCCATGCATCTCAATGGACCTGGCAGAAATTGCTGAACGCCACTGTAGTGGGGACAGAATTAGTTACACCTGATGACAGGTGTCGTTTATGGTTCAATGTCTTCATTGAAAAGTTCATAACAAAACAACGAAAAGAGCAGAGCTGGAGGCCCACAAGATGAAGGAAGAGCAATTATGTTCAAGTAGGCATCCAGCTCTAAAAAAGAAACACTAAACAGAATACCTAGAATATAAGGATAAGGCAGAGGAGAGGGGTGAGGAAATAAATGAAGTGGGGGTAGGTCTTCCTCACGATAGCATATATATATGTAATCTAAGATAAATCTCTAAAGATATTGCCGTGAGCTTAAGAGCCACCTGGAGCCAGTTGGAAAAGGCAAGGGAGTCCCAAAATAAAACCTATTTGGACCTCCATGCAGTAGATGTGATCGACGTCCCCACCCACAAAATAATTTGGGTTAAGGAAAAGGATTTCCATAGCCTGCGGATCACCAGTCTCATTGCCACCAAGAAGTGCCAAAGTAAGCCTCTCTTAATGTCTTTGAGATGGCCCCGTAGCATAGATAGGTCCCCAGCAGCTCCACAAATCTCTCTGTAAAGGTTCCATGCAGCGGTCCAGACAGAGGCAACCACCTTGCATAGAACCCCAAGCCGACTGACAACGCCAACAAATAGATGAGGTAGAGGGAACATGTGATGCAGCCAGACAGCAGTCCTATACCAAATTGTAAGGATCTTAAAACTGATTTCCTAAATATGACAGGTGTCCTTTAAATGAATGTTAATGCAGGAATTTCTTTGTAACAATGCAGTAAGTTGAATTACAGCTATGTGCTATGGTGGCACAACCCTTTTAAGTACTCTCTGACAAATCTGTGCTAGGGTGACAGCCTGGGTACCAACAGAGAGGCCTTGGAGGTTGACTCCAGAATTCCATTTGGTAGCTGTCTTTACTAGGTGTAATATCCATGGGTGATAATATCTGTTTCCAAGTCTGTGCAAATATCTTCAGTTTGCCCATGACCGGACAGCTGGCGTCACTGGGAAGAGGTTGTTGTTTGCTGGGTTCCAAAAATGTTGTTCCTGTTTTTGTGCGACTGGAACCCATTAGAATATTTTAATGGAAGAACTTGTTGTCCTGAGGCGATTTCTTTTTCTCCAAAGCTTTCTCTAAGATGTCATCGAGGCCTGAGCCAAATAAGCCATCACCTTCACAGGGTATTCCTATTAACTTATGCTTGGAGTCTGTGTCACCTGATCAAGTAATGCCTTGCTGAGTTTTGACAGATCTGCAGCTCTGGCGAAAAATTTGACCAAATATGTAGTTTCATATAGATGTCTGTCTTTTTAAAACCCTCCCCTACTAGTACGGCGTGCGCCGGGTCCCGGTGCATGGAGAGGGCTCGTCGAAAATCGCACTTTTTTGCCATTTTGAAAGATATTAAAAAAATCTATGTAAATGTATGAAAACATTATAAAACCTGTACAAATTTGAAGAATAAAGTAGACATGTCATTTGGGGCACACACTGAAAGCCCACAAGAAAAATCCAAGCCCACAAGAAAACGTCGCAAATGCGTTTTTTTCACCACTTTCACTGCATTTCGAATTTTTTTTTCCCCACTTCCCAGTACACAGCATGAAATATTAAATACCGTCGCAGAAAATAAGCCGTCACACAGCTCTTTATTTGGAAAATAAAAAAGTTATAGATTTTTTTTTTGAAGTTGGTGAGTGAAAAATGGAAGTGAAAAAACTAAAAAGGGCCAGGTCGTTAAGGGGTTAAAGAGAGTAAGGGATGCCCACATTTCTTCTATTGATTTTCCAGACAACAAGTGTTCTTCTAATTTGTCCAACCAGAAGGTCATTGACCTCACTGTACAAGTGGCTGCAATCGCAGGTCTAAGCATAGCCAGGAAGTCTCCCATAACCTTCTTAGCAAGGTTACTTAATCAAGATCTTTGAGTAAGCCTCTAATGAGAGAGATGCTTTCTTTGATATGCCTGCAAATGGGTCTCTTCCATCGGAATTTTATTTTAGACTTGACTTGTCTTTTGCTATTGGGTACTCTCTCTTGACATTCTCAGTGACGAAGGTCTTATTTCTGGGTCTTTCTATTACTTAGGATAAGGCCATCTATGTTGGTCTGTATGGAAAAAACCTTTGTTGCTCTTACCCCAACCCCCAGAACATCTGATCTAGAAAGACATTGCTCTTCCACCTCTTCCAGATTCATTGTTCTACTTCATCAACATCTTCTGTTGCACCAAAGCATGACCTGAAGTCTCCTCTAATTGTTCATCCTCTTGCTAATCAACTAGTCTTCAGTAATTGATCTATCCATGAAGGTCCCTAGACTTTCTTGGTGTTCTGTTGGTGTGGGTGGTTTGGGGCAGGACGGTCTTTGGTCTTGCTTACACCTGCCTTCACTTAAGGGTATACGCGGCACCATAAAATTCTACAGAAGCTCCCAGTATTCATGTTCATCACCTAATGAAATGCTTTACCTTGATTCAAACTTTGAATCCTCCCTCCATATATGGTTACACATCAGCCTGCAATGTTTACAATCTCAGCTTCCTGTATGGACGATTTTGTGCTGCAGAAACTACACTCCCACAGTGCATTGTGCTGTAAACACAGCAGGGATTGTTCCACCCATTCCAGCCTCCACCGGTGCTGGCAACCCTGCCACTACACACCTCCGGCTTTGCCATTCCCTGCCCACTACACCTTCCAGGCTTTGCCATTCCCTGCCCACTACACCTTTCTATTTCCTGCCTAGTGCACAGAGAATGGGGCACATTTACTTAGCCCATCCACTGAGTTCACCGTGGATTGGTGCATCATGTCTGATTCACTAAGATCGTGCGCCAGAATCTGCATGTGTCGCTACCTGCTCAGGTCCAACAGAGTTCATATTCTTCCTGGGTTTGTAGTGGTTCATCTTGCGACACAATTTGAAAGTTAAATCCTGCGCTCAGTCCGAATCAGCCGCATAGTCCGGACTGCCTGCCTCTGATTCTGTCGCATGAAAGCAAGCGCAGTCGCACCAATCCCAGTTAAATACCTGACCCAGCAGCCCGAATCCAGAAAATGTCAGAAAAAAAACAATGAACGTGCTGCCGCAGACCCTTAGTAAATAAGCCCCCTATCTTTAAGATACAACTGGCGACCACTGCAGATAAGGAGCCTGAGCTGTTCCCATTATATCTCTATTGTGGTGGCCAAAAGCCAATTCAAAACAGTTCTCTACTGGGTTCTGCTCCAAGACAGATGTTTAACACTACGCGCTCCACAACTTCGAGCACAGTTTATTACCAGTTGATGGCAAAGAGAGATTGTGAAAGCCACAAGAAATCAATGCATTAAATACATTGGAAAACTTTTCTTTGAAAATAAAATTTGCTTTAATGAAAAAAATAAATGCTCACTTGTGGCACACAGTGAAAGCTGTGAAATCCAAGCTCACAAGAAAACGTCTCAAAGGCGTTTGTCTCGTTTCACTGCATTTAGAATTTTTTAGGTCACATATGTTATGGTCTCATATGTGTGACCCCCTCCCTGCGACAACTGTGGCCATCTCCCAAGCTCATATGCCAAATAATGGTGGGTGGTCACATATGAGGGACCTCATATGTGACCACATTTTACCCCCCCCCCACCAACATGTGATGGCACATGTGTTGGAGTGTTCACTATGTCATAGGGTTGGTCCACACATTATTGTAGAAAGCTTTATGTGACCATTGCCCCATGACATATGTGAACGCATGAGTTCACAAAGGTATAATGCATATTTTATCGAATGTGGCTATGTGATTACACTACTAAAGTTCTCTCCAATCCGCACACCGAAAAATGCTGTCGATTGTGGGTGCATGCGTGCATTTGCCTGCATGCATATGACTTCGTGTCCAATCCACATATTGTGTATCCACATACCATGCATCTGCTAAATGTGGTGCCTGCGGATTGTACCAGGGACCTGCGGAGTTATGCTGCAAAGGTGGGCATGCTTAGAAGACGAGTGAAGTGCCACCCCATCGCCCATGTGTCTTGGTGACTCGACACCGCCGGCCCCAGACTCTGAAGAGGACCAAAACCCAGCCCATCGTCCCGCAGAGTTGAGAGCGATGTGGCCGTGACGTCGGCGAAAGAGGAGACCGGAGAAGACTGACCAACTCCGCAGCTGCGGAAAGAAGACACTTTTGAAAAGGAAAGTGTATTAGAAAGTTAGTTAGATTACAGGAAGATGTAGAATAGTTAGGTAAAGTTTAGGCCCCGGACAACCCCTTTAATATTCTTACCATGGTCTTCAGCCTTGACGTGAGGAGAAATTCACCCACTATGACCACCTGAATGCACTTTGAACAAAGCAGGTTTTTTTTTTTTTTTTTGCAGATCCTGAATTAATACTGATATGGTTTAAGGACAGTCACTTTTAACGACATTCCCTTTTAAGGAGTACACAACCTCAAAGGACATTGTGTTATCACAGAGGGCTAAGAGAAGCACTGAAAGAACCCCCCACACCCCAAATCAAGGAAACACATGAAAGTCCTCTCTTTGGTGGCATACCTGAACAAGCAGGGAGGAAACCAGGAGCAGGGGCCTAAGGAAAAAAATCTGTACCAGATCTTCAAATGGGCAGCTGTTGGTCTCCAATACACTGAAAGGGGCGCTGAACATCAAAGCAGATAGATAACGAAGGGACAGTGTCTCCCAAATTTTTTCTCCTCCTTACGAGAAATGAAGAACTTTTCGCCACAAAACAGAAGAGGCAAATACCAACAATTTTTCCCTGACAAGGAAGACTACCCAAATGAGCTAGATGCGATGGATGCCAGGCAGACAAGCAAAATTGTTCAAACTCCCCCCCCCCCCCCCCCCCCCCCCCCCCCTACAAATCGGCCAATTAGGGCCATCCTAACAGGAAAAAATGCCCCCCCCCCCCCTGATTAAAAGTAAGAAAGAAAAATAAGTAACCAACTGCTATGGAAACATCTACAATAAGGCCTACCACCGTAATATAGCATTAAATATACCTACATAGTATTGAGAAATAATAAATATACGACATACATACATACATACATGAATATACCAACACACAGATGCTAATGCACATAATAATAATAATATCTACACTTGGAAATATAGACCAAAATGTAATTTACTACACACAACAATATATACCAGCATTATATGTACTGCACATCTGGGCTGCATTTGGGCACATACATACTTACTGTTAGGCAGCTGCTGTCCTTCTATATCCTGTGTTGGCATTGTTTTTCACAGGTAGAGAACCTCATGGAAAATTCTCTGGCTGTCAAAATAATGTCCCCTATATAATAGCAAGTGCCCTGCATATACTGGTAATACACTGTAACCCATCAATATACTATATATATACTGCCATTAAATTTCCCCCTCATTAATCAGTAGTCCAAGCACACTGTATAGTCAGCCTGCACCTCCCTGCGTTCCCTACCACCACATGCTCCCTACTGCCTTGCTGGCGTCCTCTCTCTGACCCAGGCGGCGGCTCCTAAGCAGGACATCTTGCGGAGTGTCTAAGAGGGTGGCAACTAGAGATGGTCTTAACCTACACCGAGGCCTTTTTTTTTTCATTTTTGTGTTTCCATTTTTTACCTACCTTCAAAAAATCCAACATTTTTATTTTTCCAGGTAAAAAGCTGTGAGTGGGCTTTGTGTTTCTGTGTAACAAATTGCACTTTATAGTGATGGTATTTAATATTCCATGCCATGTCTGGGAAGCGGGTGTAAAAATTCCAAATGCAAGTGAAAATGGTTGAAAAATTTAGCTGCTTTCACTGTGCACCCCAAATGACATGTCTACTTCATTCTTTGGTGGGTGGTGATCATGGGTACCAAATTTTTATAGGTTTATAAAGTTTTCATATAGTACTAAAAATAAAACCTACTGTACAAAAAAAAAAAAAGCCATCTTCTGGTGCTAATAACTTTTTTTCTTTCTCGGTGTACAGAGCTGTGGGTAGTGTCCTCTTTTGCGACTTTGATTACTTTTATGCTACCATTGATAGGACTGTACTACCTTTTGATAACTTTTTAACGAATTTTTTTATATTTTTCAAAATGGCAAAAAAGTGGGATTTACTACTTTTGTGCTATTTTTTTTTAAGGGGATAAACGCCATTAATAAACATGGGGGTTATTACAGGCAGTCCCCGGTTACATACAAGATAGGGTCCGGAGGTTTGTCTTAAGTTGAATTTGTATGTAAGTCGAAACTGTATATTTTATAATTGTAGATCCAGACAAAAACATTTTGGCCCCAGTGACATTGGAGTTTAAACATTTTTGCTGAATGGGACCAAGGATATCAATAAAGCCATCATTACAGACACCTTACAGCTGATTATGCAGTCTGGGACTTAGTAAAGCATTCGGAGAGCTTCACAAAGTCAGAGGGGTCTGTCTGTAATAGGGTTGTCTGTAAGTCGGGTGTCCTTAAGTAGGGGACCGCCTGTATATTTTTATCTTGGGACGCGGCGATACATATTGTTTATGATTTTAATGTATATTGATATGACTTCTAGGGAAAGGGGGTGTTAGAATCTTTAGGGGTTTTTTTTAATATAACTTTTTAAACTTATTTTTTTTTTTTACTTTTTGCGTCCAGTGCGCACCAGACGTGGAATGAATGCGTCCAGTGCACGCACCAGACGTGGAATGAATGCGTCAAGTGCGCACCCCGACGTGGAATGAATGCGTCCAGTGACGCACCAGACGTGGAATGAATGCGTCCAGTGACGCACCAGACGTGGAATGAATGCGTCCAGTGACGCACCAGACGTGGAATGAATGCGTCCAGTGACGCACCAGACGTGGAATGAATGCGTCCAGGCCGCACCAGACGTGGAATGAATGCGTCCAGTGAGCACCAGACGTGGAATGAATGCGTCCAGTGCCGCACCAGACGTGGAAATGAATGCGTCCAGTGCGCACCAGACCGTGGATGAATGCGTCCAGTGACGCACCAGACGTGGAATGAATGCGTCCAGTGCGCACCAAGTGGAATGAATGCGTCCAGTGCAGCACCAGACGTGGAATGAATGCGTCCACACTCTATATAAAAAACAAAAAACCAAAAATACTCACTTTAGAGTTACATGGAGGCGGAGACCAGACAGGAAGAAGTGTCAGCGTTCCTCCACGCTCACAGGTTGCGCAATGACATTAATTGTGTGAGTCTTGGACGGTTGGAGAAGTTGCTCTTGGAGGACATTCTGGTATCATTCCTTATTCATGGATGTGGTTTTAGGCAAGAATGTGAGAGAGACGATTCGCTTGGCTGAGAAGCAAACCCACACATGAATGGTTGCAGGATGCTTTACAGTTGGCAGAGACAAGACTGGTGGTATCGCTACCTTGTCTTCTCTAACAAGCTGTTTTCCAGATGTTTCCAAACAATCGGAAAGGGGATTCATCAGAGAAAAATGACTTACCCCAGTGCTCAGCAGTCCAATCCTGTACATTTTGCAGAATATCAGTCGTCCCTGATGGTTTTTCTGGAGAGAAGTGGCTTCTTTGCTGCCACTCCTTGACACCAGGCCTTGCTCAAGAGTCTCCACCTCACAGTGGCTGTCAGATGCACTCACACCGGCTGCTGCCATTCTGAGCAAGCTCTGCACTGTGGGAGCCCGATCCCGAAGCTGAAACACTTTTCAAGAGAACAGTCCTGGCGCTTGCTGGTCCTTCTTGGGCCCTGGACACTTTTGGCAACAATGGAACCTTTCTCCTTGAATTCCTGATGATGCATAGATTGTTGAGTGAGGTGCAATCTTTCCAGCTGGACACTCTTCCTGTTCCAGTTTGTGCAATGATGACTGCACATGTTTCTTTAGAGATAGCATGGTTAACAGAGAGAAAACAATGATGCCAAGCACCAGCTCCTTTTAAAGTGACCAGTGGTGTGATTCTTACCTGTCCTCATCAACACCCACACCTGTGTAATGGGCAATCACTGAAACTATGTATGTTAAGGCAGGCCTGCAATGAAGTTGAAATATGTTTTGGGGGAAAAAGTTCATTTCCTAGACAAATACTGGCTTTGCAATTAATTGCTGTTAAGCTGATCACTCTTTATAACATTCTGGAGTATATGCAAATTATATGCCATTATCAAACCTGATGCAGTAGACTTTGTAAAAATTAACATTTGTACCATTCTCAAAACTTTTGGCCATGACTGTAAGCTGGAGTGCCATTTGGTTTCCTAAGGCAAAATCAATCCGGGACAAGGTCCGATGAGATCTAGAGTAGCAGATCTAGGGGGCCTGCATCAGCTATAGTCCTATCAAACGGAGTCTGGTCATGGAGAGGCACTAAAACTGTCTAGCGCATCTTATTAAATAATATGTCTCCCAATATTAGCAATGGGAGTCCAGGGAATTTTTCAAGAAAACTGAGAACCTGCTTTACGACTAGTCATATGTGCGGGAGGCACATATATAGCCACTGAGTAATTGCTTGGTATATAATTTGCCATGTAAGCAAACCGTCCTTCCCGGTCAATAGGAGAGTGTTAACAGACAAATGGGACATGTTTATGAAAAATCATACTAACCCCCTTAGAATAGGAAGAATGTATGGAATGGTAAGGAGCCTGACCAGGCGAGGGTTAAGTTTTAAGTGTCCGCTGTCAGGTGAGTTTCCTGTAGGCACAGAACACAGGGGAGTGGCTCTTAAGTGAATCAAGAACTGCCTGTCGCTTCACTGGGTCACTCCTTGTCCATTCTTAGTAACAATGGCTATATTAGAGGCCATAATAAAACATTGTGACGCGCATTTAGGACTCAGACCCGCCCATATCTCTTAGCCCTACAAGACAGCAGCAGTACTCCACCTACCAGTCTTTTAGTGTTTATAGAAATAATAACTGTTCACACCGGCTAAAGGACTCGCTAGAAACAGTTTCTCTCCCCAACTGACAAAACAACCCCATATCTACCTTACAGTGTGTAAGTTGCAGTCGCCTTTTAAAATCGGGTCCCTATAACTGGGAACCCCTCAGGTGCAAGTACTAACACCTGAAAAGGATGTTGAGGGAGAGCAAGCAAGACAAAGTAATAGCTAGGAGACAGGGAAAGCCACACTGCAGTCCACCCGGCACTCCAAACAGTTTACATTAAATTAGAACATAAATCATGAACACATGAACTACTCGCAGTACAATATAGGCCCTAACGGTTACTCCCCATACCTGCTAAGGCCCATTTGTAAAGCAGACCCTTACAAAATCACAATTAGATTGTTACATCCCACCAAATAAATCAAACATGACAAAGAGCTTACTTAGAAGTAAGTAGAAAAAAGGAACACCCGCAATCTGTTTGATGAAATTATTCATAAAAAAAGAGAAGTAGACACATGCTCAATCTTCATTGCTGCCATCTTCTTGTAGTCATCGCTCAATACTATTTAGCCAGTGGACTGCTTCCTGCGACAACTTGAAAAAAATCGGTAGTTCCCAAGGAACTAATGCGCGGCTTTGCTGGATACATCATAGAATAAGAAATCTGCAGGTTGTGTAGAGGCTTCTTTATAACCAGAACCTTAGCCCGTTTTCTTTGCACCTCTGCAGAATAATCTGGACAAAAGGATAACTGCTGGCAATTTATGGTTAGACCTTCTATGTCTCTGACTTTGCACAGCAGAATGTCCGGGTCAGGATAGTGTAACACTTTAACCAACGCTGGTCTTCTCCTGGCCGGACTGATCTGGTGAAGACTTTGTGCGCCCTTTCCACTCCAAGAAAAGGAGTAAGATCTAACAACCAGATCTCAAAGAATTCAGTAGGTTGAGCGCCCTCTACTTTACATTGGCTAAACAGGATGACTTGGAAAATCGTATACGACTAAATAGTGTCCAGAGCTCGGGAGTGCGTCTGTACATCCCTTTTCAAAGGCTTCAACGTCACATGTCCTGTCCTCCTGGGCCGTAGTGCGCTCAGACCGCTTTTTGAATTCCTTACTCATTATGGACATATCCTCAGCCAGAGTCCACCTTCATGTTGAGAGCTGTAAGAGACTTGTTACATTGTGACACAGCCTTAAGGATATCTTTAAGCGTAGGCTCCTAATCATCATGGGAGGAATGCTGACTTGGGGATTTCTCTCACCACATGTCTGCAGCAGCCTCCAGGCTCTCCATCTCTGCCGATGCTCTGCCAAGGGCTTCTCTTGGCTGAGGGCAATGATCAGGGGACTGCAGCATGTGTGTAGCAGGTAAGCCTGATGTCATGGGCACAATATTGGGAGGCCTTCCCGGCACTCCTGTTACCTCTGCCGGTCGGCATAATGGCAATACTGTGGGTAGTCGGCGGCACCTGGTGGCAGAGAGTGGCTTCTGGGCACTTCAGATGCCGGCTTTGAGCTGCGGGGTCAACTGTCAGGCTGGGCACAGCAATATTAGCAGTGACTGGAGCTCACCAAGAGCATGTCTGCTCACGTTGCCGCCTAGCTCCACCCCCGTTTTTGTCTTTTTTTGAAGCATTTGCCTAATGAATGCAAAAAAAACGAGATGTGAACCCAGTCTAAGCTGTACTTTTTATTGGTATCATGTTAGGGTAAATGTTACTGTTTTAATCACTTTTTAACATGTTTTTAAAGTTTTAAAGCTGTTGGAAGTGAAAATATCATATTTTTGGCAAGTGTGCCACCCTGCACGATTAGTATCAACTTCTTTTTCTTATACGGGTTGTTAAAAACGTGCTAACCCGCACTTCTTTCTGGGTTAATGGGAACAATGAAAACTTCCAAATAATGGATATATGTTTTATTTTATATTATGTTGTAGAATACCATGCTTTATTTATTTTATGAGCTCTGAGTGGGCTCCAATCGCAGGTGTTTTGGCCGCCGTCTTCGGTGCTGCCAATTGTAGCCGTGGAGCCTGTAAGATCCATTCTATGTATTGACCTATGTATCTGAACAGACCCAGCAGCTCTAATTAACCCCCACAGACTGGGGGCGGTCTGTAATGCCGACGGCAGGTTCAGCTATCATACTCTATCCTGCTATTTTTTTAGTGAGATGCTGTGAGGATTGGTAACTTCCAAACAATTGCCTTTTATATTATCTTGTAGAATGTATGCTTTATTCTAACTTTAAAGCAGTAATAGCATCTGCTACATTGATTTTGTTTTCCTTTTAGATACAAAATGCCATCAATAATACACATGGGGGGGGGGTCGGGTTTGTGTTAAAACACTGGATACAAGTCTAGTTCTGACATTTTTAACCTTTTTTCATCATATTTGTGTTATCTAGAACTCAGAAGGCACAAGGATCAGATCATGTTTTGCCTGCAAGCATTGAATTTAGAGAAAGTTGTAAGTATTGAATTTTAGTATTTGTTTTCACTATATTTTTTTGTATTTTAAGTCTGTGCTTTTTAATTTTTTTTATTCCTGCTGGAATGGACAGCATGTGCTTAGATGAGCCCATTAGAAGAGAGATGAATGCAACTGTATTCTATCCATCCCCGACCTCCACTTAGCGTACACTGTGTTGTTTCCTTGGGGATATGACTGCCCAAATGTCACGGCGAGGACGCCGCTGCCTCGTCACGTGACTTGGTGTGCAACCATATAGGTTAATTTAGCCTACTCAAACTTGCACTCGCCTTTCACTCGGGACACAAATTAAGCAAAATCACACCTCGTACAGCTCCAGCACCACAAATATGAACCGCCGCCACCACTTATTGCATTTATACTGGGACCAATAAGTATCCCACTTTACATACACTCCTGCTTCTCAAGCTGTCACCTTGTCACACCACTAGACATGCACACTCAGCACTCTAGCAGTCACACAGCTAATCAGACTTTACAAGGCTATGCGTTCACATATCATACAGGGACCAGAAGTAAAAATCTTTAATTACAAAAAGTTGATCCGTGCATTAAAAAAAATGTTAAAAACAAAAGAATTACAAAATAAAATAACAAACAACATGGCAAAACAGTTATAAAATAAAAAGGGAGAAAAATAAACTTACAAATGAAAGTAAATTGTGATTCCAATGGTGGTGGGAGAAATATGGAACACACTCAGCTTGTCAAGCAGCAACCCAAAGAGTGAACACGAGTTCCTGTATCTCCTCTTGTTTTATAAGATGTCTGCTTGGTGCAGATTTCACAACCTCCCATTTATTAATTAGTCCACAGGGTCATTCAAGAATTGTCATATAGTTCAACAAAGTTAGTAATTGCACAATAGTTTAACAAATCTTACACATTTAAGAATAATATTTCCTTGACACCAAATATGGACAGTTAAGTCACTTGGGGAAACACCCACATCATTGCCAACATTAACCCCTTAACGCTCTGCGCCGTTAGCGGCGATCTGTTGCCATGGTAGCTTCGGTCTATCTGGCTCTGCAAGTTCGTTACAAGAGCCAGTGGTATGTAATGATGTGCTGCAAAATGCCATATATTTGCAATACAGAAGTATTGCAGTATATGGTAGGAGCGATCGTCCATTAGGGTTAATGTACCCTAGATGGTCTAAAAAATAGTGAAAAAAAAAAGTTTAAAAAATAAAAAAATTATAAAATATAAAAATTCAAATCACCCCCCCTTCCCTAGACAGATATAAAACATAATAAACAGTAAAAATCACAAACATATTAGGATCGCACGTCCCAAAATGCCCGATCAATCAAATAAAAAACGTTACGGCTGCGGTGACCTCCGAGGGGGGGAAAATGGCGCCCAAATTCGAAATGCGACTTTTACACCTTTTAATAACATTAAAAAATAAAATATGATCAAAATGTCGCACAGACACTGAAAATGGTAGCAATGAAAATGACCCCTCACACATCTCCGTGCGCCAAAGTATGAAAAAGTTATTAGCGTCAGAAGATGGCAAAAATTTTTTTTTCTTTTTTGTACACATTCGTTTAATTTTTGAAAATGTTTTGAAATAAAACCTATATAAATTTGGAATCACCGCGATCGCACCGAACCAAAGAATAAACTAGGCGTGTTATTTGGAGCGAAGAGTGAAAGTCGTAAAAACTGAGCCCACAAGAACGTGACAATTGCATTGCTGGAGTGTTCACATTATGTCATAGGGTTGGTCCACAATTAATTGTAGAAAGTCTTATGTGGACCATTGCCCCATGACATAGTGGAACGCATGAGTTCACAAAGGATATATGCATATTTTTTCGAAGGTGGCTATGTGATTACACTACTACTAAAGTTCTCTCCAATCCGCACACCGAAAACTGCTGTCGATTGTGGTGTGCGTGCGTGCGGATTTGCCTGCAGCATATGACTTTCGTGTCCAATCCACATATCTGGGTATCCACATACATGCATTGTATACATGTGGTGCCTGCGGATTGTACCGGGACCTGCGGAGTATGCTGCAAAGGTGGGCATGTTAGTAGACGATGAGTGAAGTGCACCCCATCCGCCCATGTGTCTTGGTGACTCGACACCGCCGGCCCCCAGACTCTGAAGAGGACCAAAACCAGCCCATCCGTCCCGCAGAGTTGAGAGCGATGTGGCCGTGACGTCGGCGAAAGAGGAACGGAGAAGACGACCAACTCCGAGCTGCGGAAAGAGAGACACTTTTGAAAAGGAAAGTGTATTAGAAAGTTAGTTAGATTACAGGAAGTGTGAATAGTTAGGTAAGTTTAGGCCCCGGACAACCCTTTAATATTCTTACCATGGTCTTCAGCCTTGACGTGGAGAGAATTCACCCACTATGACCACCTGAATGCACTTTGAACAAAGCAGGTTTTTTTTTTTTTTTTTGCAGATCCTGAATTAATACTGATTATGGTTTAAGGACAGTCACTTAACGACATTCCCTTTTAAGAGAGTACAAAACCTCAAAGGACATGTTTATCACAGAGGGTCTAAAGAAGCACTGAAAGAACCCCACCCCCCAAATCAAGGAAACACATGAAAGTCCTCTTTGGTGGCATAACTGAACAAGCAAAGCAGGAGGAAACCAGGAGCAGGGGCCTAAGGAAAAAAGCTTTACCAGATCTTCAAAGGGGCAGCTGTTTGTGTCTCCAATACACTGAAAGGGGCGCTGAAATCAAAGCAGATAGATAACGAGGGGACAGTGTCTCCCAAATTTTTTCCTCCTTACGAGGAAATGAAGAAATTTTCGCCACAAAACGAAGAGGAGCAAATACCAACAATTTTCCCTGACAAGGAAGATACCAAAGAGCTAGATGCGTCGATGGCCAAGGCAGACAAGCAAAATTGTTCAACACTCTCCCCCCCCCCCCCCCTAAGAATCGGCCCAATTAGGGCCAATCCTAACAGGAAAAAAATGCCCCCCCCCCCCCTGAATTAAAAGTAAGAAGAAAAATAAGTAACCAACTGCTATGGAAACATCTACAAAAGGCCTACCACCCTACTAAATATACACTAAGTATAATATATATGATACATCATACCAATATACCACACAGATGCTAATGACAAATAATAATAATATCCTACACTTGGAAATATAGACCAAAAATGTAATTTAAACACACATCAATATATACCAGCTTATATGTACTGCACATCTGGGCTGCATTGGGCACATACATCACTACTGTTAGGAGCTGCTGTCTCCTTCTATATCCTGTGTTGGCATTGTTTTCTCATCAGGTAGAGAACCTCATGGAAAATTCTCTGGCTGTCAAAATAATGTCCCCTATATAATAGCAAGTGCCCCCTGCATATACTGGTAATACACTGTAACCCATCAATATACATAATATATCTGCCATATAATTTCCCCCTCATTAATCCAGTAGTCCAGCACACTGAGTATAGTCAGCCTGCACCTCCTGCGTTCCCTACCACCCTGCTCCCTACTGCCTTGCTGGCGTCTCTCTGACCCAGGCGGCGGCTCTAAGCAGGATATCTTGCGGAGTGTCTAAGAGGGTGGCAACTAGAGATGGTCTTTACTACACCGAGGCCTTTTTTTTTCATTTTGTGTGTTCCATTTTTACACTACCTTCAAAAAATCCATACATTTTATCCAGGTAAAAAGCTGGTGAGGGGCTTTGTTTCTGTGTAACAAATTGCACTTTATAGTGATGGTATTTAATATTCCATGCCATGGTCTGGGGGAAGCGGGTAAAAATTCCAAATGCAGTGAAAATGGTTGAAAAATTAGCTGCTTTCACTGTGCACCCCAAATGACATGCTACTCATTCTTTCGGTCGTGTCTGGTGTGATCATGGTGTACCAAATTTTTATAGGTTTTAAAGTTTTCATATATGTACTAAAATTAAAACCTACTGTACAAAAAAAAAAAATTGCCATCTTCTGGTTGCTAATAACTTTTTCTTTCTTCTGGGTGTACAGCGCGTGGGTAGTGTCCTCTTTGCGACTTGATTACTTTTTTATGCTACCATTGAAGGACTGTACTACCTTTGATAACTTTTTAACAGAATTTTTTATATTTTTCAAAATGGCAAAAAGTGGGATTTACTACTTTGTGTGCTATTTTTTTTTAAGGGGATAAACGCCATTAATAACATGGGGGTTATTACAGGCCGTCCCCGGGTTACATACAAGATAGGTCGGAGGTTTGCTTATAGTTGAATTTGTATGTAAGTCGAAACGTATATTTTATTATGTAGATCCAGACAAAAACATTTTGGCCCCCCAGTGACATTGGAGTTTAAACATTTTTGCTGTAATGGGACCAAGGATTATCAAATAAAGCATCATTACAGACACCTTACAGCTGATTTATTGCAGTCTGGGACTATAGTAAAGCATTCGGAGAGTGAGAGCTTCACAGAAGTCAGAGGGGTCTGTCTGTAACTATGGGGTGTCTGTAAGTCGGAGTGTCCTTAGTGGACCGCCTGTATATTTTTATCTTGGGACGCGGCGATCCCTAATTTGTTTATGATTTTAATGTATATTGATATGACTTCTAGGGAAAGGGGGTGATTAGAAATCTTTAGGGTCTTTTTTTAATATAACTTTTTTAAATTATTTTTTTTTATGTCGTGCAACGTATATATGCGTTCCAGTGCGACCGCACCAGACGTGAATGAATGCGTCCAGTGACGCACCAGACGTGGAATGAATGCGTCCAGTGGCCCCAGACCGTGGAATGAATGCGTCCAGTGCGCGCACCAGACGTGGAATGAATGCGTCCGTGCCGCACCAGACGTGGAATGAATGCGTCCAGTGCACGCACACAGACGGGTGGAATGAATGGCGTCCAGTGGCACCAGCCGTGGAAGAATGCGTCCAGTGCGCGCACCAGACGTGGAATGAATGCGTCCAGTGCGCACCAGCGTGAATGATGCGTCCAGTGGCGCACCAGAGTGGAATGAATGCGTCCAGTGCCGCACCACGACGTGGAATGAATGAGACTGTGCCCAGGCGCCAGGGCGCACCAGACGTGGTGAACGCAGCGCCAGTGACGCACACAGACCGAGTGGAAATGAATGGTCCAGTGGCCACGCGAGAAGTGAAAAAACAAAAAACAAAAGGAAAGACGTCGTAGAGTTACATGAGCTAAGACCAACACTGCAGAGGTCAGCGTCCTCCACGCTACACAGGGTGCGCAATGACATCAATTGTGTGAGCTCTTGGACGGTTGGGAGAAGTTGCTCTTGGAGACATTCTGGTATCATTCCTTATTCATGGATATGTGGTTTTAGGCAAGACCTGTGAGAGAGAGCGATTCCTTGGCTGAGTAGAAGCAACCCCACACCATGAATGGTTGCAGGGATGCTTTACAGTTGGCATTGAGACAAGATGGTGGTTATCGCTTACCTTGTCTCCAAACAAGCTGTTTTCCAGATTTCCAAACAATCGAAAGGGGATTCATCAGAGAAAAAGCTTACCCAGTGCTCAGCAGTCCAATCCCTGAAATTTTGCAGAATATCAGTCTGTCCTGATGTTTTTTTCTGGAGAGAAGTGGCTTCTTGCTGCACTCCTTGACACCAGGCCTTGCTCCAAGAGTCTCCCTCACAGTTGCTGCAGATGCACTCACACCTGCCTGCTGCCATTCCTGAGCAAGCTCTGCACTGGGAGGCCGATCCCGAAGCTGAAACACTTTTCAAGAGAACAGTCCTGGCGCTGCGGTCCTTTCTTGGGCCCCTGGAGCCTTTTGGCAACAATGGACCTTTCTCTTGATTCCTTGATGATGCATAGATTGTTGAGTGAGGTGCATCTTTCCAGTGTGGACACTCTTTCCAGTTTGTGCAATGGACTGCACATGTTTCTTTATGAGATAGCATGGTTACCAGAAGAGAAACAATGATGCAAGCACCAGCTCCTTTTAAAGTGACCAGTGGTGTGATTCTTACTGCTCATCAACACCACACCTGTGTTAAGGAGCAATCACTGAAACTCTGTTAGTTGTTAGGCAGGCGCAATGAAGTTGAAATATGTTTGGGGGAAAAGTTCATTTCCTGACAAATACTGGCTTTGCAATTAATTGCTGTTAAGCTGATCACTCTTTATAACATTCTGGAGTATATGCAAATTATATGCCATTATCAAACCTGATGCGTAGACTTGTAAAAAATAACATTTGTATCATTCTCAAAAATTTTGCATGGCTGTAAGCTGGAGTGCCATTGGTTTCCTAAGGCAAAATCAATCCGGGAAAGGTCCGATGAGATCTAGAGTAGCAGATCTAGGGGGCTGCATCAGCTATAGTCCTATCAAACGGAGTCTGGTCATGGAGGAGAGGCACTAAAACTGTCTAGCGCATCTTATTAAATAATATATGTCTCCCAATATTAGCAAGGGAGTCAGGGAATTTTTCAAGAACAGAGAACCGCTTTAGATGTAGCCATATGTGCGGGAGGCACATATATAGCAATGAAGTAATTGTTGTATATAATTTGCCATGTAAGCAAACCGTCCTTCCCGGTCAATAGGAGAGTGTTAACAGACAAATGGGACATGTTTATGAAAAATCATACTAACCCCTTAGTAGGAAGAATGTATGGAATGGTAAGGAGCCTGGACCAGGCGAGGGTTTAAGTTTTAAGTGTCCGCTGTCAGGTGAGTTTCCTGTAGGCACAGAACACGGGGAGTGGCTCTTATTAATGAATCAAGAATGCCTGTCGTTCAATGGGGCACTCCTGTCCCTTCTTGGTAACAATGGCTATTTAGAGGCCATAATAAAACATGTGTGACGCGCATTTAGGACTCAGACCCGCCCATATCTCTTAGCCCTACAAGACCAGCAGCAGTTACTCCACCTACCGTCTTTAGTGTTTATAGAAATAATAACTGTTCACACCGGCTAAAGGATCGCTAGAAACGTTTCTCTCCCCAATGACAAAACAAACCCATATCTACCTTACAGTGTGTAAGTTGCAGTCGCCTTTTAAAATCGGGTCCCTATAACTGGGAACCCCTCAGGTGCAAGTACAACACCTCGAAAAGGATGTTGAGGGGAGAGCAAGCAAAGACAAGGAATAGCTAGGAGACGGGAAAGCCACACTGGAGTCACCCGGCACTCCAAACGTTTACAGTAAATGAAAATCAATTATGAACACATGAACTACTCGCAGTACAATATAGGCCCTAACGGTTACTCCCTAACTGCTAAGGCCCATTGTAAAGCAGACCCTACAAAATCACAATTAGATTGTTCAATCCCACCAAATAAATCAAAACATGACAGAGAGCTTACTTAGAAGTAAGTAGAAAAAAGGAACACTCGCAATCTGTTTGATTGAAATTATTCATAAAAAAAGAGAAGTAGACACTGATCAATCTTCATTGCTGCCATCTTCTTGTAGTCATCGCTCATACTATTAGCCAGTGGACGCTTCCTGCGACAACTTAAAAAAATCGTAGTTCCAAGGAACTAATGAGCGGCTTTGCTGGATACATCATAGATAAGAAATCTGCAGGTTGGTAGGAGGCTTCTTTATAATCCAGAACCTTAGCCGTTTCTTTGCACCTCTGCCAGAATAATCTGGGCACAAAGGATAACTGCTGGCAATTTAGGTTAGACCTTCTAGTCCTTGACTTTGCACGCAGAATGTCCGGGTCAGGATAGTGTAACACTTTAACCACGCTGGTCTTCTCCTGGCCGGACTGATCTGGATGAAGAAATTTGTGCGCCTTCCACTCCAAGAAAAGGAGTAAGATCATAACAACCAGATCTCAAAGATTCAGTAGGTTGTGCGCCCTATACTTTATTGTAACAGCGATACTTGAAATTCGATAAGACCTTAGAATGAGTGTCCAGAGCCGGAGTGCGTCTGTACTCCCTTTTCAAGGCTTCACGTCACAGGTCCTGTCCTCCTGGGCCGTAGTGCGCTCAGACCGCTTTTGAATTCCTTACTAATTATGGACAATCCTCAGCCAGAGTCCACCTCATGTGAGGCTGTAGAGACTTGTTACATTGTGGACACAGCCTTAGGATATCTTTAAGCGTAGGCTCCTAATCATCATGGGAGGAATGCTGACTTGGGGATTTCTCCACCACATGTCTGCACGCAGCCTCCAGGCTCCTCATACTCTGCCGATGCTCTGCCAAGGGCTTCTCTTGGATGAGGGCAATGATCAGGGGACTGCAGCAGTTGTGTAGCAGGTAAGCCTGATGTCGTCAGGGCACAATATTGGGAGGCCTTCCCGGCACTCCTGTTACCTCTGCGGTCGGCATAATGGCAATACTGTGGGTAGTCGGCGGCACCTGGTGAGAGAGTGGCTTTGGGCACTTCAGGGCCGGTTTGAGTGCGGGTCACTGTCAGGCTGGGCACAGCAATATTAGAGTGAATGGAGCACCAAGAGCATGTCTGCTGCACGTGCCGCCTAGCTCACCCCCGTTTTTGTCTTTTTTGAAGCATTTGCCTAATGAATGCAAAAAAAAAGAGATGTGAACCAGTCTAAGCGGACTTTTTATGTATAGTTGGGTAAATTTTTTTTGAAGTTGGTGAGTGAAAAATGGAAGTGAAAAAACTAAAAAGGGCCAGGTCGTTAAGGGGTTAAAGAGAGTAAGGGATGCCCACATTTCTTCTATTGATTTTCCAGACAACAAGTGTTCTTCTAATTTGTCCAACCAGAAGGTCATTGACCTCACTGTACAAGTGGCTGCAATCGCAGGTCTAAGCATAGCCATGGAAGTCTCCCATAACCTTCTTAGCAAGGTTATCTATCCATCAGATCTTTGAGTAAGCCTCTAATGAGAGAGATGCTTTCTTTGATATGCCTGCAAATGGTGTCTCTTCCATCGGAATTTTATTTTAAGACTTTGACTTGTCTTTTGCTATTGGGTACTTTCTCTTGACATTCTCAGTGACAGAAGGTCTTATTTCTGGGTCTTTCTATTACTTATGGATAAGGCCATCTATGTTGGTCTGTATGGAAAAAACCTTTGTTTGCTCTACCCCAACCCCCAGAACATCTGATCCTAGAAAGACATTGGCTCTTCCACCTCTTCCAGATTCATTGTTCTACTTCATCAACATCTTCTGTTGCACAAAGCATGACCTGAAGTCTCCTCTAATTGTTCATCCTCTTGCTAATCAAACTAGTCTTCAGTAATTGATCTATCCATGAAGGTCCCTAGACTTTCTTGGTGTTCTGTTGGTGTGGGTGGTTTGGGGCAGGACGGTCCTTTGGTCTTGCTTACACCTGCCTTCACTTAAAGAGGTTATCCGGCACCATAAAAATTCTACAGAAGCTCCCAGTATTCATAGTTCATCAACCTAATGAACATGCTTTACCTTGATTCAAACTTTGAATCCTCCCTCCATATATGGTTACACATCAGCCTGCAAATGTTTACAATCTCAGCTTCCTGTATGGACGATTTTGTGCTGCAGAAACTACACTCCCCACAGTGCATTGTGCTGTAAACACAGCAGGGATTGTATCCACCCATTCCAGCCTACACGGTGCTGGCAACCCTGCCCACTACACCTTCCAGGCTTTGCCATTCCCTGCCCACTACACCTTTCTATTTCCTGCCTAGTGTCATGCCTTCTCAGGCGCATATCTAGTTAATTTTGCCAGCTGCTCCACCTGTTGATAAGTTGTTGTATTGCAGCCTCATTTATTCTGCCTCATGTTTACCTGCAGACTAAACTTTTCCTACTTAGGCTTCCTTAGTTTCCCATCATGCCTTTCTCTAGCCTGGCCCCATGCCTCTGCAGCAGCCATCTTGCTCCATAGAAGCTGCACACACTAATGTCTCTCTCTTGGACAGTTAGTTTATCTGTTATTTTCCTCATCATAGAACAGTCGGTGAGTTAATATGCAATTCATGTATCTTACAGAATGTTATGTACTGATATATGCTGTGTATCTTGTACTGAATGCTGTTATTTTCTTGTAGTTTTACACTGATCCTATTAATAAAAGTTGAAAAGGACCCCCTGCGTCCAGCTCAATGAATTGATAGGAAAAGAGTTTAGCTGTCTGACAACTCGTTCACAGGGACGGATTGAGGGTGTCAGAACACCTAGTGCACAGAGAATGGGGCACATTTACTTAGCCCATCCACGGAGTTCACCGTGGATTGGTGCATTGTCTGATTCACTAAGATCGTGCGCCAGATATCCTGCATGTGTCGCTACCCTGCTCAGGTCCAACAGAGTTCATATTCTTCTTCCTGGTGTAAGTGGTTCATCTTGCGACACAATTTGAAAGTTAAATCCTGCGCTCAGTCCGAATCAGCCGCATAGTCCGACTGCCTGCCCCTGATTTCTGTCGCATGAAAGCAAGCGCAGTCGCGACACAATCCCCAGTTAAATACCTGACCCAGCAGCCCGAATCCAGAAAATGTCAGAAAAAAAACAATGAACGTGCTGCCGCAGACCCTTAGTAAATAAGCCCCATTATCTTTAAGATACAACTGGCGACCACTGCAGATAAGGAGCCTGAGCTGTTCCCATTATATCTCTATTGTGGTGGCCAAAAGCAATTCAAACAGTTCACTACTGGGTTCTGCTCCAGGACAGATGTTTAACCCTACGCGCTCCACAACTTCGAGCACAGTTATTACCAGTTGATGGCAAAGAGAGATTGTGAAAGCCACAAGAAATCAATGCATTAAATACATTGGAAAACTTTTCTTTGAAAATAAAATTTGCTTTAATGAAAAAAATAAATGCTCACTTTGGGGCACACAGTGAAAGCTGTGAAATCCAAGCTCACAAGAAAACGTCTCAAAGGCGTTTTTCATCAGTTTCACTGCATTTAGAATTTTTTAGGTCACATATGTTATGGTCTCATATGTGTGACCCCCTCCCTGCGACAACTGTGGCCATCTCACAAGCTCATATGCCATAATAGTGGGTGGTCACATATGTAGTGGAGAGGATTGTCACATATGAGGACCTCATATGTGACAAACATACCCCACCTCCCCCACCACACATGTGATGGCACATGTATGTTGGAGTGTTCACATATGTCATAGGGTTGGTCACACATTAATTGTAGAAAGCTCTTATGTGACCATTGCCCCATGACATATGTGAACGCATGAGTTCACAAAGGTATATATGCATATTTTTATCGAATGTGGCTATGTGATTACACTACTACTAAAGTTCTCCTCCAATCCGCACACCGAAAACTGCTGTCGATTGTGGTGCATGCGTGCGGATTTGCCTGCATGCATAGTGACTTTCGTGTCCAATCCACATATCTGTGTATCCACATACCATGCATCTGTATACATTGTGGTGCCTGCGGATTGTACCAGGGACCTGCGGAGTTATGCTGCAAAGGTGGGCATGCTTAGTAGACTGAGTGAAGTGCCACCCCATCCGCCCATGTGTCTTGGTGACTCGACACCGCCGGCCCCCAGACTCTGAAGAGGACCAAAACCCAGCCCATCCGTCCCGCAGACGTTGAGAGCGATGTGGCCGTGACGTCGGCGAAAGAGGATACCGGAGAAGACTTGACCAACTCCGGAGCTGCGGAAAGAAGACACTTTTGAAAAGGAAAGTGTATTAGAAAGTTAGTTAGATTACAGGAAGATGTAGAATAGTTAGGTAAAGTTTAGGCCCCGGACAACCCCTTTAATATTCTTACCATGGTCTTCAGCCTTGACGTGAGAGAAATTCACCCACTATGACCACCTGAATGCACTTTGAACAAAGCAGGTTTTTTTGGGGGGTTTTTTTTTTTTGCAGATCCTGAATTAATACTGATTATGGTTTTAAGGACAGTCACTTTTAACGACATTCCCTTTTAAGGAGTACACAACCTCAAAGGACATTGTTTATCACAGAGGGCTAAGAGAAGCACTGAAAGAACCCCCCTTCCCCCCCACCCCCCAAATTCAAGGGAAACACATGAAAGTCCTCTTTGGTGGCATACCTGAACAAGCAGGGAGGAAACCAGGAGCAGGGGCCTAAGGAAAAAAAGCTTATACCAGATCTTCAAATGGGCAGCTGTTTGTGTCTCCAATACACTTGAAAGGGGCGCTGAACATCAAAGCAGATAGATAACGAGTGGACAGTGTCTCCCAAATTTTTTCTCCTCCTTACAAGGAAATGAAGAACTTTTCGCCACAAAACAGAAGAGGCAAATACCAACAATTTTTCCCCTGTACAAGGAAGACTACCCAAATGAGCTAGATGCGTGGCCAAGGCAGACAAGCAAAATTCTTTGATTTCTCCCCCCCCCGAGCCCCCTACAGATCGGCCCAATTAGGGCCAATCCTAACAGGAAAAAATGCCCCCCCTCCCCTGAATTAAAAGTAAGAAAGAAAAATAAGTAACCAACTGCTATGGAAACATCTACAATAAGGCCTACCACCCGTAAATATACACATATATATATGAATATACCAATATACACAGATGCTAATGCACATAATAATAATATCCTACACTTGGAAATATAGACCAAAATGTAATTTACTACACACATCAATATATACCAGCATTATATGTACTGCACATCTGGGCTGCATTTGGGCACATACATCACTTACTGTTAGGCAGCTGCTGTCTCCTTCTATATCCTGTGTTGGCATTGTTTTCTCATCAGGTAGAGAACCTCATGGAAAATTCTCCTGGCTGTCAAAATAATGTCCCCTATATAATAGCTAAGTGCCCCCTGCATATACTGGTAATACACTGTAACCCATCAATATACTATAATATATACTGCCATAAAATTTCCCCCTCATTAATCCAGTAGTCCAAGCACACTGTATAGTCAGCCTGCACCTCCCTGCGTTCCCTACCACCACATGCTCCCTACTGCCTTGCTGGCGTCCTCTCTCTGACCCAGGCGGCGGCTCCTAAGCAAGGACATCTTGCGGAGTGTCTTAGAGGGTGGCAACTAGAGATGTCTTTTAACCCCTTAACACCGAGGCCTTTTTTTTTTTCATTTTTGTGTTTCCATTTTTTACTCTACCTTCAAAAAATCCATACATTTTTTATTTTTCCAGGTAAAAAGCTGTGAGAGGGCTTTGTGTTCTGTGTAACAAATTGCACTTTATAGTGATGGTATTTAATATTCCATGCCATGTCTGGGAAGCGGGTAAAAATTCCAAATGCAGTGAAAATGGTGAAAAATTTAGCTGCTTTCACTGTGCACCCCAAATGACATGTCTACTTCATTCTTTGGGTCGGTGTGATCATGGGATACCAAATTTTTATAGGTTTTATAAAGTTTTCATATATGTACTAAAATTAAAACCTACTGTACAAAAAAAAAAAAATTGCCATCTTCTGGTGCTAATAACTTTTTTTCTTTCTTCGGTGTACAGAGCTGTGGGTAGTGTCCTCTTTTGCGACTTTTGATTACTTTTTTATGCTACCATTGATAGGACTGTACTACCTTTTGATAACTTTTTAACAGAATTTTTTTATATTTTTCAAAATGGCAAAAAAGTGGGATTTACTACTTTTTGTGCTATTTTTTTTTAAGGGGATAAACGCCATTAATAAACATGGGGGTTATTACAGGCAGTCCCCGGGTTACATACAAGATAGGGTCCGGAGGTTTGTTCTTAAGTTGAATTTGTATGTAAGTCGAAACTGTATATTTTATAATTGTAGATCCAGACAAAAACATTTTGGCCCCAGTGACAATTGGAGTTTAAACATTTTTTGCTGTAATGGGACCAAGGATCATCAATAAAGCCATCATTACAGACACCTTACAGCTGATTATTGCAGTCTGGGACTATAGTAAAGCATTCGGAGAGCTTCACCAGAAGTCAGAGGGGTCTGTCTGTAACTATGGGTTGTCTGTAAGTCGGGTGTCCTTAAGTAGGGGACCGCCTGTATATTTTTATCTTGGGACGCGGCGATACCTAATTTGTTTATGATTTTTAATGTATATTGATATGACTTCTAGGGAAAGGGGGTGATTAGAATCTTTAGGGGTTTTTTTTTAATATAACTTTTTAAACGTTATTTTTTTTTTTTAACTTTTTGCGTCCAGTGACGCACCAGACGTGGAATGAATGCGTCCAGTGACGCACCAGACGTGGAATGAATGCGTCCAGTGACGCACCAGACGTGGAATGAATGCGTCAGTGACGCACCAGACGTGGAATGAATGCGTCCAGTGCCGCACCAGACGTGGATGAATGCGTCCAGTGCGCACCAGACGTGGAATGAATGGTCCAGTGCAGCCCAGAGTGGAATGAATGCGTCCAGTGCCGCACCAGACGTGGAATGAATGCGTCCAGTGCCGCACCAGACGTGGAATGAATGCGTCCAGTGCCGCACCAGACGTGGAATGAATGCGTCCAGTGCCGCACCAGACGTGGAATGAATGGTTCCAGTGCCGCACCAGACGTGGAAATGAATGCGTCAAGTGCCGCACCAGACGTGGAAATGAATGCGTCCAGTGCCGCACCAGACCGTGGAATGAATGCGTCCAGTGCCGACCAGACGTGGAATGAATGCGTCCAGTGCCGCACAGACGTGAATGAATGCGTCCAGTGCCGCACCAGACGTGGAATGAATGCGTCCAGTGCCGCACCAGACGTGGAATGAATGCGTCCAGTGCCTAATTAAAAAACAAATACATAATACTCACCTCTTAGAGTTACATGCAGAACGTGTCAGCGTTCCTCCACGCTGCACAGGTTGCGCAATGACATTAATTGTGTGAGCTCTTGGACGGTTGGGAGAAGTTGCTCTTGGAGGACATTCTGGTATCATTCCTTATTCATGGATGTGGTTTTAGGCAAGACTGTGAGAGAGCTGATTCGCTTGGCTGAGAAGCAACCCCACACATGAATGGTTGCAGGATGCTTTACAGTTGGCATGAGACAAGACTGGTGGTATCGCTCACCTTGTCTCCAAACAAGCTGTTTTCCAGATGTTCCAAACAATCAGAAAGGGGATTCATCAGAGAAAATGACTTTACCCTAGTGCTCAGCAGTCCAATCCCTGTACATTTTGCAGAATATCAGTCTGTCCCTGATGTTTTTTTCTGGAGAGAAGTGGCTTCTTTGCTGCACTCCTTGACACCAGGCCTTGCTCCAAGAGTCTCCACCTCACAGTGCGTGCAGATGCACTCACACCTGCCTGCTGCCATTCCTGAGCAAGCTCTGCACTGCTGGTAGCCCGATCCCGAAGCTGAAACACTTTTCAAGAGAACAGTCCTGGCGCTTGCTGGTCCTTCTTGGGCGCCCTGGAACCTTTTGGCAACAATGGAACCTTTCTCCTTGAATTCCTTGATGATGCAATAGATTGTTGAGTGAGGTGCAATCTTTCCAGCTGCGACACTCTTTCCTGTTAGGCCAGTTTTGTGCAATGATGACTGCACATGTTTCTTTAGTTTTGTTGTGGTTGAGAGAGATCACAAGTTTCACTGCATTTAGAAATTTTTTAGGTCACATATGTTATGGTCTCATATGTGTGACCCCCTCCCTGCGACAACTGTGGCCATCCCCAAGCTCATAGCCAAATAATGTGGGTGGTCACATATGAGGGACCTCATATGTGACCACATATGTGTACCCCCCCTCACCACCAACATGTGATGGCACATGCTGTTGGAGTGTTCACTATGTCATAGGGTTGGTCCACACATTATTGTAGAAAGCTTTATGTGACCATTGCCCATGACATATGTGAACGCATGAGTTCACAAAGGTATAATGCATATTTTATCGAAGTGTGGCTATGTGATTACACTACTAAAAGTTCTCTCCAATCCGCACACCGAAAAATGCTGTCGATTGTGGGTGCATGCGTGCATTTGCCTGCATGCATATGACTTCGTGTCCAATCCACATATCTGTGTATCCACATACCATGCATCTGTCTAATGTGGTGCCTGCGGATTGTACCAGGGACCTGCGGAGTTATGCTGCAAAGGTGGGCATGTTAGAAGACGAGTGAAGTGCCACCCCATTCGCCCATGTGTCTTGGTGACTCGACACCGCCGGCCCCAGACTCTGAAGAGGACCAAAACCCAGCCCATCGTCCCGCAGAGTTTGAGAGCGATGTGGCCGTGACGTCGGCGAAAGAGGAGACCGGAGAAGACTGACCAACTCCGCAGCTGCGGAAAGAAGACACTTTTGAAAAGGAAAGTGTATTAGAAAGTTAGTTAGATTACAGGAAGATGTGAATAGTTAGGTAAGTTTAGGCCCCGGACAACCCCTTTAATATTCTTACCATGGTCTTCAGCCTTGACGTGAGGAGAAATTCACCCACTATGACCACCTGAATGCACTTGAACAAAGCAGGTTTTTTTTTTTTTTTTTGCAGATCCTGAATTAATACTGATTATGGTTTAAGGACAGTCACTTTTAACGACATTCCCTTTTAAGGAGTACACAACCTCAAAAGGACATGGTTATCACAGAGGCTAAGAGAAGCACTGAAAGAACCCCCCACCACCCCAAATCAAGGAAACACATGAAAGTCCCTCTTTGGTGGCATACTGAACAAGCAGGAGGAAACCAGGAGCAGGGGGCCTAAGGAAAAAAATCTGTACAGATCTTCAAATGGGCAGCTGTTTGTGTCTCCAATACACTGAAAGGGGCGCTGAACATCAAAGCAGATAGATAACGAAGGGACAGTGTCTCCCAAATTTTTTCTCCTCCTTACGAGAAATGAAGAACTTTTCGCCCACAAAACAGAAGAGGCAAATACCAACAATTTTTCCCTGACAAGGAAGACTACCCAATGAGCTAGATGCGATCGGAATGCCAGGCAGACAAGCAAAATTGTTCAAACTCCCCCCCCCCCCCCCCCCCCCCCCCCTACAGAATCGGCCCAAATTAGGGCCATCCTAACAGGAAAAAAATGCCCCCCCCCCCCCTGATTAAAAGTAAGAAAGAAAAATAAGTAACCAACTGCTATGGAAACATCTACAATAAGGCCTACCACCCGTATACTAATACTACATTTGCATATATAAATATGAATATACATCATACAGAATATACCAAACACAGATGCTAATGCACATAATAATAATAATATCCTACACTTGGAAATATAGACCAAAATGTAATTTACTACACACACAATATATACCAGCATTATATGTACTGCACATCTGGGCTGCATTGGGCACATACATACTTACTGTTAGGCAGCTGCTGTCCTTCTATATCCTGTGTTGGCATTGTTTTCTCATCAGGTAGAGAACCTCATGGAAAATTCTCTGGCTGTCAAAATAATGTCCCCTATATAATAGCAAGTGCCCTGCATATACTGGTAATACACTGTAACCCATCAATATACTATATATATACTGCCATATAAAATTTCCCCCCTCATTAATCAGTAGTCCAGCACACTGTATAGTCAGCCTGCACCTCCCTGCGTTCCCTACACCACATGCATCCCTACTGCCTTGCTGGCGTCCTCTCTCTGACCCAGGCGGCGGCTCCTAAGCAGGATATCTTGCGAGAGTGTCTAAGAGGGTGGCAACTAGAGATGGTCTTAACCACACCGAGGCCTTTTTTTTTTCATTTTTGTGTTTCATTTTTTACCTACCTTCAAAAAAAATCCAAACATTTTTATTTTTCCAGGTAAAAAGCTGTGTGAGTGGGGCTTTGTTTTCTGTGTAACAAATTGCACTTTATAGTGATGGTATTTAATATTCCATGCCATGTCTGGGAAGCGGGTGTAAAAAATTCCAAATGCAGTGAAAATGGTTGAAAAATTAGCTGCTTCACTGTGCACCCCAAATGACATGTCTACTTCATTCTGGGTCGGGTGTGTGATCATGGGTACCAAATTTTTATAGGTTTATAAAGTTTTCATATAGTACTAAAATATAAAACCTACTGTACAAAAAAAAAAAATGCCATCTTCTGGTGCCTAATAACTTTTTTTCTTTCTGCGGTGTACAGCGCGTGTGGGTAGTGTCCTCTTTGCGACTTTTGATTACTTTTATGCTACCATTGATAGGACTGTACTACCTTTTGATAACTTTTTAACGAATTTTTTTATATTTTCAAAATGGCAAAAAAGTGGGATTTACTACTTTTGTGCTATTTTTTTTTAAGGGGATAAACGCCATTAATAAACATGGGGGTTATTACAGGCAGTCCCCGGTTACATACAAGATAGGTCGGAGGTTTGTCTTAAGTTGAATTTGTATGTAAGTCGAAACTGTATATTTTATAATTGTAGATCCAGACAAAAACATTTTGGCCCCAGTGACATTGGAGTTTAAACATTTTTGCTAATGGGACCAAGGATATCAATAAAGCATCATTACAGACACCTTACAGCTGATTATGCAGTCTGGGGACTTAGTAAGCATTCGGAGAGCTTCACAGAAGTCAGAGGGGTCTGTCTGTATAGGGTTGTCTGTAAGTCGGGTGTCCTTAAGTAGGGGACCGCCTGTATATTTTTATCTTGGGACGCGCGCGATACATATTGTTTATGATTTTAATGTATATTGATATGACTTCTAGGGAAAGGGGGTGATTAGAATCTTTAGGGGTTTTTTTTAATATAACTTTTTAAACTTTATTTTTTTTTTTTAACTTGTTTGCGTCCAGTGCGCACCGACGTGGAATGAATGCGTCCAGTGCACGCACCAGACGTGGGAATGAATGCGTACAAGTGCGCACCCCGACGTGGAATGAATGCGTCCAGTGCGCACCAGACGTGGAATGAATGCGTCCAGTGAGCACCAGCGTGGAATGAATGCGTCCAGTGCGCACCAGACGTGAATGAATGCGTCCAGTGCCGCACCAGACGTGGAATGAATGCGTCCAGGCACGCACCCAGACGTGGAATGAATGCGTCCAGTGAGCACCAGCGTGGAATGAATGCGTCCAGTTGCCGCAACCAGACCGTGGAAATGAATGCGTCCAGTGCGCACCAGACCGGGACTGAATGCGTCCAGTGACGCACCAGACGTGGAATGAATGCGTCCAGTGACGCAACCAAGTGGAATGAATGCGGTCCAGTGCAAGCACCAGACGTGGAATGAATGCGTCCACACTCTATAATAAAAAACAAAAACCATAATAATACTCACTTTAGAGTTACATGAGGCGGAGCAACAGAGGGAAGAAAAGTGTCAGCGTTCCTCCACGCTCACAGGTTGCGCAATGACATAATTGTGTGAGTCTTGGACGGTTGGGAGAAGTTGCTCTTGGAGACATTCTGGTATCATTCCTTATTCATGGATGTGGTTTTAGGCAAGAATGTGAGAGAGACTGATTCGCTTGGCTGAAGAAGCAACCCAACACATGAATGGTTGCAGGATGCTTTACAGTTGGCATGAGACAAGACTGGTGGTATCGCTCACTTGTCTCCAAACAAGCTGTTTTCCAGATGTTTCCAAACAATCGGAAAGGGGATTCATCAGAGAAAAATGACTTGACCCTCAGTGCTCAGCAGTCCAATCCTGACATTTTGCAGAATATCAGTCGTCCCTGATGTGTTTTTCTGGAGAGAAGTGGCTTCTTTGCTGCCCACTCTTGACACCAGGCCTTGCTCAAGAGTCTCCCCTCACAGTGGCTGTCAGATGCAACTCACACCTGCCGCTGCTGCCATTCCTGAGCAAGCTCTGCACTGTGGGTAGCCCGATCCCGAAGCTGAAACACTTTTCAAGAGAACAGTCCTGGCGCTTGCTGGTCCTTCTTGGGCCCTGGAGCCTTTTGGCAACAATGGAACCTTTCTCCTTGAATTCCTGATGATGCATAGATTGTTGAGTGAGGTGCAATCTTTCCAGCTGTGACACTCTTTCCAGTTTTGTGCAATGATGACTGCACATGTTTCTTTAGAGATGAGCATGGTTAACAGAAGAGAAACAATGATGCCAAGCACCAGCCTCCTTTTAAAGTGACCAGTGGTGTGATTCTTACCTGTCCTCATCAACACCCACACCTGTGTTAATGGAGCAATCACTGAAACTATGTAGTTTAAGGCAGGCCTGCAATGAAGTTGAAATATGTTTTGGGGAAAAGTTCATTTCCTAGACAAATAACTGGCTTTGCAATTAATGCTGTTAAGCTGATCACTCTTTATACATTCTGGAGTATATGCAAATTAATGCCATTATCAAACCTGATGCGTAGACTTGTAAAAATTAACATTTGTATCATTCTCAAAACTTTTGACCATGGCTGTAAGCTGGGGTGCCATTGGTTTCCTAAGGCAAATCAATCCGGGACAAGGTCGATGATGAGATCTAGAGTAGCAGATCTAGGGGGCCTGCATCAGCTATAGTCCTATCAAACGAGTCTGGTCATGGAGACGAGGCACTAAAACTGTCTAGCGCATCTTATAAATAATATATGTCTCCCAATATTAGCAATGGGGAGTCCAGGGAATTTTTCAAAAAAACTGAGAACGCTTTACGACAGTCATATGTGCGGGAGGCCACATAATAGCCACTGAGTAATTGCTGTATATAATTTGCCATGTAAGCAAACCGTCCTTCCGGTCAATAGGAGAGTGTTAACAGACAAATGGGACATGTTTATGAAAAATCATACTAACCCCTTAGAATAGGAAGAAGTATGGAATGGTAAGGAGCCTGGACCAGGCGAGGGTTTTAAGTTTTAAGTGTCCGCTGTCAGGTGAGTTTCCTGTAGGCACAGAACAAGGGGGAGGGCTCTTAAGTGAAATCAAGAATGCCTGTCGCTTCACTGGGTCACTCCTTTTCCATTCTTGTAACAATGGCTATATTAGAGCATAATAAACAATTGTGACGCGCATTTAGGGACTCAGACCCGCCCATATCTCTTAGCCCTACAAGACAGCAGCAGTATACTCACCTACACAGTTTTAGTGTTTATAGAAATAATAACTGTTCACACGGCTAAAAGACTCGCTTAGAAACGTTTCTCTCCCAACTGACCAAACAAACCCATCCCATCTACCTTACAGTGTGTAAGTTGCAGTCGCCTTTTAAAATCGGGTCCCTATAACTGGGAACCCCACGGTGCAAGTACTAACACCTGAAAAGGATGTTGAGGGAGAGCAAGCAAGACAAAGTAATAGCTAGGAGACAGGGAAAGCCACACTGGAGTCCACCCGGCACTCCAAACGTTTACATTAAATTAGAACATAAACATGAACACATGAACTACTCGCAGTACCATATAGGCCTAACGGTTAACTCCCATACCTGCTAAGGCCCATTTGTAAAGCAGACCCTACAAATCACCAATTAGATTGTTACATCCACACAAATAAATCAAAACATGACAGAGAGCTTACTAGAAGTAAGTAGAAAAAAAGGAACACTCGCAATCTGTTTGATGGAATATTCATAAAAAAAGAGAAGTAGGACACATGCTCAATCTTCATTGCTGCCATCTTCTTGTAGTCATCGCTCATTACTATTTAGCCAGTGGACTGCTTCCTGCGACAACTTGAAAAAAATCGGTGTAGTTCCCAAGGAATAAGTGCGGGCTTGCTGGATACATCATAGAATAAGAAATCTGCAGGTTGTGAGAGAGTTCTTTATACCAGAACCTTAGCCCGTTTTCTTTGCACCTCTGCAGAATAATCTGGACAAAAGGATAACTGCTGGCAATTTGATGGTTAGACCTTCTATGTCTTGACTTTGCACAGCAGAATGTCCGGGTCAGGATAGTGTAACACTTTAACCCAACGCTGGTCTTCTCCTGGCCGGACTGATCTGTGAAGATTTGTGCGCCTTCCACTCCAAGAAAAGGAGTAAGATCTAACAACCGATCTCAAAGAATTCAGTAGGTTGAGCGCCCTCTACTTTAATTGTGCTAACGGATGATTCGGAAATCCTGTTACGAATAATAGTGTCCAGAGCTCGGGAGTGCGTCTGTACATCCCTTTTCAAAGGCTTCAACGTCACAGTGTCCTGTCCTCTGGGCCGTAGTGCGCCAGACGCTTTTTGAATTCCTTACCATTATGGACATATCCTCAGCCAGAGTCCACCTTCAGTGGAGAGCTGTAAGAGACTTGTTACATTGGTGACACAGCCTTAAGGATATCTTTAAGCGTAGCTCCTAATCATCATGGGAGGAATGCTGACTTGGGGATTTCTCTCACCACATGTCTGCAGCAGCCTCCAGGCTTCTCCATCTCTGCCGATGCTCTGCCAAGGGCTTCTCTTGGCTGAGGGCAATGATCAGGGGACTGCAGCATGGTGTAGCAGGTAAGCTGATGTCATGGGCACAATATTGGAGGCCTTCCCGGCACTCTGTTACCTCTGCCGGTCGGCCATAATGGCAATACTGGGGTAGTCGGCGGCACCTGGTTGCAGAGATGGCTTCTGGGCACTTCAGAGGCCGGCTTTGATGCGGGGGTCCACTGTCAGGCTGGGCACAGCATATTAGCGTGCGATGGAGCTCACCAAGAGCATGTCTGCTCACGTTGCCGCCTAGCTCCACCCCCGTTTTTGTCTTTTTTGAAGCATTTGCCACATGAATGCAAAAAAAAGAGATGTAACCCAGTCTAAGCTGTACTTTTTAGTGATCAGTTAGGGTAAATGTTACTGTTTTAATCACTTTTTAACATGTTTTTAAAGTTTTAAAGCAAGGTTGGAATTGAAAATATCATATTTTTGGCAAGGTGCCACCCTGCACGATTAGTATCAACTTTTTTTTCTATACGGGTTTTTTAAAAACGTGGTAACCCGCACTTCTTCTGGTTAATGGGAACAATGAAAACTTCCAAATAATGGATATATGTTTTATTTTATATTTGTTGTAGAATACCATGCTTTATTATTTTATGAGCTTGAGTGGGCCTCCAACGCAGGTGCCTTTAATGCGCCCCGCCGTCTTCGTGTGCTGCCAATTGTAGCCGTGGAGCCTGTAAGATCCATTCTATGTATTGACCTATGTATCTGAACAGACCCAGCAGCTCTAATTAACCCCCACAGACTGGGGCGGGTCCGTAATGCCGACGGCAGGTTCAGCTATCATACTCTATCCTGCTATTTTTAGTGAGATGCTGTGAGGATTGGTAAACTTCCAAACAATTGCCTTTTATATTATCTTGTAGAATGTATGCTTTATTCAACTTTAAAGCAGTAATAGCATCTGCTACATTGATTTTTGTTTCCTTTTAGATACAAAATGCCATCAATAATACACATGGGGGGGGGGTCGTGTTGTGTTTTTAAACACTGGATACAAGTCTAGTTTGACATTTTAACCTTTTTTCATCATATTTGTGTTATCTAGAACTCAGAAGGCACAAGGATCAGATCATGTTTTGCCTGCAAGCATTGAATTGAGAAAGTGTAAGTATTGAATTTTATATTTGTTTCACTATATTTTTTGTATTTTAAGTCTGTGCTTTTTAATTTTTTTATTCTGCGGAATGGACAGCATGTGCTTAGATGAGCCCATTAGAAGAGAGATGAAGGCAACTGTATTCATCCATTCCCGACCCCCACTTAGCGTACACTGTGTTGTTTCCTTGGGGATATGACTGCCCAAATGTCACGGCGAGGACGCCGCCTGCCTCGTCACGTGACTTGGTGTGCAAACCATAGGTAAATTAGCCTACTCAAACTTGCACTCGCCTTTCACTCGGGACACAAATTAAGCAAAATCACACCTCGTACAGCTCCCAGCACCACAAATATGAACCGCCGCCACCACTATTGCATTTATACTGGGACAATAAAGACATCTATCACTACACTCCTGCTTCTCAAGCGTCACCTTGTCACACCACTAGACATGCACATCAGCACTCTAGCAGTCACACAGCTAATCAGACTTTACAGGCTATGCGTTCACATATCATACAGGGACCAGAAGTAAAAATCTTTAATCTTTACAAAAAGTTGATCCGTGCATTAAAAAAAAATGTTTAAAAACAAAAGAATTACAAAATAAAATAACAAACAACATGGCAAAACAGTTATAAAATAAAAAGGGAGAGAAAATAAACTTACAAATGAAAGTAAATGTGATTCCAATGGTGGTGGGAGAAAATATGGAACACAATCAGCTGTCAAGCAGCAACCCAAGAGTGAACACGAGTTCCGTATCTCCTCTTGTTTTATAGATGTCTGCTTGGTGCAGATTTCACAACCTCCCATTATAATTAGTCCACAGGGTCATTCAAGAATTGTCATATAGTTCAACAAAGTTAGTAATTGCACAATAGTTTAACAAATCTTACACATTTAAGAATAATATTTCCTTGACACCAATATGGACAGTTAAGTCACTTGGGAAACCCACATCATTGCCACATTAACCCCTTAACGCTCTGCGCCGTTAGCGGCGATTGTTGCCAATGGTAGCTGGGTCTATCTGGCTCTGCAAGCTTCGTTACAAGAGCCAGTGGTATGTAATGATGTGCGCAAAACTGCCATATATTTGCAATACAGAAGTATTGGCCAGTATATGGGTAGGAGCGATCGTCGCATTAGGGTTACATGTACCCTAGATGGTCTAAAAAATAGTGAAAAAAAAAAGTTTAAAAAATAAAAAAATTTATAAAATATAAAAATTCAAATCACCCCCCCTTCCCTAGACAGATATAAAAACATAATAAACAGTAAAAATCACAAACATATTAGGTATCGCACGTCCCAAAATGCCCGATCATCAATATAAAAAACGTTACGGCTGCGTGACCTCCGAGGGGGGGAAATGGCGCCCAAATTCGAAATGCGACTTTTACACCTTTTTCATAACATAAAAAAATAAAATATGATCAAAATGTCGCACAGAACTGAAAATGGTAGCAATGAAAATGACCACCTCACAACATCTCCGTGCGCCAAAGTATGAAAAAGTTATTAGCGTCAGAAGATGGCAAAAATTTTTTTTTCTTTTTTGTAACATTCGTTTAATTTTTGAAATGTTTTGAAATAAAACCTATATAAATTTGGTATCACCGCGATCGCACCGAACCAAGAATAAAGAGGCATGTTATTTGGCGAAGAGGTGAAAGTCGTAAAAAACTGAGCCCACAAGAACGTGACGACTGCGTTTTTTTCAATTTTCCACATTTGGAATTTTTTTCAGCTTCGCAGTACAGGCATGTAAAATAAATAACATTACGGGAAAGTAAAATTTGTTAGGCACAAAATAAGCCCTCACACAGGTCTGTACACGTAAAAATGAAAAAGTTGGGGATTTTTGAAGTTGGACAGCGAGAAATGAGCCGAAAAACCCTGCGTCCTTAAGGGGTTAAAACATTACCTGTTGCTGATGTTGGCTTCCGGCAATTCCGGGAGCAGGGCAAATTATGGACCCCATAGACTTCTATAGTTCCCGGGGACAGTGCATTGAATACATGGTTTGGCACCAAGTTTGGCGGTTGCTTACCCTCCTATCACCATATAGGAGCGCTCACCATTCCCCCATCCTCCTCCCTGCCCTGTGCTCTTCTGGGAACCTATCTGGGTGAGCATTTGGCTGTCTGAATGCACCCTAATCCTGTATATTTGTACACTTGTTAGAAATTTTGTTGGTGCTTAAAAATTGCCTTGAAAGTCAAGTTTTTATTTTTTTATGCTATGTATTTGCACATCTAAATCTTGATTGGTAATGATTTAATTTTTTTTTCCCCATTTTGTTTTCTTTCCCTTTATTTTAGCGGAAGACTCCTTCCTCTCCGCAGTTATTAATTATACTAATAGTTCCACAGTGCACTTCAAACTATCACCGACATATGTCTTGTATATGACTTGCCGGTATGTATTGTCCAATCAGTACAGACCGGATTTCATTTCTTCCGAACGTACTCACAAGGTTATTGCTATTGTCAACAAGATGGTTAGCATGATGGAAGGTGTTATACAGGTAAGTACCTAGAGTCGTTAAGTTAAATAAAAAACAAAGTTGCTAAAAGGTGTTTGAAAATACGGTTTCAGAAACAAAATTGTTAGGGTGTAATTACACATTATTGCAAAAACTACAGCTCTTCAGGTGTTATGAACTTTAAACTCAAAAAAAATTTGATTTCTTCACTTCAACTTTTGTATTTTCTTGAATCCTGCCATCCTGGCCCAATTTAGTTTGCATGTGAGACTTTGCTAACAAAAGATGACAAGCTTTTGAAAATACTAGTTCTCTTTCTGTTTCATGAACAACGACATGATGGACAAAGTTCAGTATTCTATACACAGTAAGCAATGAACATCAAAGTAACTTAAAACGGGTTTTCCCACGAAAGAAAATTCTCACATTTCAATCTACTAGTGATGTCAACACAATAAAGATAATTTTTAACCCCTTACTTTACAATTTTACTCAGTCTTATTGCTGGTTTAGCTCCTCTCTCTATGGCGCTCAGTGCAAAATCCCAGGCTGTGGGCTGGGCCTCTGAGCAAAGGCGCTCAGTGCAAAATCCCAGGCTGTGGGCTGGGCCTCTGAGCAAACACATTACTATATTATCCATCTAGTTCTGTGGGGTGACAATGTGATTACGCTCCTCATGTCCTCCAGCCCCCCCTCCTTTAACCCCTTAACGCTGAAGCCACTTTTCACCTTCCTGACACGGACCATTTTTTAAAATCTGACATGTGTCTATTTAAGTGGTTATAACTTTGGAACGCTTTAACATATCCAGTTGATTTTGAGATTGTTTTTTCGTGACACATTGTACTTCATGCTGGTTGAGAAATTTAATAAATATATTTAGTATTTATTTATGAAATAAATTCAATGTCTGCTTTCAATCGGTCAATAATCCATCAGTATTGCTAAAGCCAAAAACAAACAGGAGTTGATCCAAAACAGAGATGACCAGAAAAAAAGATATATGCATGTCCTCTGTATTCAGTATCCACTCCTGCTTTTGGCTATCAATCCTGAAGCTTTTCATTCCTTCTGACAGATGAAATGAAGGTGAAAACCAAACATAGTGGCAACGTCATAAAGTGGTGGAGGGTGAAAACAGCATTATGAAAATCACAGCGTGTTCCAGGGAGATGGCAGTCATTTGGCAGCAGCATGAGTAAGCCGCAAAATGAAAGTGTGGAGGTGGTGGTAGCAGAAGGAGGTCAGAGTGGCACAACCATAATGTGTGTAGGTGGGCGGCAGCAGTAGCAGCAGCATGAGGCCAGAGAGTGGCACAATGACAAATTCTGATGGTGGCAGCAACATGGTAGGCCAGAGTGTGGCACAATGACAGTTTGAAGGTTGATGTCAATTCCAGTCCCTGGTAAAAATTGTGGGAGGCGGTGGGCGTAGCCTAGCGCGCAATGCAGTAGGAAGCATGGCGTCAGAGCTCCGTTCCCCAAATCCTGAACTAATCCTGTAGCACTCACCTGAACCTTGACAGGATCGTTAAAGACGGCAGGGAAACTCCGACAAGCCGCGGCAGTGAAGCTCAAGACCCCTCCGCTCAGCAAATGCCTGGTAACAAGCGCGGCAAGCCGAAGGGAGCAACACCCGGAGCGAGGCTCTCAAGGTGGCGCCCGGCACATTCCAGGAGAACGCTTGGTGCGGTCACTGCGGGCAGAGACCACTGCCAGACTAAGCGGTTTTGCGTGGGCAGCATTAGGAACAGAGAAGAAAAGGGGCAGCAGCAGCATGTCTCAGCCAGGGATGTCAAGTAAGTCTCTGGGCTCCAGATATGAAGTCCTGCAGGACTCAATGTCAGAGGAGGAGGAAACTGTGACAGCAGCCACAGGGATGCAGGAAGGTAGAGAGGATCCCCAAGAGTCTGATCCTGAGGCTGAACCTACACTGGCAGATATCCTTAGAGCAGTGCAACATAATACATCTACATTGATAAAATTGGCAGGTCGAGTGGACGGCCTGAAAGAGGACATTCTGCTGATGTGTCATGATATTCATAAAGTTTCAGAAAGAACAACTGTTGTGGAGACTAGAATAGGTGAGGTGGAAGGCAGGAAGTCCATGCTATAAGGGGCTATCCTGGAATGTTCGGGGCTTGGGAAGCACAAAGAATAGACTGCTATATTTGACTATATAAACAATAGTGCTGCAACGGTGAGAGGATTCCAGGAAACCAACTTGATGAGAGATACTGTGTCCTTGATTTACAGGGCGTGGATGGGGCATAGCTTCCACATTTGTAACACCACATATTCTAGGGGAGTAAGCCTGTTGATAGCTAAATCACTCCCATTTACCTTCTACTCTTCTAATTCAGATCCAGAAGGGAGATATGTGGTTGTACATTGCCGAGTATACGGTTGGGAATGTGTATTTGGTAGTATTGTATATTCCGCCGCCATACTGTTGTGTGCCACTGCATGAATTGCTAAATAAATTGGAGTTATTGTCAAATGTGCCCTGGCTATTAATGGGGGACTTCAATAAGGTATTATGTGAGGGGAAAGACAGATTAAACAATGGAGGAGGTGGAGGAATGAATAATGTAACTTCCTTGAAGAGGTCGTGTGAGAAGATAGGGCTTCATGACCTGTGGCGGGAGCGCAATAAAGTGCGCCAGTATTCCTGTGTTTCATCTACATATGGCTCCTTATCCCGTATAGATATGATCTTGGGCACGGAAAGGGCAATATCAGCTGTGGTAGACATTAAGTACTTTCCGTGGGCGCTGTCGGTTCATTCCCCTATCTTACTGACAGTAAACTGTGGGGGGGGGGGGGGATGCGTATTAAGGGTAGGTGGCGCATGAATGCTTTTTGGTTGCGGTTAATAGATGGGATGATGGTAAAGGACCGCTTAAACGAATATCTGGAATATAACGATGGGTCCGTGTCTAGAGTGGTACTATGGGACGCCATGAAAATGTTCCTACAAGGGGCTCTTGCTAGGGAAATCAAAAAGGTTAAAACTTGATCTAGACAAATTGGATTGGAATTACAAGATAATTCTGGCAGCGCAGAAACGGTTAACAGAACATATGCTGGAACGGGCAGAGAGCAAGCGTATGTTCCTGAAAGAACAGTTCTATGCCAAGGGGGAACAAATTGGAAAACTGTTAGCGATGATGGCTAATGCCCGGAGGACTATATATAATATGCAGTCCCCGGGTTACATATAAGATAGAGTCCAGAGGTTTGTTCTTAAGTTGAATTTGTATGCAAGTCGAAACTGTATATTTTATAATTGAAGTTCTAGACAAATTTTTTCTTTTGTCCCAGTGACGATTGGAGTTTCAAAATTATTGCTGTAATTGGACCAAGGATTAGCAATAAAGCTTCATTGCAGACACCTTACAGCTGATCATTGCAGTCTGGGACTATAGTAAAGCATCCAGATAGCTTCCCCAGAGATCAAAGTCAGGTGTCCTTAAGTAGGGGACCGTGTGTGTATGTATGTATGTATGGCGCCAGGGATGGACGGTCTTCCCATAGAAGTGTTTAAAGAGTTTGGGGAAATATTATTACCGCAGTGGTTGGAAACATTGAAAGAAAGCATGGAACAAGGTAGTTTTCCGGCTTCCTGTTATGAGGCACTGATAGTAGTGCTCCTTAAAGAGGACCTGTCACCCAAATTTTCGGCACTAGGAACTGCTTACTCTGGTAACGCTATCACTCTAAAACTGCAGCGTTTGTTCAGGCACTATGAGCTGCTTACTAAAGTAAAGTACTAAAGTAAGCAGCTCCTAGTGCCGAAATTTGGGTGACGGGTTCTCTTTAAAGAGGAGAAGGATGCAAAGTTGCCGGAGTCATATAGGCCAGTATCTCTTTTGACGGCTGATGTTAAGCTGTTAGCCAAAGTATTGGCGAATCGGTTGGGCATGGTAGTGGAGACGGTGGTTCACCGAGATCAATCCAAATTAAACCTCTGGCGATTATTTCTGAATCTACAGGCTGCAGATGGACGAAGCTGCGGTGGTGCCGCCAAGGCTTTTAATGGCAGAATGGGTATATCTATGGGCAGTACTAGAGAAGCTAGGGTTTGGATCTAATTTCATACAGTGGGTCCGGTTACTGTATAAATCACCGGTGGCAAATGTGAAGGCAAACGGAGGGGTTTCGGAACATTTCCAGCTACAGAGAGGTACAAGGCAGGGGTGCCTTCTATCGCCCCTTTTGTTCGCCCTAGCTATTGAGCCTCTGCCCTGCATGGTTCGTCAGCATCCAGCCATAAAAGGGTTTAGATATAAAAGGGGGGGGGAGGGTTGCATTATATGCGGATGATGTCCTATTATTCTTGGCAGAGGCCCAGACTGCATTGCCAGTGGTAATGGAGGTGCTGGAGCACTTTGGGAAATTTTCTGGTATGAGGATTAATTGGCATTGCTTCCCCTGTCTAGAAATTATCCGGTGCCATTACAGGAGGGAGAAATTCCGATAGTGGAAGAATTTAAATACTTGGGCATCGGGGTCACCAGGACCCTTTCGGACTATGTTGATTTGAACATAGTACCATTAATAAAGGAGGTGCGCTCCAGGGTTTAGGTATGGAATAAATTATCTATATCTGTCTTGGGCCGGGCTAATTTAATTAAGATGACACTAATGCCAAAATTTTTATACATCCTACATAATGCACCGGTATGGATACTGAAATTCTGGTTTAGGAAGTTTCATGGCTTATTCAGGGACTTAATTTGGAAGCAGGGTGTGCCTAGGAGAAAGTTAGAAAAAATTGCAACTGCCTAGGCATAAGGGGGGCTGGCAGTCCCAGATGCGTGGGCATATTATATGGCCGCTCAGTGCCAGCATTTCGGGGGGGGGGGAGAGACCGGGAGAACAGTCTTGGTGTCCAGTGGTGATTAGGCATTTTGGGGATGTGTTGTATCCGGTGGCTGCAATAGAGGCGGGGAAGCTGGGGAGTAAAGGAAGTCGATACCCAACATTAGTATTGATGCAGAGAATATGGAAGGTTTACAAGCAGATAATGGTATAATGGTAATAGGACCTTGGACAAAGTATGCTCCATTATGGAATAATCCACATCTGGGAGAGGTATACACTCACCGGCCACTTTTTTAGGTACACCTATACAACTGCTCGTTAACACTTAATTTCTAATCAGCCAATCACCATGTCGTCAACATACAGTTGCCAAAAAAAACAAAATTTCAGGCATGTAAACATGATCAGACAACTCCTGCAGTTCAAGACCGAGCATCATAGGGGAAGAAAGTTATTTGACGGCCTTTGAACGTGGCATTGTGTTTGGTGCCAGAAGGGCTGGTCTGAGTATTTCAGAAACTGCTGATCTACTGGTATTTTCATCACGCACAACCATCTCTAGGTTTAACAGAAATGGTCCGAAAAGAAAAAGCATCCAGTGAGCGGCATTTCTTTGGGCGGAAATGCCTCGTTGATCCAAGGGAATGGGCGACTGGTTCGAGCTGATAGAAAGGCAACAGTGACTCAAATCGCCACCCGTTAAACCGAAGGTAGGCAGAAGTGCATCTCTGAACGCACAGTACGTCAACTTTGAGGCAGATGGGCTACACAGCAGAAAGCCACAACCGTGTCCACTCCTTTCAGCTAAAACGGAAACTGAGGCTACAATTTTCACAAGCTCATCGAAATTGGACATTAGAAGATTGGAAAAAAAACGTTGCCTGGCCTGATGAATTCGATTTCTGCTGCGAGCATTTGGATGTAGGGTCAAATTGGCGTAACACATGAAAGCATGGATCCATCCTGCCTTGTATCAACGGTTCAGGCTGGTGGTGGTGGTGGGTTCATGGTGTGGGTATATTTTCTCTTGCCACTTTGGGCCCCTGGGTACCAATTGAGCATAGTTGCAACGCCAAAGCTTACCTGAGTATTGTTGCGACCATGTCCATCCCTTATGACCACAATGTAACCCACATCTGATGGCTACTTTCAGCAGCATATAAGTGCCCATGTCATAAGCTGGAATCATCTCAGAATGGTTTCTTGTACATGACAATGAGTTCACTGTACTCAAATGGCTCCACAGGTCACCAGATCTCAATCCATACATCAATCCTTTGGGATGTGGTGGAACGGGAGATTCGCATCATGGATGTGCAGCCGACAAATCTGCGGCAACTGTGTGATGCCATCATGTCAATATGGACCAAAATCTCTGAGGAATGCTTCCAGCACCTTGTTGAATCTATGCCACGAAGAATTGAGGCAGTTCTGAAGGCAAAAGGGGGTCCAACCCGTTACTAGCATGGTGTGCCTAATAGTAGCCGGTGAGTGTATATGCTGGAGAGTATCCAAAACTGGAAACAGAAAGGGGTAGGATATTTACGACAGGTATATGACTGATCCAACCTTAAGTCCTTTAGTCAGCTGGTGGAGGAATTCGAGATACCCAGGAATATGTCTTATCAGAACCTGCAGTTCTGAAGACACAGCTTACAGGCGCAATGTCGATATGAGGAGATCGAGTTTTTATCAAAGGGAGCAATGACAGGGGTAGTGCAAACACGGAACATGAGTCTTATTTCAATATTATATGGTACAATAGTGGATAAGCGGTTGGGTGATCTAATGGATACAGCGAGGAGGGAATGCGACCTCGAGGTCGGGGAAATGCCAGATGATGAATGGGAGGAGATATTAGAGTCTCCGAATAAACGATCTCTGAATGTAGCGCAGCGGCGGTCCCAACTATTCTTATTGCACAGGGCATATAGGACCCCGGTAGTGCTGCACAAGATGGGGTTGAGGGCGGATATGGGTTGCCCGCGATGCCTATCTGAGCGAGCTGATATATTGCCTATTTTCTGGACGTGCCCAGAGTTAAGGGGGCTGTGGAACAAAACTCAGCATTTAGTACAGAAGGTGTATGGGGTCCCCATATGTGGGTGGGATAGACGCCACTAGAGCAGAACAGAGGGCAGTGGCTAAATTGCTGTACCAGGTGCGTAAGACTATTGCAAGGCACTGGCTGGACGCTGATCCGCCGAGGATGTCGGAAATTACAAGCTCAATGAACTATACAATTAAGATGGAATTGGGGGTATACCTGAAGAGAAATGCACTCAAGAAATTGTGGGAAGCAATGGAAAATATGGTTGGAGTGTCTGGGAACAGGAACAGAGGATCTGATTCTGAGATGGCAGAGGGTTTGCCCTGAAGGATAGACGGAATTGGGAGGGAAAGGCAAATGCGGGTTGAAGGGGATAGCTCTCAGGGAGTTGGATTAAGGAGTACTTTCTGTGGTGCAAGGAACAGCCAGACGTGGGGTGGGAGATTTGGGGTGGGAATGATTATATGTTCAAAGCTGATGTTATATTTATGTTCTATCAATTTTATTGGGTATTTGCATTTTTCAAACAATACATACATTAAGCTTGAAGAGCAACAAATATAGAAGTAACAAGTAGCTATGTCTACTACAGTCTGAACAGTAAGTTTGAGAGACCTTACATATTATGTATTAACAGCCATAAGTTATGAGTATAAAATGCAAGTTGAAGAAATATTTAGGTGATCTCTGCTGTAAGGTTTGCTTAAAACCTCTCTGATGATATATTTATGCAGTTGAGATCATGATCTTTGTATATGTTTTAATAAAAGTTACCTGATTACAAAAAAATGGTGGGAGGCAGATAAAGTAACTGGCAGCAGATGTGTGGCATCAGGCAGGTGGCAGCATCAGAATAGTGGCTGAGGCCGGTAGTTAGAATCCAGACTAATTTCTCAACATTTGGGGTAGATCATGGCTGATCTAATCTGATTCATAAAGGAATTGGTGTGTTGAAGTCTTGACCGACTCACGCCTGATTCATCTTGACAAAGGACAGTCTCTCCACATTACTGGTGGACAACTGGGTTCTCCTTGGGGTACCGATGGCCCCCGCCGCACTGAACCCTTGCTCTAATGCCACACTATTGGCAGGGCAGGACAGCTTCTCTATTGCAAACACCGCAAGTTGCGGCCACGCATCAAGTTTGGCTGCCCAGTAGTCCAGGGGATCCACTACATGGGGTGGTAGAGTGCTGTCCAAGTAGGCCCCCCACCTGCTGGTGCAGGGTATGCTCCATGCCCTGCTACTTTCCTCACTAGGTGGGTGAAGGAAGCTGCTCATTAAGGACTCCAGACTTAAGCTTCTGCTGATGGAGCTGACACCCTGAACTTGGAGAAATAATCACTCCACCAACTTTGTGGATTTGGCACCGATTTATTGATATCTACTTTAGCAAAAAAAAAAAAATTTAAATTTGGGGCATACAGATCCCCCAAAACGGACACCGTGAACTTTAGCTGCTTGTACTCCGTACTCAAGTGTTTTTTTCTCGGACACTAGAGACGGCACATTCAGTGTTAAATGAGGAGATTGCAAATGGCCGTCTGTTTTTATAGGGCTGTGGCATCACATAAGCCTGCCGGTGGCTGATTGGCTTACATGTTTGGCTGGACATGTGATCGAGGGTGTTCCTTTCTTCTTCCCAGAGTTCTCTGCCCCATGTAACACGTTGGGCATGTAGCCATTTTGCTAATAAAGGGTAAAAAAAAAATTGTTCCCACAAATCACCGTAAATGTCGGATTCGTGCCAAACCGAAGTCTTCCTGAAATTCTTCTTCCTATGAAGGCCCCCAGGGCTGCTAGCAGTAGATGCCTGTGAGATTGTGCTTTCAGCATGGTTTAATACAGTGCCTGTCAGCCTGCGCAGAATGCATGGGCTGACTATGTAATATGCTGCAATACACAAGTATTGCAGTATATTACATTGAATAAGTGATCAAATGATCACTTGTTCATGGGACAAAATGAAACAGCAAAAGTTTTATGGCCTGTAAAATGTGACAATGCAACTCTGCTCTGAATGGAGTTCCTTTGCTTGTACAGCAGTTTACCACGACATATACAGCAGTGTATATTGGGTATTAAACTTTGTGGAGATTTTTGTCATTTAATCCATTGTCATTTAATCCAAAAAGTAGCAAATTCTAAATTTCACTTCCACTTTGTTTTTACCCCTGTAAAACGCCCGTAGAACCCCTGTTGGTTTCTCATGCATTGAGGGGTGTAGTTTCTCTATTGGGGTAATTTATGTGTTTTTTTTCTATTAGGCCTCTCAAAGCCACTTGAAAACTGAGTAGGTGCCTGTAAATATAGGGTTTTTGGATTTTTTTTTATTTTTTTCCATAATTAAACACAAAAGATATCATCCAAATATTTCCACTAATTTGAAGTACAATCTAAAAATTACCTGAATATGTTAAAGGATTTGAAGGTTATAACCACTTATAGCAACACAGGGCAGATTTAAAAAATTGTGCTTGCTCCAGCAGCCCTAAAGTGGCTTGGTCCTTAAGGGGTTAATATATGGACACATTGGTCTATGGGTGTCTTGTGTCCTAGTACCAGATCTATTACGGAGTTAACCAGTTTCTAATAACCATGTATTCTAGGGCATGTAAAAAAAACGTGGGGACTATCCGCCCCCTGAGATCCACATCGCCAGCTGGCTTCACTTGTGGCAGGGTAAATTCTGTGCAACAGAGCTGGTGTGTGACCACATCCATATCTCATATTGGTTCTCTTTATACTGTATACACTGCAACGATTTGGCCGCCCTGTCCCATATCCCTTTCTATACCGATGGCAGCAGATCTTTGCTCAAAAATAGTCTCCCACATTGTCATCTTGTCATATCGGGGTGAATAGTAGGTTGAAGGTCATTTTTAATATGGCATATATAGCTGAGAGAAGGCCCTTCGTACCCGTTCCCTCTTTGCAGTATTTCAAACAGAGTAGGTTGTGTCCCTGCCTTAGAGTTGTACAGGGAGAGCAGGTATAATTAAATCTGTAGATAGCTTTAGTGGGTGGTTGGGGGGGGGGTGAGAATTTGTTTTTCAGATAGAAGAAGCTCAATAGTTCCCTATTGCCATAATCTGCTATGTCTGCGAAGCGGAATTACCTTCTGCATGCCATGGTCTAGTTATGGTCCCCATTAGGCTGGAGGGTAGGGTTGGGTTATATAAGAAGGCAGTCGTGGGGGAGTGTTCAGAGCATAATGGAAATGACCAAATTGTCCTCGTGCGAGACATGGAGCCAAATAAGGGGGAGGGAGGTGTTCTACAGTCATGACCATAAGTTTTGAGAATGACACAAATATTATATTTTCACATGATCTGTTGCCCTCTGGTTTTTATGTGTGTTTGTCAGATGTATTTCTGCATGTGATAAAAACAAGTACAATCATATTATGAGTAACAAAAGCTTTTGTTGACAGTTAGAATGAGTTAATACAGCAAGTCAATATTTGCAGTGTTGACCCTTCTTCTTCAGGACCTCTGCAATTCTCCCTGGCATGCTCTCAATCAACTTCTGGACCAAATCCTGACTGATAGCAGTCTATTCTTGCACAATGAATGCTTGCATTTTGTCACAATTTGTTGGTTTTTGTTTGTCCACCCGTCTCTTAATGATTGCCCACAAGTTCTCAATGGAATTAAGATCTTGGGAGTTTGCCGGACATGGACCCAAAAACTCCATGTTTTGTTCCCTGAGCCATTTAGTTATCACCTTTGCTTTATGGCAAGGTGCTCCATCATGCTGGAAAAGGCATTGTTGATTACCTAACTGCTCTTGGACGGTCGGGAGAAGTTAGCAGTCCACTCCCTGTACCTTTGGCAGAATTTCAGTCTCTCCCTGATGTTGTTTCTGGAGAGAAGTGGCGTTTTTGCTGCCCTCCTTGACACCAGGCCTTGCTCCAAGAGTCTCCACCTCACAGTGCGTGCAGATGCACTCACACCTGTCTGCTGCCATTCCTGAGCAAGCTCTGCACTGCTGGGAGCCCAATCCCAAAGCTGAAACATTTTTAAGGGACGGTCCTGGCGCTTGCTGGTCTGTCTTGGGTGCCCGGGAGCCTTTTTGGCAACAATGGAACCTCTCTCCTTGAATTCCTTGATGATGCAATATATTGTTGACTGAGGTGCAATCTTTCTAGCTGCGATACTTTTCCATTTTAGGCCAGTTTTGTGCTGTGCAATGATGACTGCATATGTTTCTTTAGAGATAACCATGGTTAACAGAAGAGAAACAATGATGCCAAGCACCAGCCTCCTTTTAAAGTGTCCAGTGGTGTGATTCTTACTTGATGAGGACAGGACTGGAGATCAATCTGTCATGATTAACCCCCACACCTGTGTTAAGTGAGCAATCACTGAAAGGTTAGCTGCTCCTTTTAAGGCAGGCCTGCAATGAAGTTGAAATGTGTTTTGGGGGGGAAAAGCTCATTTTCTAGGCAAATATTGATTCAATTAATTGCTGTTAAGCTGATCACTCTTTATAACATTCTGGAGTATATGCAAATTGCCATTACAAAACCTGATGCAGTAGACTTTGTAAAAATTGTATCATTCTCAAAAATTTTGTCCATGACTCTATTAGCTGGAAGGCATTGGGATGTATAGGGTCGCTCCAGAGCTTTTCGATTTCCATCCACCTGTAATAGGCTAGAAGCGTTGACCACACCAGGGATCTGTGTATGTTCGCCGCCCAATAGTACTTGAGCAGGTGTGGTACTGTCAAGCCCCCCCTTTCTCTAGAGTACTTTAAGATCTTTTGGGATAGTCTGTGCTTTTTCAAGGCCCAGATGAACTGGATCACAGAAGCCTGGAGCACCCTCAATACCCCCACCGGGACTGGTAGTGTTTTGTAGTAAATAAGTTTTGGGAGACTGGTCATTTTGACTGCATTTATCCTACCAAAAAAGCACATGGGCAGTTTATGCCAATATATCATCATTTGTTTCAAGGAACCAAGCCGGGCAGGGAAATTTTGGGAATACAAGGACCCGTACAATGGCGTGATCTGTACTCCCAAATATTTCAGGGATCGGGTTTGCCATTGGAAATTGGAAATTCAAATTGCCAAACTCCTCCAGTTTAGAGATTAGGCAATGAAGTATGAGGTTGTGTAAGGGTTAGAAGGATGTCATCAGCAAAAAGCGATAATTTAAACTACTTTCTCTTACCATGACTTCCCTAATGTCCGCAGAGCTTCTAATAGCAGCTGAATCTGAAAGCGAAATGATAGCAAATGGGGTAGTTTGATCGTTGCACAGGGGTTGTGTGCAGGCTCTTAATAGCTTGCATAAAGGGTCCCCTAAATACGTAGATCTGCAAGGTTCGAAACATGAACGACCAGCCCAGACAGTTGAATGCTTTTTCCTCATCCAGACTCAAAAGTAGGGCTTCCTCTGCCGTTTTATTGACTACATCAATGAGGTCTATGATGCGTCTTGTATTGCCCCCTACCCCTTCTGTACATAGTACAAAGCCCTCCTGGTCCTTGGGAATGAGTTGTGGGAGCCATTGGATCAGTCTGTGGGCCAGGATTTTGGTAAAGAGTTTTTAGTTTGTATTCAAGAGTATTATTGGCCTATAGTTTGAACACTCTGTGTGGTCCTTATGAGGTTTAGGGATTAGGGTGATATAGGAGTGCATCTTGTTTCCTGAGAGTGGGGAGCCGTCAAGGAAAGTGTTAAAAATTGAGAGTAAGTGGGGGAGTAGAATTGTCTGATACGTCTGGTAATATAAGTATGTTAGGCTATCCGGGCTGGGTGCTTTACCCCCTCGGAGCGCCTTTAGGGTGTCCACTATTTCCTCGGCTTCAATAGGGGCAATCAGGGCGCCCAGGGCATTATCTGGTAAGCGTGGGAGATTACAGACCTGTATGAAGGTGTCTAAGCGGACATCTCTCTGGGTAAGGGATATAGCTTGGATTAACATTTATGGAAAATATGTCACTTCTCTGTTAAGTTAACCATTTGTGCTTGGGTTTTGGAGGAGTTGTTCCTAAGTTGTCACGCTAGAATAGGGTGGGGCTTATTCCCCCTCTCATAGTAATTTAGTTTCGAGTATAGCAGTAGTTTTTCTATACTGACCATTGCTAGTTCCTTGAGCTTGGCTCTTGTCATCACGATTTAAGAGTGGATTTGGATGGGGATTTGGCCAACGCCTGCTCTAGCGCGACAAGCCTGGCCGTAGCTAGAGATATGCACTGTCCTCAGACCATAATCTTATGGGCTTCCCGTAATACTGGCGGAGTAAAATCGTTTTCGTTGGATTGAAAGAATTATGTGATGGCCGAGGCTAGCGCTTCCCTGTGTTTTTTTTTTTTCTCTCTCTTAAATTAAGGATTCGTTTAGTCGCCACTGACAGAGCCTGGGAGTCAGTCGTTTGTAGTGTCTACCGCCAGTGGGGCATGGTCGGACCAGGTGATAGGGCCTTGTTCAGATTTTTGCATCATCCAGAGGAGTTGTATCATACTGAAAAAAGTCTCCTCTTGTGTGTGTACCATGGGGTGGGGAGTAGGAGAACGTCCTGTCTCCTGGATTATCTATCCTCCACAGGTGAAACAGTAGGTGGGAGCAGAGAAGCTTATGAAATTCTTTAGTTGTAGATAATAAAGCAGGAGGCGGAGGGTTAGCATTAACTGCCAACCTGTCAGTCTGTGCTGAAAAAGGTAAATTGAAATCCCCCTCTACTAGTTCCTCCAAATGGTTAAGTATTTGTTTTATGAATCAAATTTGCCGCTGATTGGGGGCATAGGTATTGCAGAGCATAACGAGGGGTGCATTGTTTAGCATGCCTGCACCTATGAGGTATTTGCCCAGAGTCTGGGATAACATTTGTTACCTGAAGAGGGCAAGAAAAGCAGCGATCAGATCGCAACCCACTTTTTTCCTTTCCAGATGCTACAAGGAAATCGGGTACTCCATTTAGTGAAGGACAAGATCCTGACTCATCAAAAGAATTGTCTCCTGTGAAAAGACCAAGTCAGCTCCCGGGTTTTCATTTCTGTAAGGGACAAACGCTCTTAGAGGGTGAGTTGAGGCCCTATATTTCGCGATGAGGAACAGGGCAGTTTGCTATATAGCGGTGCACTCCCGTCTAAGAGGTGGATGAAATAGATCAAATTCCGGGGACGAGCAACGGCTCTTAGGGCCGGAGGGGCTCTAGTCTTCAAATGTAGATTGTGGTACCTGGGAGAAACCAAACAAACAGGGGAGGGGGGAGGGGGTATGCACAAGACAATACAGTAAAACTCACCAAATATAACAATAAACGATGTTGCTTGCAGCCACAGGGATAGTGAGGGCGATTGTCAGTCTCTGGTGGTGTCAAAGCCAAGAGTTGCCACAAACTCCAGCTCTGGATGAGGGCTGCCACTAATGGATCGAAAAATAAAAACTTGTACAAGATCTAGAGGTAAACTAAAAGTTAAGGATCATCTGGTGGGAGGTCTGAGTTGGACAATATTCTCCGGTCCTCACCCATTAAGATGCGTATCCTTAGTCCCGATAGTCACCAGCGTATGGGGAGAGAGACAAACAGCTGGACCCCGCTCTGCGGCACCTGTCCAGTGCCCCCAGAGTGTTTCATTTAGCTGTACTTCTTTTTCATTCTGGGCGAAAGGCGGTGTCTTTTCTTTTTTTTTCCACTGGTGTTACACTCTGAGGCAGGAAGGTCCCTGCTCAAAAGGGATAATAGAACATGCAGAACCAAGATTTCCGAGGAGAAAACGGACAATCTGCTTACACAGGTTTAACAAAATGACTAATCCCATGTAATAAAACAAATAACAGACATCAAATTATCGTGGAACCAACAATGAAACTAATCAGTCAATTTTAATGAAAAATGAGGTCTTCCACCTTGGAGAATTTATATAAAGGGTGACTTCCAGGCTCTAGCTATTGTTATCCTTGCTGGTTATAGGATATCCATTTGCGTTGTACCTTAGGGAACTCTGTTAAGAGACCATTTAACAATGCCACCACATGGAGTAGAGAGTAGAGATTTTACTGCCCACCGAAGTTGATCGGCATAAATATTTAAAAGTAGAGGAGTTTGTTGTTCTTCTGTTTTTACTTTTCCAGGCATACCTTTGTAAAAAAAAAAAAAATCTAACTTTTGCCCAGCCTATGATCCCTTTTTAACCGCTATTGGGTATCTGATTTCCGTTGTCTAACGGAGAAGAGGAGAAAGAAGAAGAAAGAAAGAAATAGCAACCATGGGTATATTCCATCTTAAATGGGATGGATTTGGTGGTGTTAATTTTGAAGTTGTCCCCAAAGGCCCAGATTTCTGTGTGTGCATTTCTAGCAGCAGTGCATTTTTGCAAGTCTCTATTCCCTATAGAATTTTTCTTTGGCTATGCCATGTGTGAAATGAACGTGTAAACTGAGCCTAACTAACATGAAACAACACTATGTTTTTCTTTCTGAGCTGTGCATACTCATATCTGGTCTGTCATGTTTGTTTACAAGTTTTTTTTTTCTCTGTTTTAATTTCCTCATCTATTTTTCACCAGGAAGTAGACCAGGGTGACCAGGTAGGATATGGCAATGGGAGGCAATCCCAACTCCTTCAGCTTAGCTCAGTCTCATGCTGCTTTCATGCAAAGTCAATTTTTCTCCTTTATATGGCTGAACTGTACAGTTCATAACACTCATTCAATGACAGGGCTTGTGCTGTACTAAAAAATATTTTTGACTTTTTTTTTTTTTTGGCATCTCATAATTCTCTGCTTAATGCACTTCAATGTGGAAATAATCCTTTTTTTTCCTTTTTTTATACCCTTCATTTTTTTTTTGCTGATTACTATTTCTTGGGTCTTATCTAACCGGGCCCAGCATTCTTTTGGTTAAAAAAAAAAATGTAGCAAACCAGTACCACATGTTTGTGGCTGAGCAGATTGCAGTTTAGGTGCAGTTTCATATTGCCTCTAATGCATGCATTTCAAAAAGCATCCCCAAATACAGATGTCAACATCTGTATTTACAAAATGCAACATTAATGCATGTGTTTTTAAAAAGTTAACACGTGTTGACACAAGCGTTAACAATTGTGTTTTGTAAACAAGTGTTGACAGCTGTTTAATTAGACAAATCTCTTCAGGTGTTGCAATTTGTTTTAAAATGCATGTGTTAGACGCAACGTGTAACTACACCCTAATGGGTGGGGCACACATGCTGTATTTAGCAGACTGTTAATCTGTCACCAGCTCCCTTCTGAAATAACAGAAGGTTTGTTTTCATATTGCTTTTTAGCTGTGATGTGTAAAGGTTATTTAAAAAAAAAAAAACCTTACAAAACAACAAATTTTCTGGTATCTAGCTCAAGAAGTAGTACTGGTTTGTTTAAGTATTTTCTTAGGTAAAAGGATTTTTAAAAAAAAACTAGTAATACCCTTGAGAAATGTTTGTCTTTTTTTTTTTTTTTTTTTTTTTACAGAAACAAAAAAATATTGCTGGAGCACTTGCATTCTGGATGGCAAATGCGTCTGAGTTACTTAATTTTATAAAACAAGACCGAGATCTCAGTCGATTAACCTTAGATGCTCAAGATGTTTTGGCACACTTGGTTCAAATGGCATTCAAGTAAGATTCATTTATTTTTGCTTTGTATATTATGTTGTACTGCAAATCACCAAACTTTTGCATGTAAATTTGAGATAATGGTATGCTTAGCACAGCACCATGTTGTTTTTATGCCTAATAAACCATGCCCTTTCCCCACCCTTATGCCACTCCCTACTATTCCCACACCATATAATACCTAGATTAATGGCACCTCTACTATACAATGCCCCCTTTCCTATGGCTGTACACACACTTTAAAATGTTTCTTCCCTCTACATCACCAACAATTCCTCCTCTGGACGCCGACAAAGTTCAAATTCTGACACTGTCGTGCTAGTTCAGGGACTGTTAGCATGTATGTGTGCTGTCTAAGAATAAAAATTTAGCTAAAGTTGTTAAAGGGGTATTTTGGCATTTTTAGTACTATTAAGAAACTAAAATGAAAACGCTATGTAAATTGCATGCTCAATATTATGGTTAGAAACTGAGTACAGGCGGTCCCCTACTTAAGGACACTCGACTTACAGACAACCCATAGTTACAGACAGACCCCTCTGACCTTTGGTGAAGCTTTCTGAATGCTTTACTATAGTCCCAGACTGCAATAATCACCTGTAAAGTGTCTGTAATGAAGCTTTATTGATAATCCTTGGTCCCATTTCAGCAAAAAATGTTTAAACTCCAATTGGCACTGGGTCCAAAATTTTTTTGTCTGGATCTACAATTATAAAATATACAGTTTCGACTTGCATACAAATTCAACTTAAGAACAAACCTCCAGACCCTATCTTGTATGTAACCCGGGGACTGCCTGTATATATATTAGGGTGCATTGGCATGCTCTATCTTTTCCCGGTGTACGGCGCGTAACGTCACGTGTGGTACTGCACCGCCGCTGGGCAGCCATTGCTGTCTATGGGGACATACATGCAGCCGCATGTGCGTCCCCCCAGACCACACGGTCTGGTATGGAGTAAAGAATGCATTTTCTTATCAATTCCTTTAAAACTCTCTTCATAAAAAATTTTTATAGGTGATAAAACACCAACAATTTGGAAGGATTTTTTTGTAATGGCAATTAGTGTATGTGTTCATTAGTTTTAGATTTTAATAGTTTAGTCATTTTGATACACCTAACATGTTTATAATTTTGTTTATATTTTTATATATTTTTTTAAAATTTTTAAAAAACAAACTTCAAAAGAAAATTAAAATCAAACCCTTTTCAATTAATCCACATAAATATAAACAAAATTATAAACATGTTAGGTGTATCAAAATGACTAAACTATTTTTTTAATTTTTTAGATTCCAATGGGTTTTTTAACCCCAAAGGTCTGATTGCTCAATGCAATTGTATTGTAATATGTGTTCACATTGTTTCCCTATTATACCCTGCCTCTGATCGGTTGTATAAGGGATTGCTATAGAAGACCGGTATAGCTCTATAAAATATTATAAAAGTACTCTTTAGAAATGTGTAATATATAATTACAATTTTACAATCTGCAATTTTGTACTAGTAAAATATTTGTACAGCTGGTAAAGTTTAAAAAAAATTGTTTCAGTTTGTACAATTTTTTTTTTTTTTTAAATACTTTAGTCTCTTTTTAAAAATTTGTAATTTTTCTTCTCTAGATACTTGGTGCATTGTTTGCAGCTGGAACTGAGTAACTACATGCCTGCTTTTCTAGACGATCCAGAAGAAAACCACTCCCAAAGACCTAAGATAGGTTAGAACAAATAATTCACTAACTTTCAAACTACCATTCATCACACCCTCCATGTATTTAACAGCAAAATATTGCACATACTGTTATTGATTCTTTACGTGGTTGTTCAGTATAAAATGCTAAAATAAGCAGCATTTTCCTGTTACCTTAAATTTGTTGTAGGCCAATAATGACTGTTGAGGGAGGAAACCTAATAGCTCAGGGTGGAAATATTGGGCGGTAAAAGGAAGATAAAATAATTATAGCAATGTAGAAGAGAAAAGCTCATCTCAGCCTACACATATGACTTGGAGGTTAAGCAACTTTAAACTGATTGGAGAGTCTACGAATGTCTTTCTCCTTAACCCCTTCATGACTGCCATACGGCTATATAAGTTATATTTGGACAACCCCCATAGAGAAGGGACATTTATAAACGTGATGACAGTGGCCAACTTCATACAGAAATGTGTTATGAACCCTGGCACCTTGAAACACAATTGGACAAGAGAATCTCCCCTTTAAAATGTTAGATTGCGTATGGATGCCAATAGTAACTTTGAGTGGATCTCTGTTTCTGATAAGTATCCATAAACAATTATTGTATCATATTAAAGGGGAGATTCCTGTTTATGACCCCAGAATTGTTTCTAGGTGCAAGGGTTCAGGAGATAAAGGCGTTTGAAGTGTGCCCCTCCCCTCCAGCCCGTCAGCTGAAGGCAGAATGTAGAAGCAGCTGCAGGTAAAACTTTTACTTTGCAGAAGTACATGCACCCTCTGCATCTGTAGCTGAACCTAGGAAAAGTTGACGGAATAATGCTGTACATATTTATAACATTTTTAATAAAAGCTAATAAAACGTTGATCAGAAAAATTACAAAAAAAAGCTTTTTTTCACATTTGTAGTCAATTATTGGCAAATTTTATAAAGAAAAAAAATAAGATAGTTTTATTAATAACAGATCACGTTAAAGGCTCACGACATAGGAAACCCATGTGTTTTTTGATGTTTTTGACCTGGTGCCTGAGCAGATTATTTTTGCTGTTCCATGCCTCCTCTTTGGACAACATCCTTATTATCACAAATCTCTGAATGTGTCAGAAAAAAGGTGAAATGGGCAAACACGTTTTGCAAAGATTTAGATGTTGATTGAGCGTTTTCAAGGCTTAGCAGGACCATATTGTGGGTTTTTGGAGACTAGGGGCAATATCATATGAAGTTAACATCTATAGATTAACTGCTTCCAGACACTGCCCTTTTTTGTTTTTGAGTTTCCATTTTTCACTCTCCAGCTAAAAAAAAAATCTATGACTTTTTAAAATTATTCCATGTAGAGATGTTTTCTGCATCACAAATTGCACTTCATAGTGATCATGGCGATACAAAATTTGTATAGGTTAAATGTTTTTATACATTTGCAAAAATGAAAAACACCTGCTCAAATTTTATCTTATTTTTGGCATCTTCTGCCACTAAAAACTTTTTCATACTTCAGTGTACGGAGCTGTGGGTGGTTTAATTTTTTTGCGACTTTTGATTACTTTTTCAATGCTTTTATTTTTCAGACTGTAAGGCCTATTGATCAATTTTTATAGAATTTTTTTTTTGTTTTTCAAAATGACAAAAGAGTGCCATTTTAGACTTTGAGCGCTATTTTCTGTTACAGCGTTAAACGCCATGAAAAACAATTATTATATTTTGATCGCGATGCGGCGATGATTTGAATTTTTAGGTTTTTTTATTATAACTTTTTTTAACCTTTCACTTTTAAACTTTGTTTTTCAGACCTCTAGGGTACTTTAACCCTAGGTTGTCTGATTACTCCTACCATTTAATGCCAAACTACAGCCGGTAGCGATGGATGGGTTAACATCAGCAAATACTTACTGGCTATGGAGATCTCAGCCCTAGAGCCCTCTCCATTAACCCACAGCCGACGCGTGATGTACTAGGGGTTGAATACTTAAAGTGTAATCGTCATTCTGAACAAAAAAAAACTAAAATACATAATTCTGCTCCAGGTGTCCCTGGGAATCGTTCCTCAAAATATTTTGCCTCTTGGTCCTCATTTAGTATCTTCTCCCTGCACATGACTGCTGCAGCACTGAGCCATGAGGTGATCAGCTGTGAGCAGGGGGACATGAGGTAACCAGCTTCTTTATGAAGTTGGAATGTCCATAGTAACAGACATCTGAGCAGTCACTGCCATCTAGGGGAAGTCTGCAGAATACAAGAGGAAGGAGAAAGATTCGGGTAACTAATCCAATTGCAAAAGGGCTTAAAATTACCTGCCCTACAACATATCAAAAGTTTTTTGAAATGACGGTTACACTTTAAAAGTTGTATTGCTTAATCATTTTGATTTGGAGAAATATATATTTTAACTGAAATGTCAATTTTGACCTTACTCATATTTAGGTATGGGTCCATGCTTCTGATGCACAGCTTTTGCTTGCTTCTTATTTTGTACCTTGAACAAGTGCTGATCTCCTCTTGAAAATGAAACACATTTTCTCCTCGTCTTTAAATTTTTATCCTGGCTCATTCTGCAAATAAACTCCAGAAGTTGTCTATTTGGTTTGCTTGTTTCTTAAGTAGTTTTTTATTCAGGATTCAGAATAAAAAGACAATAGCTCTTTGAGAAAAAAAAGCTCTTCCTCCAGAAATATGTAAAATTTAAATTAAAATTTCTTTTTCCATCTCGTTCATTAGATGAAGTTCTTCATACTTTGACTGGAGCGATGTCTCTTCTGAGACGTTGTCGGGTGAATGCTGCGCTAACTATACAGCTATTCTCGCAGCTATTCCACTTTATCAATATGTGGCTGTTCAACAGGCTCGTCACTGACCCCGACTCTGGCTTGTGTTCTCACTATTGGGGAGCCATAATACGTCAGCAACTAGCTCACATCGAGGCATGGGCAGAAAAGCAAGGTTTAGAACTAGCTGCTGACTGTCACCTCAGCAGAATAATTCAGGTAAGCACCGTATGAAAAACGGAGGTACCCCTAAATTGTGAAAATTCCACCACATCCTAATAGGGACATATGGCAAATCTCCTCTCCTCAATACTTTATCCGTTTTTCTGGTTTTTTATAGGCAACAACTCTACTTACCATGGACAAGTACACTCATCAAGATATCCCCAATATTAACAACACCTGCTTTAAGTTAAACTCTTTGCAACTGCAGGCTCTTTTGACAAATTATCACTGCGCTCCCGATGAACCTTATATTCCTACGGTAATTATCAAAAGTAATGTAAATGCTTAAGAATTATAAATATAAATTATCATGGTGGTATCTGATTTCCAATAACGCTTATTTTTATACAGGAGCTAATAGAAAGTGTCAGGTCAGTTGCCGAGAACACTGCTGATGAATTGGCTCGCAGTGATGGACGAGAGGTTCAGTTGGAAGAAGATCCTGATTTACAGCTGCCTTTCTTATTGCCAGAAGATGGTTATTCTTGTGATGTGGTCAGAAACATTCCTAATGGTTTGCAGGAATTTTTGGAACCACTGTGTCAAAAAGGTGTGTTTTGAGTAAAAGGTAGAAACACACTTGGTGATTTTAAGTATTAATTATGGCATGGACTCTTACTGAATATACTCATGTATAAGCCAACAAAAAATGTGCTGAAAACGCTAACTCGGCTTATACTCGAGTCAATGAAAAAACCTCTGTACTCGCCTTTCCGACGGCCTGTAGGTCCTCTTCTGTCTTCAGCTCTGGCTTTGTCTTTTGTTCCCTGCGACTGCATCACGCTCAAACCATGACGTCAGCAACTTGCCAACATTATAGTGTGTGCGCTGCCATTGGCACGCACTATGCTGTGAGCAAACGGCTGACGTCATGGTGTATGTGACGGGTCTGCGTGGGAAGCTGAAGCCAGAGCCAGAAGTGAACCTGCGGGGAAGAGTACAGAGTTTTTTTTTGTTTTTTTTTTTATTTAAAGGCTGGGCGGGGGGTGCTGAAGATGTGTTTGAAGATGCATCATATGTTTTGCAGATATAAAGTTTCAAATGACCGAAATAGAAATGGAACTTGTTTCATTAAGCAGCATCTTAATTGATGGTGCAACTTAAGCAATTCACATTCCTAAAAGGTCTGATAAAGAAGTTCCATTTACACCAGAGTGTAGAAATTATAAATAAAGTAAAACTCCAGCGCAGAAAATGTTAATGGAGAGACTACTGAGTAGACATTAATAATACCAAAGACCCCAGTGCATATATCTTTTTTGGCTCTCCTCCTGCTCCTTGTGCTTTACCAGATGATAATCTCTACACCTTGTGCTGGTCTGATTTGTGTCCTGACGCTGGATGTAGGAGCTGATGTCAGTACCAGAGCAGAGCTGCATTTAGAGCAGAAGTGTACCCATAAGCGGGGAGTACAGCAGAAAAGTTAATACTGCTCCAGGGGGTCCTCTACTGTTCTGGATATTAACCCAGATTTGTCATAAAAGAAACAGAACTTTTCTAGATGATCATGACAACCATTCAGAGCCCAGCTTTAATTTCCCAGCAGTTTATAAATTGAAAGCAGAGTACTGATTTAGTTTTTAGTATTGACACAATTTTGTTCTATCCAAGAAGTGTGCCCTTGTTTAAAGTAATAGATCTTGTATGAAACGAGTAACAATTAAGCAAGATGGTTAATGAATCCTCCCTTTTACGTCAAACACCAGAATTCACAATGTCCAAAATTTGTTGCAACATTGGGCCTCCTAGTAATTGTTAATTTTATGCCAAAAAAATGCATCAAAATTTGGTGCAATTGATTTTATTTTATTTTTTATTTTTTGCAGAGAGCTGCGGTGCTTGGCCCATGACCACATTTTTTAGCACATGTCCTATGACTTCATAAACTCTAAAAATTGGTGCAGTTACACCAGCCTTCTCCTACATTTTTGTATAAAGTGTTTAACATTGGCCTCTTTGTTATTTTTCAACCAGGATACTGTAGACTTATCCCTCATACGCGATCACCTGGCACTTGGACAATTTATTTTGAAGGTGCTGACTATGACAATCACCCTCTGACAGAAAACACAGACGTGGTAAGTTGCTGTATTAAGTTTATTTAATCACAGTTTATTAAATATTTGGAACTATGATATGAACATGATAAAACAAAGAATGGAACTGTCTCGTTAGGGTTAAAAATAATGTAATGTAAAAATACTTTTATTATATTAACCATATAAGTCAGTCACATGGGTTAAAACCAAACAGAGGAGTGAATTTTTGAATTATTTTTTTTTTTTTGGCTAAATAAATGTATATTTCAAAAAAATGTATTAACTCACAAAGAATAAAATGGCAAAAAGCACTAAAACTGTTGATATCTAGGAGGTCATTTAAGGGAAAGGAGCGCCATTATGCGCAGATTTGCTTTGTCACATTGTATTAGCTATGACATTTTTATATCTGTGGTATTGTGGACATATTATAGTTTTATATGGTTGAAAAAAGACACGTGACACAAGTTTAACCAAAGAAGGGATTGGATGAGGAAGGGATTTAAAGAAAACAATTCTATATAACATAACCATCAATGTTATTTAGGTTTAAAAAGGCATCTAGACCCTTCTTGAAGCTCTCTGCTGTCCCTGCTTTGACCAGCGCCTGAGGCAGGCTATTCCATAGATTGACAGTTCTCATAGTAAAAAAAAGCCCTGTCTCTGGTAATTAAACCAAATAATATGTATATATTATACGTGATTAGCACCGACGTTAAGTACAATTTTGTTATGCAGAATGTAAGCTCTTATGTAGCTCTGTACTCGAAAAAAAGTTATGGATTTTTGCAGTTGGGGATCAAAAAATAGAAACGCAAAATGTAAGAAGTCCATTTGCAACAAGGGGTTAAATGCTTCTATATCCCTTGATGAAAAGTTTTGAAAATTGAATCGTTTCTGGGGGAATGGGTTTCGGCTATTTTATAACATGTCATGGCACCTGAAAGTTGAAATCAAAATATGCCCTACAAAGGCTCAATAGCACTCCTTCCCTCCTTTGTCCCCGACATGTGCCCAGGCAACGGATTACATCCACATAAGGTGGATGCTCATACTTAGAAGAAACCTGCCAATATATTGGTGCTTTTTCTTTTATTCAGCTTGGGTTGGAAAATTTTAGGGCTAATTGAACAATTAATGACAAATAGGAAATTTCTTGAAACCTTAATTTTGTTTTCTGTAAAATGGTTAATCAGCTTGCCATGTGCTGTTTTGAAAAGTGTGAGGGGTAATTTTATAATGGGGTTATTTGTCAGGGTTTCTATGTATGGATGATACAAAAACGAAATAAATTTAAAATGGTCCCCAAAATAATAATTGTAACATTTTCTTGATGAAAATGTGAAAAAAGCTATTTAATTTGTGATTTCTAGTCGCCATAATAAAACAAAGGAAACATACGTAAAAGATGAACTGCAACAAAAAGCTGAGATATGGTAAATGTTAATTAGTAAACTAATTTGGGTAGTAAGAATATACCAGTTATTAATTTGAGTATAAGCGAGAACCCTAATTTAACCACAAAACTTGAAAAACCTATGTGACTCGAGTATAAGCGAGGGTGGGAAATGAGATGGGAAAAGCCCGCCGCCCGCTTCTGCACATTTTTTTTTTTTCTAAACTCGGACAACCCCTTTAAATTGTCGCATTGGCACTTTGTCAAAAATATGTGTGTTGTTGTTGTGGTTTGTGCACTCAGTGCCTAAAAGGCTTGCCATCACTGCTATAGGCGATATGTGCAGATGTTTTACATGTTTTGCTCCTGAGGGTGGCTCGTTTTTAATTTACTTTATTTTTCACTCCTTATTATATTTTACGTTTTAATGTTCGTGCTGAATAGGCAGGTATTTTTGTCACCCTAATGTGATGTGTACATAAATCTCGATGTCTACCTGCAGTGCAATCTAAGGCTTATTGGTCTAATGATAAGCATTCTCCAGACAGTAGTAATAACCCACATTATAGGGCTGTGAAATTTTTAAATTTTTTTTACTTAACAGCTTGCCCCAAAACTTGCCAGTCGATCAAAACTGTTGATAAAAACACACACAGTCAATGGCATATTTGAGGACTTGTATTCCAGTTTTCTGGCAGGGCATTGTTCACAATGAAGCAGTAGGCCCTCTGTCTCCTTTGCAATCTGCTAACACTGTGGCACAATAAGCCAGTTACACCTGAGAACATCCTAGTTGATGTTTTGCGATAGCAGGGTACTTTTGATCATTTAGATGTTTTCTTGGTCTCATGATGTCAAAATGTGAAAAACATGATGAGGAAAACAGTTAAATACATTTCCATGTTAAATTAGAATTTGTATCAAACATGATGGAAAAAACACCCAGGTACAACCAATAATTTAGGATTAAACAAATTTTCAGGTTTTTTTTTTTTCAAACCCGAGACATTTTTTCCCAAGGTCCACAGTTTCTCGAATATGCCACTTATTTGCCCTTTTTTATAGAATTTGTTATATTTTTTTTAAGTGATCAAAAGGTCTTACAGTCCTTAAAATAACATTATTAACGTCATCAAAAGTCGGAAAAAAAGTTATTAGCGTTCCGGAAGATGGCAAAATTAAAAAAAACTTTGTACAGATTGGTTTTAATTTTTGTAAATGTATGAAAATTATAAAACTAGTACAAAATTTGTATCACCGTAATCCTACCGATCTGAAGAATAAGTGAACTTACAGTGAAATCCGTAAAATCCCACCCACAATGAATACGTCGCAATGGTTTTTTTTCACTGAATTTGGATTTTTTTCCTGCTTCCCATTACACCATGGAATATTAAATACCACCATTTTGAAGTGTCATGTTTAGCGAAATAGCCATAGCCACATCTCTGTACATGGAAAATAAAAACGGCATCGGCGTGAAGGGGTTAAAGAGGGCTCATGGGCTGAGCCCTCTCCATAGTCAATGAGAGTTTGCCTGCGGTGATCGAAGGGTCAACACCGCGAAATGCACGGCGAGCCCTCTCATAGCCGGTAGTCTTTGCCATATTGCAGCAAAGGCTTACCGGTAACACCCCGATCGTGCTAGCACCGATCGCGGGTTTTTTTTCACAGCGTGAAGTCGCCTAGGGAGTCCTGAAAAATAGTATAAATAAAACATTTTAAAAAGTTTAGCAAAAAAAAAAAAAATATACAAAAAAATCCATGACGTTCAATCACCCCCCTTTCCCCTAGAACTGACATAAATATAAATAACATTACAAAATCATCAAACACATCAGGTCCGAAAATGCCATATCTATCAAAAATGGTTAACCGGTTTTTCAATGCGTTTACCCCTAACGGAAAATCAGCGCCCAGTCGAAAATGGCACTTTTTTGCATTTTGAAATAAATAAAATGCTAAAAAAAAGTGATCAAAAGGTCGTACAGTCCTAAAATGATATCATTGACATATTTATTACACTTTTCGCAAAAAATTACACACCCACACTCCGTACACCAAAGTATAAAAAGTTATTAGTGCCAGAATTGGCAAAATCAAAAATAATTTTCATTTTTGTAAATGTAGGAAAACATTATAACAACCTATACAAATTTGGTACCCCCTAATCGCACCGACCCAAAGATAAAGTAGACATGTCATTTGGGGCTCAGTGAAAGACGTAATATCCAGCCCACAAGAAATGGCCGCAAATGCGTTTTTTCACCATTTTCATTGCATTTGGAATTTTTTTTCCCACTTCTGAGTACATGGCATGGAATATTTAATAAATAAAATTTAAGGTACGTATGGTAACATTACAGTAAAATGGACGATGGATGTTGTTGTTGTATGCCTTGTTTATAGCGACAGTTTTCCTGCGTAAACCTGCATGTCATAAGAATTTAAAATTAAAAAGGACCAGTTAAATTCAAATCTGTTTTTTTTATAAATTTTTACCGGTTGTTTTTATTGCGTTGGAAAAGGGGTAGTCTTATACGGCAAATATAATCTTAAACTCTATATTTTAAACAGGAAAGTAGGGGGGTAGTTTTATACGCCGGAATATATATTTAAAGGGGGACACAAACAATATCATCAATTTTTATTTTGGATTTTTAGCACTTTCTTTCCCCCCGCTGATTGTAATGTAAAACTAATATTTTATCTTTATATCAACATGATTCCAGAATGATCAGGGAGATTAGTGTGAGGAAGTCAAGAGAAACCATGATCTAAAGCATGCCGCATCAAATCTCTGGTCTGGTGTTGACAGTGTTACTGTAATGTACTGATCATTTGTTAATCTGACAGTAACTATAAATAGCACAGTGTAGCACTTTCTACTTCAATTTAGTCAAACATTATAATGCTGATGGTTATGGATCTTCACAGTTCTTAAATTATTAAAGATTTATCAAGAATAAAAAAAATGGGTAGAGGTTGTGGCTAATAAAATACAATAAATCCCTTATACTTTACTTCCCTGGCCAATTGGTACAGAGGCCATCATTGAAGTCACCACTGCCCTCTGTATATAGAGATTGACAGTGATGGGGGAGCTGGAGGCAAGTACAGGAGATTTTTAGTTAAAGATTATTAAAGTTGACTGCTCAGACTGCTTCAGCAGGTGAGGAGGAGGGATAGCTCTGTGTGTGTGAGGTGTGAATGAGTTTCTCCGCCTTTGGGAGAGTGATGCCTTCTGTGACGCGACATACGGGTTTGGTATGGCATTACTGACCGATGTTTGTCTCCAATATTGATTTCTTTGTACTGCTAACCCTAACTTTATGATTGTGCCTTATACTTCCCTGAGGCAGATGTTGTTGCCTTTTGTGCATTGTTGTAATTTTGAAAAATGAAAAATAAAATCTTTAAAAAAAAAAAAAGATTATTAAAGTGAATCTGTTACTAGAGTGCTATTTTTGTCCTGGGACAGGTTGCTATAGACAAAAGTACTGTATATGCCAAACATGTTTTAAAAAGATGTTTGAGTTATGTGGTGTGTGAAATAAAGTATTTGAAACTTTACCTGGCCGCCTGCCAGATGCCTCAATTGAGTCCCCGAGAGGCTAATTTCAAATGACAACTCCAGTCTGCTCTATATATTATAGACCAGACCACAGTTGTCATTTGAAGTTTTTGTCTCCTGGACATTTGGCAGGGAGCCACGTAAAGTTTCACCTACTTTATTTCAAACAACATATAACACAGACCTTTTAAAAAAAACTTAATTGCCATATACAGTACTTTAGCAATCTGTTCCCCTGATAAAAATGGTGCTCTTATGAACGGTTCCCTTTAATTTGTGGAGTTACTTTTGAGCCTGTGTATATGAATAAACAACTCCATTTGTACTGATGTCAATGTACTTCTGAACTCTTTGTGTGTTTTAATTAATTTCAAATTATTTCCAATTGCTTATTTAATATATTATTTGTATATATTAATTCTATATAATCCTGCAAAATCTGTTACCCAGAAATTTGTAATGGAACAATTGAAAGCTAGTCATAGTTTTAGGAAAATTTATTTATCTTGATTTTTTTTTTTTTTTTTTCAAATCCTAGGACGGTCGTCTAGCTGCTGGAGACCAGCTTCTTAGTGTTGATGGAAGAAGTTTGGTGGGACTTTCTCAAGAACGGTAATACTAGCAAAGAACTTCTTCTAAAATATAAAATTTTTTCTTCATTACATATTTTATAGGTTTCAATATGAGTTCAACAACCAAAAATGTGTTTAGACTTTTTCTGTAGTCATAAGCAGAAGTTTGAACAACATTTTACTCTAAAGTTTAAATTGTCCTATGGAGATTTGCCGATTTAATGTGTCTTGCAGAGTACTTCATGTTGCAGCAAGTTAGTTTGTACAATGATAGAAAATAACTGTCTATTTTTAGAGTGGTCAAACCAATTTTTCTTAAATTTTGATTTAAGGTTGATTTCTTAAATCTTCTTTTTCCTTCAACAGGGCTGCTGAACTTATGACAAGAACAGGTTTAGTTGTCACTCTTGAGGTAGCAAAACAAGGAGCAATATACCATGGACTAGCAACGTTGCTAAATCAGCCATCTCCATTGATGCAAAGAGGTATTATTATTATTATTATTATTATTATTATTATTATTATTATTATTTTTTAAAAATTGTGGAAAAAAGTTCACGTTCCAACTCTATCGGAATATTTAATGTGCCAATTGCTATGCATTCTCTTCTATGACAAAGCTTTTCAAACATAGATGTCTATAGTGCTGCTTGGAAGTACTGCAGATTACAAACTCACAAGGCACAAGCAGCTCAGTAACCGGTAAAAAGAAAAAAAAAAATTATGGATTTTTGAGCCGGCAGCCAATGGAATGCCCAGCGAGGTGCGTCCGATGAGTGCTGTGAGGTTTTCCAAGTGGAGCACGCATAGTCAGCCAACTATTTTATAGAGGTGGTGCTCTGCTTTGGTCCTGGGCAACTTGCGAGCTGGGTCCTTGCCCACACTTCCAGCAGAGACGGAAATGGGGTACCTCTTCTGTTTGGAGATGTGAGGGGTTGGAAATTTAAAACAGAAGTCTCAGATGGCTTTTCTGCTGCCTCCCTGTTGCCACAATGGGTGTGGAGGTGGAAGTTAAGGTACAGCCTTGACCCGGCCTTTCTGATGGTCTCCTACGTTTGTTCTATTTTCAAGTGAAGAGTCCCCATGTATAAAATCAACCAGAAAGTCTCATTGTGAATGTAGAGTCTGTCTTAAGAGTCTGCCATCTTGTGAATAATGCATTCAGTGGATTGTAATGCAGGAGAATGAAGCCTTATGTCATTCTTTCCATGCTTTTATCCTTCAAGAAGTGCAAAATTCTGTTTAATCTGCTTCTAAGAAGACTGCAAGATCCCCAAATTCCATTGATGTTTCTAGAAGGTCTAATGATTTTGATTTGGAGATTGACTCAGATGGGGAATTGATTTCTGAAGTTGAGGAAGATCAGTCGGGTAGACAGTTGTTCCCTATTGAGGATACAGATCAGCTCGTTAGAGCCACTGTGGAACTAGATAATGAGAAACAATAGCATTCTTTGTGTGCTTCTCCTCGCCAGCTACAAGGTTGAGTCCTGAAACACAGCATTGGGGATTAATATTGGATGCCTGTAAAATAGTTACTGTTAGTATACACTCACCGGCCACTTTATTAGGTACACCATGCTAGTAACGGGTTGGACCCCCTTTTGCCTTCAGAACTGCCTCAATTCTTCGTGGCATAGATTCAACAAGGTGCTGGAAGCATTCCTCAGAGATTTTGGTCCATATTGACATGATGGCATCACACAGTTGCAGCAGATTTGTCGGCTGCACATCCATGATGCGAATCTCCCGTTCCACCACATCCCAAAGATGCTCTATTGGATTGAGATCTGGTGACTGTGGAGGCCATTTGAGTACAGTGAACTCATTGTCATGTTCAAGAAACCAGTCTGAGATGATTCCAGCTTTATGACATGGCGCATTATCCTGCTGAAAGTAGCCATCAGATGTTGGGTACATTGTGGCCAAAAAGGGATGGACATTGGTCAGCGACAATACACTTGCAGGTAGCTTGCGTGCAACGATGCTCAATTGGTACCAAGGGGCCCAAAGAGTGCCAAGATAATATTCCCCACACCATGACACCACCACCACCAGCCTGAAGCGTTGATACAAGGCAGGATGGATCCATGCTTTAATGTTGTTGACGCCAAATTCTGACCCTGCCATCCGAATGTCGCAGCAGAAATCGAGACTTGTGCAAATTGTAGCCTCAGTTTCCGAGCAGAAGACCCGGTGTGGTCTTCTGCTGCTGTAGCCCATCTGCCTCAAAGTTCGCGTGATTAGCACCGACGTTAAGTACATGTCTTTATATGTTTTTGGGCACCCCGCGCTGGCCACATTTTTTTTTTTTCTAACTACTCGGACAACCCTTTAAATTGTCGCATTGGCACTTTGTCAAAAATGTGTGTTTTTTGTGTGGTTTGTGCACTCTGCCTAAAAGCTTGCCATCACTGCTATAGGCGAATGTGCAGATGTGTTACATGTTAGTTTCTCCTGAGGGGTGCTTCGTTTTTAATTTACTCTTTTTTATTTTTCAACCTCCCTTATTATATTTTAACGTTTTATGTTCGTCGCTGAATAGGCAGGTATTTTGTCACCCTAATGTGATGTGTACTATCTCGCTGTCTACCGCAGTGCAAATCTAGGCTTATTGGTCTAATGATAAGCATTCTCAGACAGTAGTAATACCCCATTATAGGGCTGTGAAATTTTTTTAAATTTTTTTTACTTAACCAGCTTGCCCCAAACTGCATCGATCAAAACTGTTGATAAAAACACCACACAGTCATGGCATATTGTGGGACTTGTATTCCAGTTTTCTGGCAGGGCATTGGGTCACAAGAGCATGACCCTCGGTCTCTCCTTTGCAATCTGTTAACACCTGTGGCACATAAGCCAGTTACACCTGGAGAACATCCTAGTTATGTTTTGCAATAGCAGTGTACTTTTGATCATTTAGATGTTTTCTTTCTGGTCCTCATGATGTCAAATGTGAAAAACCATGATGAGGAAAAACTTAAATACATTTCCAGTGTTAATATTAGAATTTGTATCAAACATGAGCTGGAAAAACCACCCCAGGTACACCACATAATTAGGATTAAAACATTTTCATAGGTTTTTTTTTTTCATACCCGAGACATTTTTTTGTTTCCCAGCCCAGTTTCTCGAATATGCCACTTATTTGCCCTTTTTTATAGAATTTGTTATATTTTTTTTTAGTGGATCAAAAGGTCTTACAGCCTTAAAATACATTATTAACGTCATCAAAAGCGAAAAACGACACCTTCAAGCTCTGTATAACCAAAGTATAAACATTATTAGCGCGCAGAAGATGGCAAAATTAAAAAAAAATCTTGACAGAGGTTTAATTTTTGTAAATGTTATGAAAACATATAAAACCTGTTACAAATTTGTATCATCACGTAACCATCCTTATCGATAGATATGATAAAGTAGACTTGCAGTGAAATCCGTTAAAATCCAGCCCACAAGAATACTCGCAATGTGTTTTTTATTCACTGAATTTGGTTTATTTTTCCTGCTTCCCATTCAACGCATGGAATATTAAATACCCACCATTTTGAAGTGTCATTTGTACCGAAAATACCAAGCACAGCTCTGTACATGAAAAAAAAACGCATGCGCGGAAAGGGTAAAAGAGGGCTCCATGGTCACCCTCTGCCATATTCAATGAGATTTGCCTGCGGTGACGAAGGTCAACATCGCATATGCACGGCGAGCCCTCTCAACGGTAAGTCTTGCTTGCATATTGCAGCAAAGGCTTCCGTAACCCTCGATCGTGCTAGCACCGATCGCGGGTGTTTCACACAGCGTGGGCTGCCGGCAAAGCTGCGGCAGCCTAAAAGATAGCGGCGCATGGCGTCCGTCTCCCATGGTAGCCTCGTCATTCTGAAACCGCAGGCGTATTTTGTTTTAATCCTTCATTAAATCTGGCTGATAGCACCTTGTACTGAATGAGGAAATCCCCAACTACTGACCATAACTTTAGTATGGCATATATGGTTAGGATCGATCAGGACAACCAAGTGTGTAAGTACCCTAGGGAGTCTGAAAAATAGTATAAATAAAATTTAAAAAGTTAAAAAAAAAAAAAATATAACAAAAAAAACCTAAAATTTTCAAATCACACCCCTTTCCCTGAACCTGACATAAATATAAATAACATTAAAATCATAACACCTCATCATGTATCCACTCCAAAATCCCGATCTATCAAAATGTTACGGTTTTTTCAATGCGTTTAACCCCATAACGGAAATAGCGCCCAAGTCGAAATGGCACTTTTTATAGATTTTTTATATTTTTCAAAGCAAAAAAGTGATCAAAGGGTCTCTAAGTTCCCTAAAAATGATATCCATTGAAAATATTATCATTCGCAAAAAATTACATTCACCTCCACACAGCTCCGTACACCAAAGTATAAAAAGTTATTTAGTTGCCAGAATTTGGCAAAATCAAAAAAAAAATATTTTCATTTTTGTAAATGTATGAAAACATTATAAAACCTATCAAAATTTGGTATCCCTTAATCGCAAAAAAAACGAGAAAGATTCCGCAAGAGAAACTAATATCCAGATACGAAAGGGGCAAATGGGACTCAGCTGAATTCGGGAGCTACCCAGTCGGTGATATTTAAGTATTCTTTGGTGCCTATGGAACTATTCCAAGCCACAATAAAGACGCAAATATGCGTATTTTTTACACCATTTTCTATTGCATTTTTTGGAATGTTTTTTATTTTTCCCACTTCTGAGTACATGGATTGGAATATTATAAATAAATTGATAGGTACTATGGTAACTTTACAGTAAAATGAGTGGTATGTTGTATGCCTTTTTTATGAGCGACAGTTTCCTGCTGGTAACCGCATTCATAAGACTTAATTAAAAAGGGACAGCATGTTTAAATTCAATCTGTTTTTTTTTAAAAATTTTTAGCCGGGGTTTGGTGTTTGCTTGCGTTGGAAAAGGGGTACGTCTTATACGGCAATAGTATCTTAAACTCTATATTTATTAAACAGGAGTGGGGGGTAAGTTCTATAACGGGGAATATATTAAGGGGACACAAACAATATCACATTTTTTTTTGGGATTTTTAGCACTTCTTTCCCCCCCCCGCTGATTATAATGTAAAACTAATTTTTATCTTTATATCAACATGATTCCAGAATGATCAGGGAATTATGTGTGAGGAAGTCAAGAGAAACCATGATCATCAAAGCTGCCGCATCCAATCTCGGGCTGGTGTTGACAGTGTTACTGTAATGTACGTATCATTTTGTTAATATCTGACAGTAACTATAATAATGCACAGTGTATGTAGCCCTTTCTACTTCAATTTAGTCACATATAATATGCTGATGGTTTAGGATCTTCACAGTTCCTTAAATTATTAAAATGATTTATATTCAAGAATAAAAAAGGGGTAGAGGTTGTGTGGCTATAAAATACAATATAATCCCTTATACTTTATTTCCTGGCCATTGGTACAGAGGCCATCATGAAGAGTCACCACACTGCCCTCTGTATATAGAGATTGACAGTGATGGGGGAGCTGAGTGCAAGACAGGAGATTTTAGTTAAAGATTGTAAAGTTGACTGCTCGGATCGCTTCACCAGGTGAGGAGGAAGCTCTGTTGTGTGAGGTGTTAAGGCGTTTTCTCCCCTTTGGGAGAGTGAGCCTTCTGTGACGCAACATACGGGTTTTGGTATGCATTACTGACCGTCATGTTTGCTCCAATTTGATTTCTTTGTCGTTGCTAAACCCTAACTTTAATGATGTGCCTTATCTTACCTCCGACTATGCAGATGTTGTTTGCATTGTTGCATTGTTTAATTTTGAAAATGAAATAAATCTTTAAAAAAAAAAATAAAGATTATTAAAGTGAATCTGACTAAGGTGCTATTTTTGGTTCCTGGACAGGTTGCTATAGACAAAGTATGTATATGCCAACATGTTTTAAAAAGATGTTTGAGTTATGTGGTGTGTGAAATACATATTTGGAAACTTTACCTGGACGCCTGGCCGCTGCCGATGCCTCAATTGAGTCCCCCCGAGAGGCTATTTCAAATGACAACTCCAGATCTGCTCTATATATTTGACAGACACAGTTTGTCATTTGAAGTTTTTGTCTCCTGGACATTTCTGGCAGGAGCCACGTAAGTTTCCCTCTTTATTTCAAACAACATATAACAAGGACTTTTAAAAAAACTTAATTGCCATATACTTACTTTAGCAATCTGTTCCCTGATACAAATGTGCTCTTATAACGGTTCCCTTTAATTTAGGAGTTCTTTTGAAGCCTGTGTATATTAAACAAACTCCTTTGTACGGATGTCAATGTACTTCTGAACTCTTTTGGTTGTGTTTAATTAAAATATAATATTCAAATTATTTCCAATTGCTTATTTAATATATTATTTTGTATAATATTATTCTATATAATCTCGCAAATCTGTACCAGAAATTTGTAATGGAACAATTGAAGTAGTCTAGTTTTTTAGGAAAATTTATATCTTGATTTTTTTTTTTTTTTTTTTCAAATCCTAGGATGTCGTCGAGCTGCTGGAGACCAGCTTCTAGTGTTGTGGGAGAAGTTGGTGGGACTTTCCTTCTAAAACGGTAATACTACACAAGAACTTCTTCTAAAAATATAAAATTTTTTCTTCATTAATATTTTATAGGTTTCAATATGATTCAACAACCAAAAATTGTTTTGACACTTTTTCTGTAGATCATAAGCAGAAGTTTGAACACATTTTACACTCTAAAGTTTAAATTGTTCTATGGAGATTTGCCGATTTATATAATGTGTCTTGCAGAGTACCTTCATGTTGCAGCACAATGTTGTGTACATATTAGAAAATAACTGTGATTTTTTAGAGTGGTCAAACCAATTTTTCTTAATTTTGATTAAGGTTGATTTCTTAAATTTCTTTTTTTCTTTTTCCTTCAACCAGGGCTGCTCTTATGACAAGAAGGTTTAGTTGTCACTCTGAGGTAGCAAACAAGAGCATATACCATAGCTGCAACGTTGCTAAATCACAGCCATCAATCCATTGATGCAAGAGTATATTAATTATCTTAATTATTATTATTTAATTATATTTTTTAAAATGTGTGAAAAAGTTCCGTTCCAAACTCTATCAGGAATATTTAATGTGCCAATTGTATCATCATTCTCTTCTATGACAAAGCTTTCAATTCAAACATAGATGGCTATAAGTGCTGCTTGGAAGTTACTTGCATACAAGATTACAAATCCACAAGGCACAAGCAGCTCAGTAACCGGTAAAAAAAAAACAAAAAAATATGGATTTTTGAGGCCGGCAGCCAATGGAATGCCCAGCCGAGTGCGTCCGATGAGTGCTGTGAGGTTTTCCAAGTGGGCACGCCTAGTTCATGGAACCACATTTTATAGAGGTGGTGGCTTGCTTTGGTCCTGGCAACTTGCGAGCTGGTCCTTGGCCACCCTCCACAAGACGGAAATGGGGTACTACCCTCTTTTCTGTTTGGAGATGTGAGGGTTGGAAATTTAAAACAGAAGTCTCAGATGGCTTTCTGCTGCGCTCCCTGTTGCACAATGGGTGGAGGTGGAGTTAAGGTACAAGCCTTGACCACCGCGTCCTGTCTATGATGGTCTCCTACGTTTGTTCTATTTTCAAGTGAAGAGTCCCCATGTAAAATCACCAAAGTCTCATTGTGAATGTAGGGAGGTCTGTCTTAAGAGTCTGCCTGCCATCTTGTGAATAATGCATCAGTGTGGTGAATGCAGGAGAATGAAGCCTTATGTCATTCTTTCCATGCTTTTATCCTTCAAGAAGTGCAAAATTCTGTTTAATCTGCTTCTAAGAAGACTGCAAGAGATCCCCAAATTCCATTGATTTTCTAGAGGTTTAATGATTTTGATTTGGCGATTGACTCAGAGTGGAATGATTTTCTGAAGTTGAGAAGATCAGTCGGGTAGACAGTTTGTTCCCTATTGAGGATCAGATCAGCTCGTTAGAGCCACTGTTGAACTAGATAATGAGAAACAATGCACTTTCTTGTGTGCTTCCTCTCTCTCGCCTCTCCCGCAGCTACAAGGTTGAGTTCCTAAAACACAGCATTGGGATTAATATTGGATGCCTGTAAAATAATTTACGTTAGTATAAAACCCACCACCCGCCTCACTTTATTATGGTACACACACATAAAACACACTTCTAGTAACGTTTGGCCTAACCTCTTTGCCTCACTGCCTCAAATTCTTGTGGCAATAGATTCAACACGGTGCTGGAAGCATTCCCATAATTTTGGTCCATATTGACATGATGGCATCACACAGCTTGCACAGATTTGTCGGCTGCACATCAATGATGCGAATCTCCCGTTCCACACAACACATCCCAAGATGCTCTATGGATTGAGATCTGTGACTGTGGAGGCCATTTGAATACAGTTGAACTCTTGTCATGTTTCAAAACCAGTCTGAGATATTCCAGCTTTATGACATGGCGCATTATCCGCTGAAAGTAGCCAGTCAGATGTTGGGTACATTGTGGTCATAAAGGGATGGACATGGTCAGCAACAATACTCAGGTAGGCTGTGGCGTGCACGATGCTCATTGGTAACCAGGGGCCCAAAGATTGCACAAGATAATATTCCCTCCACACCATGACACCACGCACCACCAGCCTGAGCGTTGATACAAGGCAGGATGGATCCATGCTTTAATGTTGTTGACGCCAAATTCTGACCCTGCCATCCGAATGTCGCAGCAGAAATCGAGACTTGTGCAAATTGTAGCCTCAGTTTCCGAGCAGAAGACCCGGTGTGGTCTTCTGCTGCTGTAGCCCATCTGCCTCAAAGTTCGACGTACTGTGCCTTCAGAGATGCTCTTCTGCCTACCTTGGTTGTAACGGGTGGCGATTTGAGTCACTGTTGCCTTTCTATCAGCTCGTACCAGTCTGCCCATTCTCCTCTGGCATCAACAAGGCATTTCCGCCCACAGACCTGCCGCTCACTGGATGTTTTTTCTTTTTCGGACCATTCTCTGTAAACCCCAGAGATGGTTGTGCGTGAAAATCCCAGTAGATCAGCAGTTTCTGAAATACTCAGACCAGCCCTTTTGGCACCAACAACCATGCCACGTTCAAAGGCACTCAAATCACCTTTCTTCCCCATACTGATGCTCGGTTTGAACTGCAGGAGATTGTCTTGACCATGTCTACATGCCTAAATGCACTGAGTTGCCGCCATGTGATTGGCTGATTAGAAATTAAGTGTTAACGAGCAGTTGGACAGGTGTACCTAATAAAGTGGCCGGTGAGTGTACGTTTCAATATGTACAAGTGCATGTTGTGTGTACGTGTGTTTGTGTATGTAAATTTAGGTTTGTAAGTGAATGTGTGTATGTATGTGTTTACATAAACGTATATATATATTCGCCTCTGACTTGTTTATGTGCACAACTGTTATTTTTGACCATGCTCTATTTGTTTCATTGGCTAGCACACAGTCCCATGTATTTCTATGGGCTCATACCCAGGTTTTCAAGGCTCTGTGTTTGAGTAGATTGTCAGCGCTGCAAAATCGGAGCAGGTCATATTTCTTTGCGGCCAAAGCAGTCTTGTCTACTGTCATCGGTGTGTGAGTTGACCTCGCACAACAGCAGCAAGTAAAAGACCGTGACTTTGTTTGCCCTCTGAGAGCAGTCCATGGTTATATGCAGGTAGTCTTGCTGTAAAATGGCATTTGTCACATATTTGAAAAAAGAAGTATCAAAACATTTATCCCTATTAAACTGTTTAACACATTAAAGAAAATCATTTGATTTGATGCATTATGAACCAAACATACCTTGAGATTGCTGTAGCTACACTGATGCAGGATAATACATATCTTGGTTAATCCCTGTGTTGAGTGGTTTTGTTGAAAAAACTATTATAACATACAGGACCTTGGGAAAGCTGGGTGAGGCTGGCTGCTGTACATAAACACATTACACATTGAACTCATTAAAATCATCTTTATGCTTAAGTGGCAACCACCAGAGAATTGGCACTTGAACACCAGGTACATTTTTATAATTCCTGAAAACTCTTCCAGGCCTGAGGCCCCCAAACTTTATGCAGCCCAGGGCCCATGGTAGCCTTAAGGTGCCTCTGGTACTATTGTATGTATAACCAGCATGGTATGTATAAGCTGGCCTGCAGACGAAGGCAGCGTGCAAAAACTAGTGTGGGTGTCAGTCATCCAGGTAGCCGCCAGCGTCCTCGCTGACAGGTAAAAGTTGGTTATATTTGTTGATTGTACTCTGTATCACCTAGCACCAGTCTCCTTTTTCGCATGCTAGCAATTAACTTGATGTTAGAATGTGTTTGGGTTGGAATATACTCCAGACCATAAAATGACCGTTGTTTGATAATTAATAGGCCAGAACACTATACTCTATGTTTGTAAGATTGTGGATGAAGACTTGGTGTGTAACATTACGCTGGCCAGAGGCTCATTGTAATGAATGTGCTGCGAAAATGCCATATATTGCAATACAGAAGTAATTCCCCGAGTGTCCTAAAAATAGTGAAAAAAAATGAAAAAAAATTAAAAAAAAAAATAAAAAAAATTAATAAAATCTTAAAAGTTCAAATCACCCCCCCCTTTCCCTAGAACGGATATAAAACATAATAAACAGTAAAATCACAAACTTATTAGGTATCCCGCCGCTCCAAAATGCCCAATCTTTAAAATATAAAACGGTTAGGCCGGCGTGTGACCTCCGAAGCGGGAAATGGGCCCAAATGTCCGAAAAGGCGACTTTTACACCTTTTTACATAACAATGAAATAAAAAATTATCAAAATGTCGCACACCTCAAAATGGTAGCAGAAAAACGTCGCCTCCCTCATTTCGCAAAAAATGACCCCCACACATCTCCGTGCGCCAAAGTATGAAAAAGTTATTAGCGTCAGAAGATGGCAAAAAAGTTTTTTCTTTTTGTACACATTCGTTTATTGAAAATGTCTTAAAACACAAAAACCTATATACATTGGTACACCGCGATCGCACCGAACCAAAGTAAACAAGGGGTTATTTGGAGCGAAGTGAAAGTCGTAAAAACTGAGCCCACAAGAACGTGAGCGTTTTTTTTTTTTTTACATTTTTCCACATTTGGATTTTTTTTCAGCTTCGCAGTACACACGGCATGTTAAAATAAATAACATTACGGGAAAGTAAATTTGTTACGCACAAAATAAGCCCTCACACAGGTCTGTACCCGTAAAAATTGAAAAGTTATGGTTTTTTTTGAAGTTTGGAGAGCGGAAATTAGCCGAAAAACCCTGCGTCCTTAGGGGTTAGGGCCTATTTTTTTTTTTTGAGAAGAGTTTGTTTCTTTTAGCAGTTTATTTTGGGTACGTAACCTTTTTTTTTACTTTTTAGGCTTTTTTTAAGGGTAATTAATAAAAAATTATCTTTTTCGGAAGTTTTTTTGGGTTTTATTTTTTAGTGCGTTTACCGTTCCGGTCCGAATAATGATTGTGTTTTTATTACACATATTGTTAAGGAAGTGCAGATGCCAAATGTGTGGTTTTTTGTGTATTTGTGGAGGGTTTTTTTATAAAGTGTTTGTATGGGAAACTGACATTTTAGCTGCTTATATTTTTTTTTAATTATATTAATGTTTTAAACTTGTGGTTTTTTTTTTTAAACTTTTTTTACTGTATGCAAACTTGAACCAGCGATGCTCTGATCCTGAATGAAGGGGAAATATGTATACTTTGTCATACTAATTTCCATTGTTTGATTTTAACATGATATTGTATTGAATTGTTTTGATGTTATCTGCTGCACTCCACATACTTTATCACATGATTCATGGATCCTATACTTTACCATTATGTCCAGTACTATTTAGTTTTGTATTGATGGATAACCTCATACCATTTGACTTTGTAAAATCATTTTAATAATTCCTTATTTAATATTATTTACCGTATATACTCAAGTATAAGCCGACCCAAGTATAATTTACCACCAAAAACGTGGAAAACCTATTGATTCGAGTATAAGCCGAGGGTGGGAAATGCATTGGTCACAGACCCCCCCAGTATATAGCCAGCCTGCCCCCAACAGTATGCAGCCAGCCCAGCCTGCCCCCAACAGTATGCAGCATGCCCCCAGTAGTATGCAGCCTGCCCAGCATTAAAAAAATAAATAAACTTATATACTCACCCTCCGGTGGCCCCGATGTGCAGCGCTGCTCCCCCCATGTCCGCACGGCTCGTCTTCTGGCTTCCGCGCCCGTCTTCTGCAACAACATGCTGGGCGCCGCCACGGCTCTCTCCTGGCCGGCAGGCGCCTAGTATGACGCGCAGCTGCTGATGTCATACTAGGCGCCGCCTGGGAGAAAAACATGGCGGCGCCCAGCATGATGTTAGAGAAGACCCGCGCGGACATCGGGGGAGCAGCGCTGCACATTGGGGCTACCGGAGGGTGAGTATGTAAGTTTAATATTTTTTAAAGTATTTTTTATACTCTTATTGACTCGTGTATAAACCGAGGGGATGATTTTCGGCACATTTTTTGTGCGCAAAAACTCGGCTTATACACGAGTATATACGGTATATAGCGCAGACAGATTACACAGCGCTGCACAGAACTTGCGAAAGCAGTTCTTATTAATTTTTTTTACCCATTTTTCTCTTATCAATGTGTATTTAGTAAGCATTGATTTTATTTATTTTCTTTAATCAATCTCCTCCGTCATGTGAAATTGAGCAGAGAAGAGTCATAGAATGCCTCAGATGTTACCTCTAAATTTAACACATGACTTCAGACGCCACTATTATTGGTTCTGTAGTACAGGGAAACAAGCTTTTGGTGTCATATCTTTAACTGCCTGTATTTTCAGTTCTGTATCTTACAGTTCCACAACCACAAGTCATCTGAAAGTTGAGATTCTTCTCTTTAATATAAAACCAAAAGATGTACTATAGAACTGAATATAAGAAAAATCTGTATCTTCTCAACGTGAATTTTTTTTTATAGGTGAAATTTCACATAAAGTGTAAGGGTAGCCTAATGGATGGTGGCAGAAGTTTAATGGGATAAAATCTAGTAATACTGTCTTTTAAGCCCATTCTCTATGGAATCCGAGATGTCACCTGGCCCTTAACCTGTCAGAATTCTAAACTTGAAGCGGGATGTAGCATGTGGATGGAATAAAATCCCATCAACCATGCTGTGACTATCAATTAGTTCTGCTGATTCTCCTGCTGTTTACCCACAATGATTATGGCCTTTTTTTTTTTGTTTTATTTAGAAAAAGGTTTATAAGTGACATGGGTCACAAAAACCCTGCTAGATACAACTTTTCCTTTTCATATCTACTCTATGTAGAAGTGAATCCTTAAAAAAAAAACATGTGTATGCTGTTACGGTAATTGCTGTATATAAAGAAACAAAATTTGTCTTTTAGATCGTCGTGGCTCAGGGAAACCTCGACCAAAAAGTGAAGGTTTTGAGCTTTACGGTAACAATGGTCAGAATGGGTCTCCTGAAAGTCCCCAAATTCCTTGGCCAGAATACTCTGAACCAAAGAAATTACCAGGAGATGATCGGCTGATGAAGAACCGTGCTGATCATCGTTCAAGTCCCAATGTAGCAAGTAAGCTTAAATGGTTCTCAACATTTTTAACAAACTTTCTTTTTTAAATAAAAGCTTTGTTATGTTGGAATGTTTGTCTGGAATTTCTCCTTACATCCTTTCTGGTAAACTGAAACCTCAGAAAGCTTTGCAAAATTTCAGAGTGAAAGTCAGTTTACCTACAAGTTTTATGGAGTAGTAAATGCAAGAAAATGTATCTAGGAGTCAGCAACAACGGCTTGGTCTCCAACCATGTGGCTCAGATACCATTTCAAATAAGATACATTACCCGTCCCTTGTGCTGTCCGACGATCATGGACTCCAGCGCGTTTCACTAAGATTGTGCGCCCGATTTCCTGCTTGTGTCGCTCAGGTCTGCCGCAGTTCACAATCTTCTTCCTGGTGCATGTGAGTGCGACACAAATTCAAATGTTAAATCCTGCGCTCAGTTAGGATTGTCCGATGGCCCGCCCCCCTGATTTGTGTTGCATGAAAGCCAGAATTCGATCGCTTGCGCCACAATCCCCTTTTAAATGCGATGCAAAACGGTAATCGTCAGAATTTCCGATGTTTGTGCGGTCCGTGGACCCTTAGTAAATGAGCCCCATTGTTTTGTATGTACTTGTTTCTATACTCATTTGGAGCACTCATTATGCACTCTTTCTCATGCCATCTCCTTTCCTGATTAAAATGACTCTCAATTAAATTTCAGCTGAGTTCCTCTTACTAGCTTAAAGGAAACCTACCATTTAGAATGGTAGGGGTAAGCTGTAAGTACCGAGCACTAGCTCAGGGTGAGCTGGTGCCGGTACTTACTTTCGTTAGTGTTATAAACCGCGGTATCGTGGTTTTAACACTTTTTAAACTTTAGCGCAGGAGAGGCTTCGTGCGCACGTAGCGCCAAAGCCTGTTCTGGTCTAGAGTTTAAAAAGTGTTAAAACCACGATGCTCGGTACTTACAGCTTACCCCTACCATTCTAAAAGGTAGGTTTCCTTTAACTGAAAAACTCCAGAGTTGTGTGAAGTTTTAGCCATGCTGTCCTTTAGAAACAGGATAGCTGACCTTGAATACAACCAGTGGCCAGAAATGTTCTATTAAGCCCTGGCTGATCACAGGGATTCAGTGTTCATTACTGAAGGAAAACTATTTCTTTGTGCAATCACTCTAGCAGTGGTGGCCAAGGACAACAATCTGGTTTCAACATGGGACAACATGGCTACATTCATGGAAAATTATCTTCACACAGATAATTATTTTAAATGGCATTTAATTGAAGATATGTGTTTTATACGGCAGATGAATTCATTTAAATGTCAATGCCCATACAAGAATACCCCTTTAATCTTCATTTCCGGTCATACAAGTAGATTTATGCAAATTCTATGTTAAGGTAGATAAAAACTAAGAATGCTGATAATCGGCTTTAAATTGTTTTTTTTAATTTTTGTTTTTTTGTTTAAAGATCAGCCTCACAGTCCAGGAGGAAAAAATGCATATGGCAGTACTGCACCAGTGAAGATTACGTCAGTCTCTACAGGAAATTTGTGCTCAGAGGTTAGTTATTTAAAATTTTCTTTTGACATATTATATTTATAGTTCTATATTTATAACTTATTTTCTGTTTTCCTGTCAACAAGGGTTTTGTTTTAGTGTAGACTCACACTTGCGTTTTTTTCACATCAGTGAAAGCCTTATTGGCTTATGGTTTTGGCTTCCTGGCTTTAGGGATTTTTCACGGATGCCTTACTGAATTATTCTTTTTAATGGGTTTTTTCGCACTTCAGTTGTTTTTCACTGATCCGTGGTCCGTTTACAACCTGTTCTCTTTGTGTTCACTGACAATGGATCAGTGTGAAAAAGCCCATTGAAAAAAATGATTCAGTAAGGAATCTTTCCAGGCTGACCTTAGAGCAATGGGAGTTGGACTCCCTTTTGAGACTTTTATCAGAAATTTCTCATATTCTCCGTCCAAAATTGTAACTTCTATCGAGAGGCTTTGGATGGATCGGGGCTTCCGAAATCAATGTTGGAGGCCAGTACTACATTGATTCCTAAGAAATGCAAGGATCCCTCAAAGAGACTATGAAAAAATCTGGTATTTGGAGAATAACACTATAGAGCAGTGATGGCGAACCTATGGCACGGGTGCCAGAGGTGGCACTCGGAGCCCTTTCTGTGGGCACCCAGGCTGTTGCCCCAGGACAAAGTTCACCAGACAGGACTTAAATCTTCCTGCAGTCCTAGACAACTGAGATGCAGCTCTTGGCACTCTTTTAAAGTGTCATATCCTTGACTGATTGGAACTGCAAGAAGAGTAAGATGGTGTGAACAGGGACACAATATTTTTGGAGGTCCTACTACTGGCCCCACAATTCTTCCTGTACAGAGAGACCCTGGAGAGAAGCTACAATGATGTATGAATTTGCCTTACTGCTTTCAACTGTATTGGTGTCCTCAGGGGGCTGATACGATTGACTGTTGTGGAACAAAAGAGAGCAATAAGTTACTGTTCAAATTGTCAAGTTGGCACTCGATGGTGAATAAGTAGGTTTTGGTTGAAATTTAGGCACCCGGTCTCTAAAAGGTTCGCCATCACTGCTATAGAGGTACTTCGGAATAATTTAATTTTTTCCTCCTCTTTTTATTTTTTTTTTTCCCTGTGCCAGAGTGGAGAGAGGCTTGAGTCTTAATTAAGTTTGTTTTGATATGATACTAAATAGTAGAAATGGATGTAAAATAATTTTAAAGGAAATCTACTGTCTGATTCATACCTTTACAAAGGCAAATTACTGACCAAATCTGCTTTGCACCCTGGTGCAGGATGTGAATCTCTAATAGTTTTATATGGTTTCAGTTTTCTTTTCTTTTGGTGGGCCTCCAACCAAATGTTTTTTACTGAAAGGCCTACTATTTGAGTGCTGCTAGCAGTCCACAGGTCCTTAGCTGAAGCAGAACTCTGCTGTGTGTGCTGTGAACTCTGCCCTTTTCACAGCATCACTGTGTTACGCCCATCACCTGCTTCAGTCCAGGCAGTACTCACAGTGCACGTCCTGTATGTATGTGTGTGTATGTGTGTGTGTATGTATGTGTGTGTATGTGTGTGTATGTATGTGTGTGTATGTATGTATGTGTGTGTATGTATGTATGTATGTGTATGTATGTATGTATGTATGTATGTATGTATGTGTATGTATGTGTATGTATATGTGTGTATGTATGTGTATGTATATGTGTGTATGTATGTGTATGTGTATGTATGTGTGTGTGTGTGTGTGTGTGTATGTGTGTGTATGTATGTGTATGTATGTATATGTGTATGTATGTATATGTGTATGTATGTATATCTCTAGCCCCAGTCTCTCAGAACATGCTCATAGGTATATAGGGCCCCCCCCCACCCATGCCCCAGCAGGGTATAGTGGCCCCCTACGCATGCCCCATATAAGCACAGCCGAAAAATATATAAAAACTGAATACTCACCTGCCTGCAACTGCCTTGTGCTATCAGGGACTTCTGCTCTAAGCAGTGACATCATTGCTTAGGCGACAGCGCCAAAGATGAATCCTTTCTATGACCCAGGTGCCATTGCCTAAGCCAGCTGCCCAAAGGATTTATGCAGGATGTGCGCAAGAAATCCTGAATAGCACAGAGTGCACATGGCCATACCTCCCAACATTTCTGCAATGGAAAGAGGGACAAAATGGCGGCACGCGTAGCGATCCCCCTAAACCACCAATAGTGCCCCCGATGTACAAGAATATAACTACTATAATAGTGCCCCCTATGTAGAAGAATATAACTACTATAATAGTGTGTGCCAATTGTATCTGCGTTTCAGAGGAACGCAGATAACCAGCACCACATGTTTTGAACTGTTTTATGTGGAAAACATGCAGGGCTCGTTCTAGATCAATAATAGCTTCTCTCCAGTGATTTTAAATTGAGTTTTAAAATGCAATTCAAGCGGCACATGTGAATGCGGCTGTCAAAATACATAACTAGAAAATCTGCAGAAGTCCTATGTTAGTAATAAATAACTACATATATGCTGGGATACAAGATAGCAAATATTACTGTGCACAGGACTGCTGCATTCTGCCTACTTTCTTTCCTTACATAGGACTGATTCTTTTTTTTTTTTTGTCAAACAGATAGTCCTGTGTTAAGTGTCATAATTTACAAATGACTGCTTAACACTGAGGAAGAGGCAGCAGTTTTATGTAAGGAAAGAAAGCTGTTTAGCTACAGAAGTCCTGTGTAAAATATGGTGCAATAAGATGCAGCAGTCTGTTACCCAAATGGCTTTTGCATCATGCAACACTGTATTTTACAAAGGACTGCTGGAATCTATTGCTCCATAGTTTACTTAGGACTGCTATATTTTCCTCCATGTGAGAGTGAGACAACAGCCCTGTGTATATAAATTACATAGGACTGCTGCTTTTCCCACCCTGCAAAATAGACAGTCCTGTGTCATTAAGTACAGTAGTTCAGAGCTACATACTGTCTGCTATGGATAGGGCTCCAGCAATGAGTAAATAAGCATCAGGGCTGTTTATGGGGTCGGGTGATACAGGAGGCTAAATGGAAAGTTCACCCACCAGATCAGATCAGCTCAGCTCACAGACTCCTGTACTACATCATCATCTTCAGTACTTTCTGATGACACGTTGGAAGACAGCAGAGATAAGGCAGGAGAAGCTGTGAGAATGTCCAGCGTCTGTGACTCCTCCCACACACAATCTCTGACCTCTGTGGTCGGCTCCGTGCTGCTGCCTGCTCAAGCTCTTGTAAGCTGTGAGCAGGCAGCACTAGCATACAGAAACTTGCAGAATAACCTCAGCAGGAACCTCAGTGTCCCTGCATCAGTGCGTTCGTGGGATACATTTGCAGAAGTCCTGCCGCAGTAGTTAAGGGATAGGCGTGCGTGCCCACAGAGAGGGCTCTGCGTGCCCTGGGTTCCCCACCACTGCCCTAGGTAGACCCATATATGGACGGATGGTGATCTGAACCTTAGACCCATATATGGACGGATGGTGATCTGAACCTGATGACGTGGTCCCTGGTCTCCGCTAACCTGACACATGTCTCAAAAAGATTCCCTGCCCGATGTCTGTAGAAGCCATTCATTACTATGAGTTCAGGCTTTGAAAATATTTACTATGCGGGACACAGAGCTGGGACAACCCCAGCCAGTGCGGACCTGGAGGGAATATCCGTGACAATATCCCTGCTGCCCGTGACTCGGGGCAGAGGTTAAAAAAACCGGGACTGTCCCACCAAATCCGGGACGGTTGGAAGATATGTACCTGGCACAGACTGCACTGTTCTTGGTAAATGTTCCCAATGTGTGCACAGGTCTCCAGACTTGTGCTACACATCTCCCCCAACACAAAGCACTATCCAAACAAAAACAACGTACAGTTAGAATTGCTGGCCTTGGACAGCCTGCCCTCTGTAAGGCTGCTTGGAGTAGGTGTATTTTTGTGCAATGGAGTAAAGCAAGCTTGCGGAAGAAAAACTGCTCAATTTAAAAGTTTTTGCTCAATTGTAACTATTTGCAAAATTTTAGGTTTTCCGTCATCTGCGAAATTCCTGTTCAAAAATGCTGAAATTGCACAGATGATAAACATACGTAACTGGTGCAGTCTATTTGCACAGCACACACACAGCTGATACTTGCATCGGAAGGCATTTAACACTGCACATACACTGGACTAGAAATCAGACTCTTCCCCCATACAAGTATATACAGACATACAGGGGGAGATTTATCATTAGGCAGGATTTTGTGCTGATGTCTTTGTGTTAGACTGGCAGGTTTCCAACAGTCTGATTTATAGTCCGTTGTATGTGCAGTGTTAATTGCCTTCTGATGCGAGTATCAGCTGTTTGTGCTCTGTTTGAATGGACTATAGGAGTTGCAGTATGTTTAACATCAGCTCAATTTCTGCCTTTTTTCAATATTTTTGCACATAAAATTCTCAGAAACCTCAAAACCTTAAATTGAGCGCACATGAAAAAATTCTGCATTTTTTCTGCCGCAATCTGCTTTCTCCATTACACTACATCTATCTTTCCATCTATTGTTTTTTCCTTGTGTTCGCCTGATTTATTTTCAGTGTTTTTTTTAAACTGGCGCTTATGCTAAAATACGGGCCAACAATTCTAACTATATGGTGTTTTTGTTTGGTGTTTTTGTTAACACAGCACTATCCATACAGTTAGAATTGTTGGCCTGTATTTTAGCACAAGCGCCGGGGGATGTGTAGGACAAGTCTGGAGACCTGTGCACACCTTGGAGAACATTTATTAAGAACAGTGCACCTTACCTGCCACAAACATTACCTAGACAAAAAGTATGTCCCCTCCCCTTTGCAATAAGCATGTCACCCTCCCCTTCGGCAACAAGTATGTTTACCTCCCCCTATTATAACAAGCCATTTTTTTTTTTGTTAATGTCCTACAGGACTGTGGCTGCCGACTACTTCCGATTCAAAGGATTATGTCGATGACCAACATTTTATTAACAAATAAAATGGTCAATAAGGGTGTGTCTGCATTTTTGTTTCCATAAACTTTTCTATTTGTTAATTATTTTTTTCTCTGCGACACTCTCTTCATAGTTTGCCATGGTAGTGGTGCTGTCTAGTTGACGGTGCTCATTACTGAGGGCTGGCCTTAGTGTTTTGCCTTTTTTTTTTTTTTTTGGCAAATTCAAAATAATGCCAATATCATTACCCCTCTATCCACCGCCACCAGGGGTGCCGGGAAGAGCCGGGTACAAACCAGTACCTGACTGTTTACAGATGGTCAGGTAATGAAGTGGCTGGAGGCTGTTATTGTTGCGCTGGAATAGCCCCCTAACAGTGGGCTTTCCCCACTCAGTAATGGCAGGCTGTTGCTTTTTTGTATCTGGCTGATTTTTAAAACAAGGGGGCACCATGCCCTTTATTTTCCATTTCCGTCTTAAAAAAAAAAAAAAAAGCCCCCTATTGTTAAAGGGAACCCTACTCATTTTTTAAAAAATTTTGGCCAAAAGAAATGGAAAAAACAATGAGTTCCCCCCTATTTTCTAGACCAGCCAGATACAGAAAAACTGCAGCGCTGTCAGAGGGCTATTCCAGCGCAACAATAACAGTCTGCAGCTGCCCCATTACCTAACCATCTTTAGTTTGTACCCGGTTCTTCCCAGCAGCCCTGGTGGCGGCGGCATTGTTAGGCACACCATTGAGTACTAGAACATTTGAGTTTTATTATGAATTGGTAACATGCATATTTATTTATTTGTTCAGTGGGATACACATGATATAACAATTTACTTGTGCCTAACCACATGTTGCACACTTTATATATTTTTCCAACAGTTTCCTGTACCCCTGTCTGTTTGTATTTTTTAAGCCCCATTGTGGACTTTTTTAATGGTTTTTAACATTTTTTGCACAGACTCTCAATAAAATATTATTTGTGTTTACATTTGATATATTTATTCTCCTTTTTTTCTTTTTAAGTGTATTGGATGCATTTCAGCTACAATATTATAGCTCGATTATGGCATATTATTTGAAAACAAAAAAATACACACACACACACACACAAAAAAATGGCTTGTTGTCATGGGGATGGGGACATGCTCGTTGTCTGGGGCGGGGGGCATGCTCGTTGTCTTGCAGGTAAGGGTTAACCAGAACTATAAAGGGGGAAAAAAGTCGTTAGGAACAGATACATTTGAGGTATATGGAGACAGAAAATCCAGGGTGGGGCGCAACTATATACTTGTGGACTCGGAGATGAGCAGAGAGTACAGGAAGACTTCATGGTGGACGGGTTAGGGGACAGGAATAAGATTACAGAGACAGGTGTTGAAAATACAGAAGTATCTCACACCACCCCCCACCAAAACATAGCCAGCCATCAAAAGATCCATGCAGAACGTGCACCCGATGTGCCCCAATGTGTGCACAGGTCTCCAGACATAACCTACACATCCCCGCAACACACAGTACTATCCAAACAAAAACAGCTTTCAGTTAGAATTGATGGCCTCGGACAGCCGGCCCAAGCTCTGTAAGCCTGCTCAAAGTAGGTGTGTTTTAAGCACCAGCATAAGCGCAAGTTTAAAAAAAAAAAAAATGCTGCAAATAAATCAGGTGAACACAAGGCAGAAAACAGATGGCGGAAACCCAACCCACACAAAATAAATTAGGATAAGTCTCCCCCCTGTAGTAGCAATGGACGACATACACCACCTCCTGTGGTGTAGTTTTGTGATTAAATTTGCGTTGATTAAATTATCAGTTGATGTATCTGGTTTTGCACACCAAAGTAAGTTGATATATGCCTCTGTGGTGTATTTTTTCCACCATTGCGTGACTTAAGTGTTGCGTTTTTTTTCTCACAAAAGCCCAGCAAAAACAATGTTTGTGACAATTCTACGCCAAGAAGCTATGTAGGACTAATGATAAATCTCCCCCACAGTATATATAGATATGCACTATACGAGTGTATGCAGCGTACATATAAAGTCACTTAATTTTTAAAAAATTTCCTGGTGGGCGTTGCTACACGTGGCTCGCTGTCCAGCAGGCGAGAGTTCAGACGGATGAGCTGATGGGCGATCGTGCATCTGTGCTAGGGGGAAGGGCGGGCGTTCAGTAGTTTCTGGCGGGGTGGAGGGTGGCTTCCAGTTTGCCTGGGATGGGGGCAGCTGTGCAGTCATGCAGGAGGATGGACGGATGCGCCGGAGGGTGGGCAGGAGTTTGAGCGGCTTTATGGGCAGACCTGGTCAGCGCAGCTGGCAAGTCCCCCATTACTGCTGTTGCTATAGCAGTCAGCAGGGAGATAAGGGCCCGGGAGAACAGCACTTAGGAATTTTGGTTCTGCTGCCCATCCTGGGCCCCTGTGCAACACAGGCCACGTAGTGGCTGCTACGGCTGTTACGCCCCTGTGGAGGTTTTGATGAGATAAATGCTAAAATAAATATTTAAAAAAATGTTTTTTTTGTTTTGTGTATCCCCTTTTTTTTCTCAGGAGCCACAAGTACCTTCAAGACCGGAAGCATATCCTATTCCAACACAGACCTACATAAGAGAATATTTTACTTTTCCAAACCCCAAATCCCAAGATCGAATAACTCCTGCACAAGGCCAATGGCCTGATTATGAAGACAAATTGCATGCTCAAGCTGGTAGTAACCACTCTAGCATTACTTCTGTTCAAGTAAGTAGTTTACAAGAACTGCCAGATAACCAGTTTTCAGTAATGTTAATTTGTAAGAGCATAAAATGTCACGTATAAATCCGTAAAATTGTTAAAACTGACAGCCTCCTATAGCTCTATACCTAGCATAGTTGTATGTTTTTGTTTTATAATTTCGGTTTTTGTTTTTTTTATTCAACAGAGAATTGCACATTCCCAAGAAGAGTTGAGAGATGAGCCTGGATTTTATCCAGAGCGAAGTTGTATAGAACCCACAATGCGTAAAGATTTAGAGTTTTCAGATAGAAGAATAGAAAATAAGGATGGTTGGTTGAGTCATACCTCTACAATGGAATCCAGTTCATCCAGCCAAGAACATCTAAACAGTTCTGTGAAAACATATTCTTCCTCCTCCTCATTAAACAAAACTGGTCCCGGACGTTGGAAAACTCCAGTTCCATCTCAGTCTGCTCCAGTTGCTGCGTTACAGCCTGCTAGAACAGATCTACCACCGCCACCACCACCACCGATGCATTATGAAGAAGAGTTTGAGAAATTGGAGACTGTTCACATGGATATACCTCTTCCTCCTCCACCATCACAGAGTCAGTTGAACTCTCAATTAAATTTACAATCTGCTGCATTAGAGAGGAAAAAAAGAGAAGAACATCAAAGATGGTACGAAAAAGAAAAGGCTCGCTTAGAGGAGGAAAGAGAAAGAAAGAGAAGAGAACAAGAAAGGAAACTTGGTAAAGTACAGGTCCAGCCTTCCACCTCTCCACAAGCTATTCCACAACCACCAGCACCATCGATCAATATACCACAGACCAAACCAGAGAAACCTGCAAGTTTTTCCCGCCCACAAGAAACTGTTATCCGTGAGTTGCAACCTCAACAGCAGCCACGCACAATAGAGAGACGAGACCTTCAGTATATTACTGTCAGCAAAGAGGAACTTTCCTCCAGCGATAGTCTTTCTCCCGATCCTTGGAAGCGAGATGCCAAGGAGAAGTTGGAAAAGCAGCAACAAATGCATATTGTAGATATGCTTAGCAAGGAAATCAATGATCTACAGAATAAAGTAGAACGATCTGCTGAAGAAAATGACAGATTGCGCAAATTAATGCTAGAGTGGCAGTTCCAGAAGAGGCTTCAAGAGTCCAAACAAAAAGATGAAGATGATGATGAGGATGAAGATGATGATGATATGGACACTATACTTATTATGCAGCGCCTGGAAGCAGAAAAAAAAGCAAGGGTAATGGCATTTCTGTTCATTCTAAAAACACAGTCTTGTGGTTTCAATGTATAAAAATTAATGTATAGCAAATGTACTATGTACTAAATATGAGGGTATAGTAGTCTTAAAATTCTAAAATTAATGATTTAAAAAAAAAAAATAAAATTAAATACATTACACAGATATTCCATTGTAGCTATAGCAAAGTAAGTTAATATGACTTTTATGTAGTGAATTTAAACGGCTATTTCCACGAAGATAAGATTCTTAATTATACTCAGGATAACAAAATAACACATTCCCTAATTTACTGTTGTTAGGAAAAATACAGCATTTCACAGATATACTTCCAACCTGTTTCGATCAGTCCTGGTGTACACAGTTTTGGTTGTCCTGATATCCCACCGTATATCTTCTGACTTTGGTTTTGGTAGGAAAGTTTCTTATGAAAATCTTCTCCTGCCTCACACTGCATTGTGTCTTGGCATTAACACCTCCCACCTGCATTTCAAGAAGAGCTCTCTCTCAAACACACACAGACTTTCACACTTCCTGCCAGCAAACAGCTTATCAAGCTTCAGGCAAGATAACATCTTTATTTCAGGGGTAGGAGGCATGTAGCAGTGCTGTGTGTGCGTGATATAGCTGAGTTAGCAGTGCTGGAGAGTGTCATTGTGTGTTATATGCATCATCTCATCATCTCTCATTTCTGATCGGTCTCCTCTTTTTCTATGTGTCAGATACTAGTGAAGCTAAATAAGTGGTAACATTATCAGGGTACAGGTTTATCTACAGATTGTCAGCCCACACGCTGGAATTATAGACTGACCATCACTGAGTGATATCAGCTAAAATGGTAAAATTGTAAAGTAAGGGAGTAAAAATTTGTTTGTGTAAACAACATTAGGGGGTTAAAGGAAATCTATCACCAGATCAAGTACCAAGCACACTGACATATTGGTGTATGTGTGTTTCCTTGGCTTCTTATGTCCTGGTTTGACCTAAAAAAAAAGCTTTTAAAATTTTATGCAAATGAGTTCTTCAGGCTCATTTTTATAATTTTTTAAATCCCTTTTTTCTTAAAAACAAGGGCATAAGAAGCTAAAAAAAGAGCAGATACTGCCAGAGGTGGGATACATCGGTATGTCTAAATGTTTGGTTTACAATCCTTGATCTGCATGTGTGTAACGTTCTTGTGGGCTCAGTTTTTTCGACTTTCACTCTGCGCTCCAAATAACACCTCTACTTTATTCTTTGGTTCAGTGCGATTGTGGTGATACCACATTTTTAAACAGGTTTTATTGCATTTTAATACATTTTCAAAAAAATTTACAAATGAAAAAAAAAAAATTGCCATCTTCTGAAGCTAATAACTTTTTCATACTTTGTTGTACGGATCTGTGTGATGTGTAATTTTTTGCGAAATGAGCCGACGTTTTCATTGCTTCCTTTTTGAGGACTGTGCAACATTTTGATCACTTTTTATTACATTTTTTATGTCATGTAAAAAGTCGCGTTTCGGCCATTTGGGCGCCATTTCCTGTTTTGGAGGTCACTGTGTTTATGATTTTTACGGTTTTTTATTATGTTTTATATCAGTTCTAGGGAAAGGGGGGTGATTTTAATTTTTAATATTTTATACATTTTTTACATTTTTTTTTTTTATTTATTTTCACTATTTCTTAGACCATCTAGGGTACATTAACCCTAGATGGTCCAATCGTGCTTACTATATACTGCAATGCTACTGTATTGCAGTATATGGCATTTTTGCATATGATTCATCACAATGAGCCATTACGGGGGAGTGCAAGCACCGACCGCGGGTGATAGCGATGTGTCTTTGCTGCAATAAGCAGCAAAGCCCATCTCTGTAAGAAGAGGGCTCAGCCGGTGAGCCCTCTTCATACACCCTGCATAGCTCTGTGGCGGATATATCCGCTACAGAGCGTGAAGGGGTTAAAGAACATCTACCACCAAGATGAAGAACTTTATGCAAATGAGCCTGAGGGGCTCCAGGCTCCATTAACACCCTAGGGAGCCTGGAACCCCTCAGGCTCATTTGCATACAGTCCTTTATCCTGGTGGTAGATGCCATTTAATTGGTTCACGGCGGGGTTTGGGTCCCGATGCATGGATAGGGCTCACGGGCTGAGCTCTCTATAACCGGTAAGTCTTTATTGCATATTGCTGCAGTAGCACATTGTAATGAATGAGGAGGAAAATCCCCATATACTGCCATACTGTAGTATGGCAGTATATGATGGAATCGATCAGACAACCTAGGGTTACTATTTTTAAATAATAAAAATTAAAAAAATAAAAAGTTAAAAAAAATTATAATTAATCCCTTCCCGACTTGCGCTGTACTAGTCCGCCCCAAGCCGGGTCCCCCTTCATGGAGAGGGCTCGCGGGCCGAGCCCTCTCCATAGCCGGTAAGTCTTTGCTGCATATTGCAGCAAAGGCTTATGGGTAACACCCGGCAATGGTGCGTGGGCGTCACCGTCTTGTCGCGGCCAAAGTCGAAAATGGCACTTTTTTGCCATTTTGAAACGAAATTAAAAAAAATCAATAAAAAGTGATCAAAAGATCGCACAGTCCTAAAAATTCTAGCAATGAAAACACCGTCAAAAGTCTCAAAAAATGACACCACCCACAGCTCCGTACATACATACACCAAAGTATGAAAAAGTTATTGGCGCCAGAAGATGGCAAAATTAAAAAAAAAAAAAAAAAAAGATTTGTAAAGGAGGTTTACATTTTTGTAAATGTATAAAAACATTTAGAAAACCTATACAAATTTGTATCCCGTAATCACACAACAACTCAAAGAATAAAGTAGACATGTCTTTTGGGGCGCACAGTGTAAAGCTGTAAAATCCAAGCCCAAAAGAATTTTTTCCCCGCTTCCCATTACAACGGCATGGAATATTAATACCGTAATTTTGAAGTGCAATTTGTTACGCAAAAAATAATGATCACACGCTCTTTATGTGGAAAATAAAAAAGTTATAGTTTTGAAGGTGGGGAGTGAAAAGAAGTGAAAAAAAAACTAAAACGCCAAGTTCTGTCCCTAGAACAGATATAAAAATAAATAACCGTAAAAATCAAAAACACATTAGGTATCGACTCGCCCAAAAATGCAAAATACAATAAAACGGTTTTTCACTGCTTTTAACCCCATAACAGGAAAATAGCACTTTTTTTTGCCATTTTAAAAATATATTTAAACTATAAAAAGTGCTCAAAAGGTTGTACAGTCCTAAAATGATATAATTGAAAAGCGTCATCAAAAGTCTCAGAAAATGACACCACCCAGTTACGTAAAAGACAAAGTATGAAAAGTATTAGCGCCAGAAGTTAGATTTTTGAAGGTGGGAAGTGAAAATGTTAATGAAAAAACAGGAAAGGGCCCGGGTCCTTAACCAGTCAAGTATCACATCTGTTCATTAGTTATGTGGAAAAAAAGCGAAAAATTGGAGCAGCACTTGTTCATCAGGCTAAAGTCTTCAAATGGGCTGATCCAGACGCATCAAAAGTTCAAAATATACCGGTAGTAGCGAAGCAGCACTCCTATGAAAAAGTTATCTGAAGTGTCTGAGAACAAAACTATCATTGTTCCTCTTATGAAAGTTTCTATGAGGACCTAGAGACACTGCACAATGTCGCTATTTTAAGAAATAATACCTAGGTTTTAATTTAGTCTGAACAATTCTGACTGGGAGAGCTGATGATCCCGTTAAACCCCTAATGACTAGGCATGAAAAGGCTTTGATGGTGCAATTTTATATTTTATTGTATTGTACGTTCCTTTTCATTACTGCAGTGGCAGAAAATAGTTTTTTTTTAAACTTATATGAAACTCCCATAAAGGGAAATCCAATGATGGAGTCCTGCATTAAATTTACTGCATTGCCTGAATAATTGTTCCTGAGTTGTGTATTTCTGAGGGACAGTCAGCCAATATTCATTACAGACATTTACAGCTATGTTTACATATTTTAGGGGTATGAAATACCGTTCAAATGTTTTACACCTTGCCTTCTTGAAACATGGGAGAGTTTTTTTACATCATTGAGCATTCATGTGATGGAGACCAGGTGATGTAGTCTAAGGTCCTTTTACCTAACATTAGCAAATCTACCCGATGTATCGGATGCAAATCAAAGCAGGGCTCATGGAGGCTTGGATGAGGAGGTGAAGACCATGAAAGACATGCTTTGATTTCATTTATACATTGAGTAGCTTTTGCAAATGTTACTTTGCAAAGGACTTTAGATGACATCACTGGTCAAATAACCTAATGTGCTGAATGGTGAGAGGCATATGGTATGGGAGGAGTAGATGGGAGGGGCCAATCAACATGACACTCCCATTCATTCCAGGTAAGATAACATAAAGTTGATTTATGGATATATGAGGGAAAACTATTATATGGTGGTATTTAGATAACTGCGTCTCGTCATTATCTGTATTTGTGAAAAATATGGTGACGTTCCCTTAAAGGACTTTTTTTTTTTTTTTTATGTTTATAAATTTGCAACAAAGTCGAAAATGGCAATTTTTGTAATTATGGTACCGTATAACTCGTGTATAGCCAGTTTTCAGCACAAAAAATATGCTGAAAAACGTCCCCTCGCTTATACATGAGTCTACTACAAAAAAAAAATGACCACTTAAAAAAATAAACTTAAACTACTCCACCTCGATGTCAGCGTGGCTCCCCGATGTCGGCGCGAGCTTACCGATGTCGGCGTGTTCCGTCTTCTCTCTTCTCGCGGCTCTTCTTTCTTTCCGGCATGGACGCGGCCATGTTTTATTGTGGCCGCGCATACTATGACGTCAGCAGCGGCCTCGCATGCTCAGAAGAAAGAACAGGAAAATTGGCCATCGGGAGGGTGAGTATGTTAAGTTATTTTTTAAGGCTGTGGGGGCATGCTTGTTATACAGTGGCTGCTGTATAGTAAGGGGCGTGCTGTAAGTACTAGGGCTTGCTGTATAGTACTAGGGGCTTGCTGTGTAGTACTAGGTTGCTGTGGAGTACTAGGGCTTGCTGTGTAGTCTAGGGGCTTGTGTGTAGTACTAGGGGCTTGCTGTGTAGTACTAGGGGCTTGCTGGTGTAGTACTAGGGGCTTTGCTGTGTAGTACTAGGGGCTTGCTGTATTCCCCCCCTCGGCTTTATACTCGAGTCAGTAGTTTTTCCAGTTTTGGTGTAAAATTAGGGGTGATCGGCTTATACTCGGGTCGGTTAAATACCGAGTAATATGGTATATTTTATACATTTCAAATTAACTCAGTTAACTTTATAATGATTCCCTGTTTTGTTCAGTTCTTTTAACCCCTTAACGCTGAAGCCACTTTTCACCTTCCTGACACAGCCCATTTTTTCAAATCTGCCCTGTGTCACTACAAGTGGTTTATACTTCTGAACGCTTTACCTATCCAAGTGATTTTAAAATTGTTTTCTTGTACACTTTGTACTTCATGTTAGTTGAAAAGTTTGGTGGTATGTTTTGCATTTATTTATGAGAAAATCAGATATTGGGGAAATTTGGAAAAAATTCTGATTTTCGAACTTTCAAAATGTTCTACTTGTTCAATACATAGTCATTAACCGCAAAAAAAACGTAATAACTAACATTCATAAATGTCTAATTTATATGGACATGGTTTTTTATGCATACTCTTATTTTGTAGGATTTTATGGGGCTTTGAACGTTAGGTGCGATTTTTCATATTTTCATAAAACGCAAAATCCTGCTATGTGAGGGACATGCTCAAGTTTCAAGTCACTTTGAGAGACCTAAATAACAGTAAAACCCCATAAATTACCCCATTATAGAAACTAACTACACTCACACTCAACGTACTTGAAACAACTTTTATGAAGTTTGTTAACCCTTTAATTGTTTTACAGGGGTTAAACAAAATCAGATGCAATTTGAAAGTAAAATTTTTTTGGCAAAATGAATGTTTTTCAACAAATGTACAAATTCTCAGTGGATAAAATACCAAACGCTCCACAAAATTTGATACCCAATCCCTCCCGCGTATAACAATACCCCATATGTGGGGTAACCGCTGTATGGGCACACGCCAGGGCATCGAAGGGAAGCTGCGCCATCAGAGCAGATTTGCATTGTCACTTTTTATTGGCTATACAATCTTTATTTTTGTCAATTTGGACATATAAGGGCTTATTTTTTGCGACTGAGATGCACTTTACAAATACTTCATTTTAGTGGGTCATTAGCTTATGATGAGATTTTCTAATATTGAATGTTGGGTGAAAGAAAATTGTCGATTTTGGTTTATTTTCGTATATTTTGGGGGGTTGTTCACTAAAAATACTATAATCTTATTCTATACGTTCACTATGATTACGGTGAATACCTCATTTATATAGTTTTTCATTTATTTTACAATTTACTGATAAAAACTAATATAGAGGAAATTCATTTGTTTTTTGCATCGCCATCCTTTGTCACGGATACGTAACAATATTTTTTGGTTGACAGAGCTAGTTTGAGATTATTTTTGACATGTTGGAGTTGGTTCTTTTCACGGTACCATTTTTGGCACATATAACTTTTTTATCACGTTTTAGAACATTTTTGACTGTGTTTTTCGGATTTTGTTGTTACGGCGTTCAAGAGCGGTCAATAATGTTTGAGTTATTGTAACGATTGTACTACGCGGCAATACCAAATATGGTGGGTTGGTTTTTGTCGATTTGTGTTTTTTTTCACTTTCATGCATGGTATAGGAATATTTGTGTTTGGGGTAATTTACTTTATTTAATTCTTTTTATTAAAAATGATTTTATGTAATGTATTTACATTTTTTACTTTAACTTTTTACAGTTAGCCTTGAACAAGCGGACCCACTGTCGTTTGTTCAGCTTTTTCACAATTACAACACAGTGTAAACAACAGCACTGGCATCGCTCTGCGCAGAAGGCAGGAACCCGGCACACAGAAGAGATCGCCGCCCAGCCCACGGGCATGGCACACCACGACTGGCTGCGATCGGCAGCAAGCGACCCCCCTAAGCGACGCCGGGGGGGTATCCGATTCTCACTTCTTCAAATGCCTCATGCACGCCGAGGCTGTCAGTGGTTTGGCGGGTCCAGACTATATATATAGCTGACACTCGCAGCTTCTTAGCGCCGGCTCCCATCAGGAGCACGTTGCCAGAACATGACGTAATAGTAACTGCATTTTGGCGGGAACGTCACCTCCGCGCGATGCAGTATCCTATACGTCAATGCGGGAAGGGGTAATATATGAATGTCTCAAGGCAAACCGGCGTATTATGGAGACAAGGGGCACTGCTGCTCTTGCATTCACTGCATAGCGCTTCATTCTTCAGTTACTATGGAAATGAACCACACTATACCTTCTCCTAGGGTCTCACTTGTCTATACAAAAAAAAAACACATTGCTGCAGGCTGCCGAACCTGCACACTCTGACTGTTGTGGCGCATGGGGCTCGAGAAGGGAAAGACTGATGTTGCCTTTAGAAGCCAAATTTGACAAATCAGTGTACATGTGTCAGGGAATGCATTTTGAGAGCCCTATGGTACCTCAAACAGAGGGAAGACCCTAAAAAGTGACGCCATTTTGGAAAGTAACCATCTTGGAGAATTGTGCAAGGTGATAACTGGCACTTCTCTATAGTCATAAGACGCGTCCAAATTTATAAACAATCAGGCTCTCGTGGAGTATTTGTTATGACGCTGAGTAATTCAGGAAGCCCGGGGTGTCTGGCAGCAGAGATATACTAGGAGGCAATCAAGCGGTAATCAAAAGAACGATGTGTGGCCTAACACAGAGTAGCTCCTTCAAAAGTTTGAATTGGTGAATGAACTTTACAGGGAACCAGACATGCGACACAGGGTTTATGGGAGCGTTTTCACTCTGCAAGCGCTTTTGTCTAGCCTCTGACATCACCTGGAGCAGATGCGTGATTAAAGTGGTTTATCCATTTCAGTCAAATTAAAGAGAACCTACCAGGCACGAATTACCTATAAAGGTGATCTGGTGGTAGGTGGTACCACTTTATTACATAATATGTAATTTGCGTTATGCGGCTACTGGGGCGTGGAAGTAGCGCGCACGTAGGCTAACAGCGCGGCTATCCCACGCCCCAGTAGCCACATTACTCTCCCCTACCCTGTTCGTGCGGCGCGCACTACCTCGTAGTTGCGCGCCCTCGCTCCGACAGTCTGGCTATGCGCCATGCCTCAGTAAGATCCGGCCTCGGAGACTGCGGACGCTCAGCCGTGTCTGTTCTGTGCATGCGGCAGAAACGCCATCATGGCGGCGATGGCGCGCAGCTACGCAGCTATTATAAAGGTTATACCAATTTCACCAATATACTTTGTCGTATCCAATTCACAGGCTTTACGTTTAGATCTCGCTTGCTGTCGGCTATAGAACGCTCTAATGTTTACTTCCAGTGGACAGAACTTTGACCAGTGTTTACACAAGGTGCACAGCTTGTATTTATCACCAGAGTAATCCGAGCTGTGGGATATAGGAGACTGTACACCTTGTGACCATGGTCAGAGTTCGTGTCCACTGGAAGTACAACACAGAGGCTTTCTATCTCATGACAGCAAGCAGAGATCTAGAAAATGGTGCAGGTATGATAAAGTAGTCTTGGAAGTTGTATAACTTTTTTAGTAATACATCAATAACAGGTTATTTGATGAAATGGGAAGTAACCCCTTTAAGCGGCAGGGCTCAGAATGGTTGTCATAGATAATAACAACTATTTTGCAATCATAGACGGTGTATAACAGAATAAAGACACAAAACATGTTCATGATGCCGCACACATGAGTTACTCTTTTTTGTACATTGAAGAAACAATAAGGGGATACACCTGTTGTTTTATGTTAAGCAAAAGACAATGGAGCGAACTTTAAGAAGATACAAATATTGCTAGACAAGAGAGTGGGGGAAGCTTATAGGAAGATGCTAGATCCTACATTGTTCAATCCCAAACCCTACAGGATCACATTTTAGAATCCACTTGGCTTCGGCGCAGTAGATCCCTCTGGAGATCGCCACTTCTAGGGTACTTATCCACCCTTTCAATACCAGCGAAGCAGAGTGGAATCGGATCATTGGAGTGGTGTGTCCTCATATGTCCTATGAGCCCAAGTCCTCATATGTCCTATGAGCCTAAGAGCCATTCCCCGTTCCCTAAATCTAACAAAAATGTTCCTGATTGTTTTCCCAATATAAAATTTATTGCAGTAACAGAAAAGAAAATAAACTGCGAAGGTAATTCTATAAGTGATGAAATCCTTAACATTCCACTTTAATGCCCCCTATTTGTAGTGTTTTGGCTTGCATATTGTACTTACAAAAGTTGCAATGTACACACTTGTAGAAATCGAGTATCTACTCCGGACTAACTCAGTTTTTAATATGGGGCAACGTCTAAAGGTGACATGTCCTCTGTGTGTGGGAAGATCGGCCAGTTTTGGTTCCTGACGGAGAACATTCCAATAGCTTTATGGATAACGTTGTCGTTAGGACTAAAATCGAAGGAGAAGGCAAATCTCACTTCGCTTTCGTTCTTCCGTTTTTTGGGGGTTTGGGAAGCAAATTCTGTCTAGGAACCACAGCAGCTTTTTCAAGTGCAGCTTGAATGGTCGCAATCGGGTAGCCACTTTCTATAAAGTGTGTAGCCAATTCATGGGCTTGTTGATAAAATCTTGTACGATCGCTTTTAAGCCTTTTCAGTTGCAGAAACTGACTAAATGGAACACTAGATTTTACGTGCATGGGGTGAAAACTGTCATAATGTAAAAGTGAGTTGGTTGCTGTGGGTTTCCTGAATCCCTCCATAGATGGCAATCCATTACTTGCTTTAACTCTGACATGTCAAAAGTCTAAATAGTCACCCCCAAAATTAGCCGGAAATGTTCATGTTATTGGTCTTATTCAAATAGTCTACGAATAGAAAGAACTCGTCACGTGAGCCGTCCCAGACTGTAAAGATGTCCTCCACATAACGTAAGTATGTGTGGATATGCTTGGCAAAAGGGTTGCACAGAGTGGACAAAGTGGTATTCAAACACTGCCAAAAATATATTGGCCAGTGTGCAGGCGACGGGAGTACCCAGGGCCGTGCCCACCCTCTGTGCATACCACCATTCACCAAACATAAACGTGTTGTGAGAGAGGATAAATTCCAATGACAAACAAAAGTAATGTAACTTGTGCCATTACCCTCATTCTCCAGGACCAAACGGACAGCACCCACTACCAAGATCCTGGGGAATGCGGGTATACAGACCCTCCACATCTATGGAAGGGAGTTGAAAGCTGTCTTGACGCGTCAGGTCCCTGATAGCCAACAGAAAGGAAGTGGTATCTTTTAAATACATCAGGATATCGTCTAACAAGGGGAACAGTAACCATTCTAGGTATTGGGAAACTGGTTCCGTAAGTGATCCCATATCGTCTGCAATTGGATGACTTGGCGGTTTATGCAGGGTCTTATGTATTTTTGGGAAAAAGTACCAAACAGGGTATATGGGACATTTAGGAAAGAGGCGTTCAGCTGTTTTTTTTCAAAAGGGTACCATTCTTAACATTGCGTCTTAATAGGGACTGTAAATGGGATAAATACTTTTCAGTAGGATTACAGTCCGAGCGTACGCAAATACAGTCATCTTCCAATTGACGTTCTGCTTCTCCTAATACGTAGTATTCACGTGACATAACCACCATATTCCCACCCTTGTCGGCCGGTTTTATGACTAAGTCACTGCGTGACTTGATAAATTTCGGGGCTCTCCTTTCACTGGGGGACAAATTGTCCGGTGCACTTGGATATACCAGAGCCCTGACATTCTTAGTGACACGCTGAACAAAAGTCTTAATAGGATGAGCGGCCGGCAAGGGTGGGCAAAAAGTGGAATCCCCCCCCCCCCCCTTAAAATCCTCAATCGAAATTGTACCAGTGTCTACATATTCAGTGTTCTGCACAAAATGTAAATAATGTAACAGCCTGACATCAGAATGCTCAATGTTATGTATGGTGGTAGACGGGCTAAAGCCCAGAGGGCTACTGGGAATTTCACCAGCCCTTCGCTCTATGTTAGGTGCGGGTCTATCATGAAAAATCCTTTACAACTTCAATTTGCGTGATGCTTTAAACATGTCTATTTCAGAATACATCAAATCTACTTGACATAGCATAATTTAAGCCTTTAGATAATAAGGAGAATACATCACTGTCAAGGTTGTAGTAAGGTTGACTACAGTTTGGTTACTACAAAAATCACCTGTATATCAAGCCAGGAGACTTGTTTCCATTTCATGCTTTGTTTCCTTCCTCGTCCTGCCCCAGCATGTGCGTCTCCCAAAGGGTGTTGTCCTTCGCAACAGTCCCAGTCTCATCTGAATGACTGGAGTCTGACTCAGTGGTCCAAATGTCAGTGTTGGATTTCCTCCTTATAAATCTTTCGCCCTCCTCCTCTGTTTCTGTTGGAATTATTGTGCATCTGCCAATCGAAGACATGACCTTTGTCAAAGTCCTGTTTGTCCTGCAGGAACTTCTCTCTTTTTATTCTTCACTTCCATCTGGGTTAGTAACAATTTTTTCTCCAACCTTATGAAAAACATCTGGGATTGTTTCTCTGAAAGACGAGATCTCAGCTTAATTTTAGCTTTACGTAGACCGATGGTGTCTAGCTCGTATTCTTTCCTATTCCTAACTAGCACCAGCTGCATCAAATCAGTGGAGTGTTATAAATATAATTTTCTCAACTTGTCAATGAACAAGGATCGTCCTTGTACTGTGCAGGTTCTTTATAGATCCGCAGACCTCTGGGAACCCAGCCATTGTCTTTATAAGATACCAGGGAATGGTTTGTCCAAAATCTAATCTTTGTCCGCTAAAGAGAAAACTTTGTGTTCCAGAGTCTTTGTGCTAATCATTTGCCACATATCTCTTTTGTTGCATAAATCAAAAATGCAGCGGCATCCTTTCTGTCCATATTAAATGCACTTTCTGCATTGCTGGTGCTTGCATTAGTCTCCATTGCGGAGTCCACCAAGACTCAAGGTGGAGCATTTCCCAGTGTTTCGAAGCGTGCTCTAGTCCAATCAATAGTCTGAACTTAATGTCTGGAGAGAGCAGTACTGGCACTGCTCCTATACATAAACCGCTCCAAATGTAAATAGGAATCAGCTCTCGTAGAGTATTTGTTAGCACCTGCTTCAGTAATTCAGAAACCGGGGGTGCTCAGCAGAGATCTATAGCAGGTAAACAAAAGAATGGTGTGGCACTCACCGGAGTAGTCCTTCAAAGCTTTAATGGGTGCATAAAGGGTTACAGGACGCTGACATGCAGCAAGCCTTTAGGAGGTCAAATTTTAATGGGAACCTGTTACCAAAGTGCCATTTTTCGCTTTTGACAGGTTGCCATATATACAAAACTGTATTTTATAATAACTCATGTGCAGGAAATACAGTGCGGTGTCTATGAGAACCTGTCACCTACTAAAAATGGTTCTCTGACCAGTTCTTATTAAAGAAATGCTTTACATGTGTCATGATGCATTTGGAGAGCCTAGAGGTACCAAAACAGGGTTAAACCCCTGAGTGACTCTAATTCTGGAAACTACACTACTTGTGGAATTTTTTATATATGAGAGAACTGCAACAGCTGAATGTAAAAGAAACAGAGATGGCAGTAGCTCAGAAATGATCTTCATAAAATCTTTATTTAGTATTTTCAACTTCCGACAAATGTTCCAAATGGGTATAACACTCTAAACTACATGCTGTTCAAGACTATAATGATTGGTTAGTGTATACAGTGACACTAATTGCTAGCCATAAAATTCTACAGGGCTCAGGAATGATAGAGTACCATGATAGAGGTCTAAATTGTATGATTTCAACTGATCCTATGTAATTTAACAAGTAAAAAATAAAAAAAAAAAAACATAACTTTCCAATGGAAATTATCAAGCGGTAATGTGGCCAGAAATTAATGGACAATGGAGGAAACCAGTAAAATGTATGGTATATCCTGAAGGACACTCTCATCAAGAAACAAGGTTTTTCAGGACAGGTGTCACACTAGTAAATAGTGTCCTTCCTTATCCCCCTTTTATCTCAGACCCTGTATCTTTACTGAGCTTTTCCTCTACCTTCTGTCTGGAGACAGCAGAGGTACCGGTGCCTGTTGCTTTTTTGACTTGATCATCACCACCTGAAAATGAAGGAAAGATGTGGTGGCATACTGAAAAGGATATATGGGATGAATGTGACATTTTAATTGGGGGATGTATGTATATATTTTGTACCTTTTAACACATGCAAAAGGTGTGTAAACTTTATTGACAGGGGTGTGTATGTATTGTGTCAACAAATGTTGGGATTTCAATGTAGTTTTCTTGTACCAAAATGAAAGAAAAAAAGATCCTGCAATAAAAAATGAATGAGAGACTCTGATCTGAAACTCTCTTCAATGGTCAATGTGCAGTAGTCAGGGAATGCACAAAAAAACCCCTGTAGTATAAAAAGTAAGCAGTTACAGATCAGCGAGGTGTCATTGAACAGCGTACAGTTGTCACTGCTTGTTATAAAAACCTTCAGTAAAGAAGGGCGGACCTGCCAGACTGATCAGGAAGGCATACCACCTTCATTATTGGGCACTAGAGGAAGATCAGTGCTATCTTTTCACATTGCCATAGAGGCTGAAAGCAGCTGACTTGCTGCAATAGTCCGGTCTGCATTAGTCATCTGATTGCAGTGAACGTGTCGACACGGTTGGAGGGGTGAGTAATCCCTGATCCGCCAGGGGAGATGGCCTGCTGTCAGGGACAATTTCTTGGCGTATATATGTAGGGTATGTATAAATATGGCATAAATAGCCATATGGCAGTCATGAAGGGGTTATTCAAACTCTACATGAAAAAAGGGTCATTAAAGGTTTTGCGTTAGTTTTTTTTTTTTTTTTTATCCACTGTTTGAAAGGAACCTGTGAAAATTACTGCATATATTTCTAATATATGATTGGGCAAAACGATATTCTTATTCCACTCCTTTGGGATATCTGTGCTGATGAAAGGGGTTACACCAGTGATGGCTAACCTATGGCACTGGTGCCAGAGGTGGCACTCAGAGCCCTTTCTGTGGGCACTCACCAGAGATGAGTCCAGGTATCTTCCTGCAGTCCAGCCCAGGACTTGCTGTGCACAGAGCTATTTTAAAGTGATAGCTCTACCTGGGACTATTTTCTGCTTTATTGGTGTCCTCAGGTGCTGGTATCAATGAAAACTGTGGCAGAGAAGGAAGTATAAATCATAAATTAAATTTCTGTGTTGGCACTTTGCGATAAATAAGCAGGTCTTTGTTGTAGTTTGGGCACTCGGCCTCTAAAAGGTTCGCCATCACTGGGTTACACTCTTCTAGATCACAACAAAAGATTCCAGCACTCATTTATGTTATGCATAAGATAATTTTGTCTTTATTGCAGTGAGAAGCGTTTCGGCAGTACTGAATTGGTCTTTCTCAAATGGAGTTTGGCAGGGAGCAAGCACACTTGGTGCTGAAGGATGAGCGTCTTTCTTTGGCACAGAGTAAGCTAGCTCCCTGCCAAGCTCTATTTTCCTCTTTGCAGCCAGCGATGGCTAGTGTTTGAAAAAGACTAATACAGGTGGTCCCCTACTTTAGAAAACCTGACTTACAGATGACCCCTAGTTACAAACAGACCTCTGGATGTTGGTAATTTACTGTACTTTAGTCCCAGGCTACAATGATAAGCTGTGTAAGATTTATAAAAGGTGTCTGCAAATAAGTTTTATTGTTAATTCTGGTTCTTATGAAAACCCAACATTTTTAAAATCCAATTGTCTCGGAGACCAAAAAAAGATTCTGGCTGGGTGGACAATTATAAAATATACAGTTTTGACTTGCATACAAATGAAACTTAAGAACAAACTGCCTGTACTATTGAAACGTTACACACTGGTTTCGCTGCACTAAAGACAAGATTATCTTTGAATACCATAAATGAGTCTTTGGTCATAATATTTGATTGTGTGTATTAGGTTATTCTGCTTTTTGTTTTGTTTTTATATACATTTAAATATATATTGACTTATGTTAACTTGCTTTTTGGAACCCTCAGACTAAATCACAAAAATAATCCTGCTAAACCTCTAGAAATATTTAAGAACTTTATTATTGATGAATTTTGCCTAAAATGCTTATTATTTTTTTCTTTGAACTTATTTGGCTTCTTGTACACAAAACTGTTCTTGTGTTGATTTCAGAAATTGTAATTCAGAAGTATAAATCTGTTAGTCATCTGCCTATATAGTGATTGTTAAAATGGTAGTAATAGAATCCAATATCAAACTTAATATTTTGTGTATTTTTGTGGTGGTTTAAATGTTTTGATTTTATTTAATCTTTTTATTAAGAAGTTGAACATCACCCCATTTTTTTAATCTGCTTCTCAGGAGCATGGACAGAATATTGGCAAAAAGAGAAATTGACTTTTGAAAACACAAGTTATTTATCATTTCACTTAGCATCTTTTTCCCCTCTCCTCTTTGATATCTGCAGCAGACTGCTGTGCCAGCAATCTCTGTTCTAGATTTGGTATGTTCTGTTTTTCTTTTCTCTTCAGCCATCTTCATATTCTTCCTCTTTTATGATCATATTTTCTGTAGTGGTTTATGTGCTGTCTTCGCTTGGTCTTTATTGTACTTTTTTGGGACTATTCTTTCATGTTACTTGATGCATGCTATGCCTGGAAGTAGAATCCCCAGTAATTCAGTGTCATTTGTTCTATCTCATTCTTACATTTATTTATGTTGTAAAGTTGTTTTACTTGTAATACTGGGATTGGCAATTTTTAGTATTCCTATAAATATTTATAGAGTAATATATTTTCAATATTTGATCTATAATGTGAATGCCAAAGGTTGCCAATTGCCTATTTTGATAACTCTTGTAATGTACTTTAATGGTTACGTTTTTTACTAAAATCAGATCTTCTTGCTTCTAAGGAGCCAGTGGCTTTATTTATTCTTGGGTATTCATAAAAAATAATCACATAAGCATCCATAATCTGTTGAACTTGATCTCCTTTTTGCCTAAAGGTCCAATGATTTATTTGCAGCTGATTTTTTTTTTTTCCTTTTTTGTTGTGCTGTTTAATTTCACAGAAGTTTATATTGTGGTGTTTAACCCCTTAAGCCACCATGGCGTTGGGGAGCAACATGGGGAGTTTGTATTTTGGCCACCATGAAGTTTCCAAAATCATGGAGGTCACACGGGCTCAGAAACAGAACCCATGTAATCGATGCAGGAGGCCTCTGCACGTCCCGATACTGCTGTTTAACCTCTGACGCCCCAGCACCTCAAGGACTCGCCCACCTCTCCTCACGGCGGTTCCCCAGCCCCACGCCGAGTATGGAGGTGCCGTTCATCTCCAGAGCAGCCCTGGGTTCCAATGAAGGACCCCACTGCTGCCTGCCTTGAGTGCCTGATGCTTATGTCAGCCTATGCATTTGCCCTCAGTAAGGTAGTGTATTAATTTGAACAAGTGATCAGATGGTCACTTGTTCAAGTCCCAGAGGGGGAAAAAAGTGTAAGAAAAAGTTTAATAAAAATTTTCATTCACAATGAAAGTCCCCAAAATGCCCCATATAGTGCAAGACCCCAAAACACAATAAAACCTGAAAAACATATATTGGATATGGCCAAACCTTACAATAAAATAAAATCGTTATTGGACCCGTATGGTGAACACCTTAAAAAAAAAAAAAAAAAAAAAAAAAAGCCAATATTATGATTTGCTTAATTTCCAAACTTAGGCCTATACTCCAGGCCAAGTTTTCCCAGTATTTTGTGATAAAATGAGTTACCTCAGTTTACACTCAGGTCAGCTTACAATTGCATATATGTAGTATGTTTTTTTTTTTTTTTTTTCTTCACGGTGAAAAGCCCAAAAACAAAAGGACATTGGTGTGCGGGGTTTGCTATGTAAAAAGGGTATTATAATGTCCCCTTTTCTGTAGCAGCCGTCTTATTAAAACATTTAAAGGGGATACTCAAAAAGGGCAGCTGCAGAAAAGGGGGTATTTTAAATGTGGGGCTGCACTAAATGACACTTTATATGGGTTGGGGTTAGATATGGACTATTTGCGGGGCACACAATTTTATTTTCCACGGACCATGGTAAGAGGGTTACACGACTCGGTCCCTTGTAAAAAATTTTGAATGCAGCCGATTCCCAGATGCAAAAAGGTTGGGGAACACTGCTGTAGAACATAAAAAGCTATATACCGTATATACTCGAGTATAAGCCGAGACCCCTAATTTTACCACCAAAAACTGGGAAATATATTGACTCGAGTATAAGCCGAGGTGGGAATGCATTGGTCACGACCCCCCAGTATATAGCCAACCAGCCCCCAATAGTCTAGCAGCAGTCCACCCTGCCCCCAATAGTATACAAGCCAGTCCACAGCCTACCCCAGTAGTATACAGCCATCCATCTGCCCCCAATGTATACAGCCAGTCCAGCCCTGCCCCCCTAGTATACAGCCGTCCACCCTGCCCCACGTAGATCAGCCGCACTGCCCCCAGTAGTATACAGCCAGTCCCAGCCTGCCCCAGTAGTATACAGCCAGTCCAGCCTCCACCCCGTAGTAATACAGCCCAGTCCCAGCCTGCCCCCATTAGTATCCAGCCATCCAGCCTGCCCAGTAAGTATACGCCAGTCCAGCCTGCCCCAGTATTATACCCTCCCCCAGATATACACTTGCCCCAACATTAAAAAAATAATATAAACGTATATACTCACCCTCCGTTGGCCCCGATGTGCAGCGCTGCTCCCCCGATGTCCGCGCGGCTCGTCTTCAGGCTTCCGCGCCCGTCTTCTTTCTTCTGCCGGGCGGCGCCATTGCTCTCTCTCTCTCGGCCGGCGCCTAGTATGACGCACCGCTGCTGACATCATCCTAGGCGCCGCCCGGGAGAAGAACACCGGAGGGTGAGTATATACGTTTATTATTTTTTAAGTATTTTTAACTTCCTATATGACTCTTTTATAAGCCGAGGAGACGTTTTTCAGCACATTTTTTGTGCTGAAAAACTCGGCTTATACACGAGTATTTACGGTAAATGGTATATTTCCGTAACTGTACTGACCCAAATAACATAAGTAACATGTTAGCTATGCCATTTGGTGTATAAAACACAACAAAAAAGTAAAAATCTTATTTTTTCCAAAAAAGGTATTGCATCCCCTAAGAAAGTTTTACTGAAATCCTTGAGGGGTCTAGTTATTAACACCTTAGCCACATGTGACATAATACTACGTCACATGCCGGGTGCAGGTGCATGGAGCGGACGGATCATATTGCAGCAAAGGCTTACCGGTGACACCCGGCGGCTTCAAAAGGATGACCCTGTGACATCATCGGGGAGCGTCGCCATGGCAGCCTCGGGTCTTCTGAAGGCCCAAGGCTGCTTCGGGTCATCCTATTCATTACAATGTGCTATCAGCACATTGAAATGAATGCGTAAAATCCCCATGTATTGCCATACTGTAGTATGTCATTTATATGATAGTATTGTGCAGACAACCTAAGGTTAAAGTACCCTAGGGAGTATGAAAAATAGTAAAAAAACACCCTCCTTTCCCTAGAACTGATAAAAAAACCTTAAAAAATCATAAACACATTAGGTATAGTCGTGTCTGAAAATGCCCATAATCTATCAATATATAAATCACTGCGTTTAACCCTGTAACGGAAAATTGCGCCCAAAGTCGAAAATGGCAATTTTTTTGCAATTTAAAAAAAATTAATTCGATAAAGTGATCAAAAGCTCGTACAGTCCAAAAAATTATAACATTGGAAATGTCATCAAAAGCCGAAAAAACTACACCTTTCAACGCTCCCTACAACAAAGTATTAAAAAGTTATTAGCGCCAGAAGATGGCAAAATGCCCCCAAAAACATTTGTGCAGGAGGTTTTAATTATGTATGAAAACATTATAAAACCTATACAAATTTGGTATTCCCGTAATCGTACCGACCCATAGAATAAAGCAGACATGTCATTTGGGGCATACAGTGAAATCTGTAAAATCCAAGCCCACTAGAATACAAATGTGTTTTTTACCAATTTCACTGCATTTGGAATTTCTAAATACCATACCGGCATGGAATATTAAATACCATCACTGTGAAGTGCAATTTGTTACGCAGAAAAGAAGCCATAACACAGCTCTGTACATGGAAACGAATAAGGGCTGTGGCGGAAAGGGGTTAAAATAGGTTCACTCTTTAGAGGATTTTACTGCCTATTATCTTAGGTGTTCAGCAAAAGGGACTTATCACTTACCCAAATAGACTCGCTTTCCCTTCCGAACCATACCATGCCACTGATACTGCAGTTTGTAAGGATATTACTGCATTCTAGAGAAACTGGGTAACTGCATCATTTTTAACCCCTTCTAAAAATAAAAATTTAGGGGTCAAAGCAAGGTTTTTTGGAAAAAGATTTTCACTTACATGTGCTAATGCAAATACTTTCTATAAAAAAAACTGTGGTGGTAAAATGCTTAATATAAACCTTATAAATTGTCCTATTTTGAAAACTATACAACCCAGAGAATTTACCATATCAGAGCTTCACTGTTCTAGCACCTTAGGAACTTTTGTAATGCAATGTAATGGCACCTGAAAACAAAGTCCTCAAAATCTGCCCTCTAAAAGCTCAATAGCACTCCTTCTGTTCTGTCATCTGCTGTGGACCCCTAAAGTACCATATATACTCGAGTATAAGCCGACCAGAGTATAAGCCAAGACCCCTAATTTTACCACCAAAACTGGGAAAAACTATTGACTCGAGTATAAGCCGAGGGTGGGAAATGCATTGGTCACAGTTCCCCCCCACCTGTATATAGCGCCCTAGTAGTATACAGCCAGCCACCCCCAAGAGGTAGTATACAGCCAGCCAGCCCCCATGTAGTATACAGCCAGCCAGCCCCCCATTAGTTACAACCACCACCCCCCATGTAGTATACAGCCACCAGCTAGACCCATGTAGTTAGACACCAGCCAGCCCCCATTTGTATACAGCCAACCAGACACCATTAGTATACAGCCCCAGACCCCTTTAGTATACAGCAGCCAGCCAGACCCCATGTAGCATACAGCCAGCCGGCCAGGCCCCCATGTAGCATACAGCCAGCCGGCCGGCCAGGCCCCCATGTAGCATACAGCCAGCCGGCCGGCCAGGCCCCCATGTAGTACACAGCCAGCCGGCCGGCCAGGCCCCATGTAGTCAACGCCAGCGGCCGGCCGACCCCCCATGTGTACACAGACGGGCCGGCCGGCCGCCAGGCCCCCATGTAGTATACAGACAGCCTGCGCCCCCCCCCCCCCCCCCCCCCCCCGCCCCCCTCCAGCACTTTAAAAAAAAAAAAATTATATACTTACCTTCCGATGCTCGGCGCGGCTCCCCGATGCACAGGGATTAGGAAATATATTGTCTACCAACGATTTGGAGAACTGTAGTAACATGTCCCATATCCTGGTCTGGAACTCGGTTATTCAGTGACTATTTTTGTTTTGTGCATGCACAGTTTTATCCAATTGGTTTTATTTGACACCAACTCTTTATGTACTACTGTATCTAGTGTTCACATGCTACGATATGTAGCACTAGTAGTGGTGCAGGTTGCAACCAGGCACTCTGCCAAAGGTGCCATTTGACTCCTATACCATAACAATACAAAGCAAGATCTCCTATTACTTACCTAATACTATCTATGGTGACATCCCACTGATATTATATATAACAATATGATTTTATGTTCAGTTTTATGTTTGTTGTTTCATGTAACAATTTTTTTCTGCAGATCACAGGTGATGTGCTATTTTATGCAAAAAATACATGTTGAGTAAAAAAAGTAGTGCATGGTACACATTTTTATTTAGTTCTTTTATATCTACCGAGGGGCATACGGTATTACCAGAGCATACTCCCCACTAGGTATATATATTTTCATATATATGTCTGTTTTATGCTTTTTTTATATGTTCATTTATTTTAATTAGGATGTTGGAAGGCTTCCAAATTTTTAAGTAAATTTCAACTTTTTTAGAGGACACTGGAACATGGTGTTTTTGTACATGTTTGGTTACAATTTACTGCTGGCACATTATAACAGATGTGCAGAAATGACTTGTCTGTGGGTCAAAGCAAAGATAGAGGCTCCCATGTGCCAGCGGATGTTACGTGCAGCGGGCACTTTTGCTGCAATATGCCCTTTACATGCAGCAATAACACCTTTTACATGCCAGCAAACACCCCCATCTGTATGGAGAGGGCTTAGCCCTTGTGCCCTCTCCACAAACCTTGCTACACAAGCCGACATACTATTAAGTCGCTTTGTGGCAATGGGTTAAAGCAGGGTTAAAAGGATGCATCCACTACAGGTAGGGTTAAAGCGGAGGGTTTAAGAGAGCATGCATCCACTACAGAGGGGAAGGAAACGTAACAGACAGGTTCTCTCTCTTGTGCAAGGTCAGTCAGACCCCATACACACTCAGGGCTCCACAGCCATATCTCTATGTTGATCATGGCTGGCTTTTAAAGTAAAGAGCAGGGGATCATTTCTTAACTGCTCTTCTCCTTGGTGCCCTTCATCACTCTAGCTCTTCAGGCAGTGGCATGTCTTACCCGATCCTTAAAGGAAAACCTACCATTCAGTATGGCAGGGGTAAGCTGTAAGTTACCGAGCACAGCTCAGGGTCGAGCTGGTTGCCGCGGTACTTACTTTCGTTAGTGTTAAAAACCGCGTATCGCGGTTTAACCTTTTTAAACTTTACGGGCAGAAGGGCTCGGCGCTGCGCGCGACCGTCCGAGCGCAAACATCCCGATAGTTACTATGGGAGGCGGTCGCACGGGACCGTGCGCCGCCAGCGCCTAAGTGTCTCTGACCCTAAGTTTTAAACAAAGTGTTAAAACCGAGAAGTACCGCGGTTTTAAAAACAGAAAGAAAGTAAGACCGGCACCAGCTCACCCTGAGAGTGGTGCTCGGATTGTACTCCGCCTACCCTCCCACTAAGTGGTAGGTTTTCCTTTAAAGAGAAACTGTCTTCAGGAGATTCAGGGGAGCAATGTAGCTAGGTGGATGCTTGTTAAATAAGGAGCGGAATAAGAGTGTCAGCAGACTGGATGGATGCTGGTAGTTGATTGAGTTTACAGATTTCTGGGATGTGCTGGAAAGAACCCAGCAGTCACATTACACAGTGACACATATTAATAACTCTGTGGTTTAATAACCTCTATAGAAGGGAGAGATTTGGGTTCTCCAAAAATATGTTGTAGGCTACATGCTCTAAAATAGGCATTTGCTTTACCTACATGGAAAGTTTGCAGCTTTGTTGGAGGGCATTTACAGGCTGAGCCATTTATATGGATACATCTAAATAAAATAAGAATGGTTGGTGATCTCAACTTCCTGTTTGTGGTACATTAATGTATGGGCGTTAGGAAATATTTCAATATGGGTGTTGACCATGGAAGCCATTTTTGTCAGCCATTTTGGATCCAACTTTTTTTTCAATGCGAAGGTGGTCATGTAAAAAATCAAGCTTATTAAAAATTTCACAATAGAAATAATGATGTGTTTGGTTTTAATATAACTCTTCTTTCATGAGTTATTTAAAAGTTTATGACCAATAATAAAATGTATTCAAAGTGCTGCCCATTTTGTTGGATTGTCAGTGCAACACTCTTCTCCCACTCTTGACACACAGATGGCAACACCGCAGAAGAAATACTGTGAAATAATGTATACAGGAAGCCTTCACTAGCATAGACAATTTCCTTCAGATTACCCCAAAGGTATGAGTCTAAGGGGATCAGATCAGGAGACCTTGGTGGTCATTCAACTGGCCCACGATGACCAATCCACTTTCCAGAGAATTGTTCATGCAGGAATGCTCAGACCTTTGGGGACATCTGAAGGCAATTGAATATGCTGTGAAAATGTGAGATGTACAGCATCTTAAACAATGGATACAGGAAGCCTGTTCTATCATTTGTTCTACGCTGTTGCTGTGCATAGGCTGACACAGCTCATACCCTGCAATACATTAGTACAAAAACTTATCTAATCCTAAATGATACTGATGGAAAGTACTACATCTCCCGCAAAAAAACAAGCCATCAATCCGCTCCACAGACAAAAAGATAAAAAATGTTATGCCACTTGGAAGACAGTGATGCAAAAACGATCGATTTTTTTTTTTTTTTTTTTTTTTTTGCCTTATTAGGTTTTATTTTGAGAAATTTTGTAAAACTTAAAAAAATATGCAAGTAGTGTTGTCCCCGTAATCGTATAGACCCAGAAAATAAAAATAAAATGTTTAATAGGTTATACAGTGAACAAACAAAAATAGTCAAACAATTACATAATTGTTGCTTTTCTACTCCTCCACGGTCAAAAAAAGTTATGTTTTTAACAATAGGGGATAGCAACCCCAAAATGGTATCACAGGAAAATTCATCTCATCCCACAAAATAAATGCCCACACAAGGCCCCAATAATAGAATAGCTGAAATTGTATAGCCCAGTGATTTTCAACCACTGCGGCACACTTTTTATACTTAGAAAATCCTGGGGCACACCACCAACCAAAATAGCACAAAATGACACTAAAAGGTCATAAAAGGCCTCCCTTTACTAATAAAAAACCCCTATCGGCCTCCCTTTACTAATTAAAAGGCCCTAGAGGCCCCCTTTACTAATAAAAAAAAAGACCCTAGCTTCCTTCCCTATACAAATAATAACCTTATATACTTACCCTTGATGTCTTCTTCCGCGTACCTTCACTCCTAATGGCGATCCGCCCACCTTCTGTAGCTCCTGCACCGCATGCCTCTGGTCACGTGACTTAGGCCGCGCGGTGCAGGAGCTACAGAAGATGGGCGGATCGCTGACGCGGGGCTTGTAGGTAAGTATGGACGCAGAAACACGGGGAGCGGCGGCAGTGCTACACAGGGGCACCATGGTTCGGGGAACTTTCCCCGCGGCACACTCAACCATGTGTCGCGGCACACAGGTTGAAAATCACTGGTATAGCCTACAAAAGGGTAGAACAAAACTGGCAGCTGTAGGAGGCTATTTCCCTTCTGGGCCTCACTGTGTGCCCATACAACAAGTAAAATCCATATGCGGGGATAAAGATGGATTTATCCTTTTTATTTCTTGAAAATGTGTAAATTGTTGGTCTAAATCAGTGGTGGCGAACCTATGGCACGTGTGCCAGAAGTGGCAATCGGAGCCATTTCTGTGGGCACTCAGACCATTGCCCAAGTTATCCAGATATGACCATATCCACCAAATCTTCCTGCAGTCCCAGCAACTTAAGAGATGATGCTCTCAGCACTATTTTAAAGCAACACTTCATTTGCTGTATGGAACTGCGGGAAAAGTGAGAAGGTGTTTGCAATATCTTTGGATAGAAGCTATAATGAGAGTCTGAATTGGCCTCTTTCAACTGTATTGGTGGTCACGGGGGGGCTGATACGATTAGAACATGTGGAAGAACAGGTAACCAATAAGTTACTGTTTAAAAGCCATGTTGGCACTTCACGGTAAATAAGTGGATTTAGTTTGAAGTTTGGGCACTCGGTCACTAAAAGGTTCGCCATCACTGGTCTAAATGAACGTATTACTGACAAAATTAGACCATTTTAAATTTAATCTCCATTGTGCTTTAATTATAAATATTTCAAGAGGTTAACAAGTTTCTGATAGTGTGAAGGGTGCAGATTTGAAAATGGGTTGATAGATAGGGGGTTTCTAATATTATACAGTGGTGGCCAAAAGTATTGGCACCCCTGCAATTCTGTCAGATAATATTCAGTATTCCAAAAAATATTAATACCAAAGAATTTGTGATTGCAACCTTCATTTATTTTGCTTGCAATGAAAAAATGCAAAGGAGAATGAGAAAAAAAAGTCAATCATTGATCATTTTACACAAAACTCCAAAAATGGGCCAGACAAAAGTATTGGCACCCTCACCTAATACTTGGTAGCACAACCTTTAGACAAAATAACTGCAAACAACAGCTTCTGGTAACATCAATGAGTTTCTTACAATGCTCTGCTGGAATTTTAGACCATTCTTTTTTGGCAAACTGCTCCAGGTCCCTTCAAACTGCCATTTTGACATCTCTCCACATGTGGTTTATGGGATTCAGGTCTGAACTCATTGCTGGCCACTTTAGAAGGTTCAGGTGCTTTCTCTCTAACCATTTTCTAATGCTTTTTGAAGTGTGTTTTGGGTCATTGTTCTGCTGGAAGACCCATGACCTTTGAGGAAGACCCAACTTTCTCACAGCTGTGCCGTACATTGTGCTGCAAAATTCGTTGGTAGTCGCGGGTCGTGTAAACTCTATGTTGATGCCTTTTTCCAAAAAGGTCTCGTCTCATCTGACCAGAGACCAGTTTTGGCAAACTCCAGCCTGGCTTTCTTGGTATCCTACCATACAGTCCCTTTTCATTCAGACACCGACAAGGTAGTACAGGTTTGATACGGTTGTACCCTCGGACTGCAGCACATCTTCAACTTGTTGGTTAAGGTCAATTTTTCTTCCCCGTCCACACCTAGGGAGGTTAGCTACAGTTCCAAGGGTTTTAAACTTCTTGATGACACTGCGCACGGTAGACACTGGAACATTCAGGTCTTTGGAGATGGACTTATAACCTTGAGATTGCTCATGCTCCCTCACAATTTTGATTCACCAGTCCTCGGACAGTTCTTTTGGTCTTTTTTTTTTTCCTCCATGCTCAATGTGGTACACACAAGGACACAGGACAGAGGTTGAGTCAACTTTAATCTATTTCAAATGGCTGCAAGTGTAATTTAGTTATTGCCACCACCTGTTAGGTGCTGTTAATTACACAAATTAGAGAAGCATCACATGATATTTCAAATAGTGCCAATACTTTTATCACCCCCTTTTTTATGTTTGGTCTGTAATTATATCCAATTTTGCTTTTTTAACAATTCTTTTTGTGGTTTTCCATTGAAGACTAATTAAATGAATATGAGTATTATCTGACAGAATTGCAGGGGTGCCAATACTTTTGGCCACCACTGTATATTTAAAATTTCAAATAGTCAATTCTGAAAATACAGAAAACTGATTTGTAAGCCTCGTAACATCAAAATAAATTTTCCAGACATTTAAAATTATGAAAATGTAAAGTAGACAAAAGGGAAATGTTATTCAGCAACTTATTTAGGTGGTAAAACTATCTGGCTGAAAATAAAAAAAAATTCGAAATTTGAAAATGGCAAAAAAAATTTTTTATAAATAAACACAAAACTTATCAGACAAAATTTATCACTAAAATGAAGTGCAGCGTAAACTTATCTTAAAATCGCTTTGATAAGTAAAAGTGTTATAAGTTATAACCATATAAAGCAACGCAGGTCAGAATACAAAAAATGGGGCTGAGTCTTAAAGTGTAACCGTCATTCTGAGCAAAAAAAAACTAAAAAAAAAAACATAATTCTGCTCCAGGTGTCCCTGGGAATCATTCCTCAAAGTATTTTGCCTCTCGGTCCTCATTTAGTACCTTTTTTGTCCCATAGCAACCAGGGTTTCCAGCACTCAGAAAAACTACAATCGGCAAGCACCTTATCACAAGCACCTGCTGCTGACCAATGAAACCATATCTATCTATCGATCTAAGTAAAACTTCAGCACAGAGGGGACAGCTTGAAGACTTGGAGATTCTCTCCTGCCATTTGCTGCTGTGGAGTGTGAGGTGATGGGGGAGGGGGGGGGTGATCGATATGCAGTTTCTGTCTGTGTGTATTATTTTTTTATACACTAGTGTAGGGAAAGCAGAGGGATATATAAGTGTAGGTGTTTTGTTACTAGCACATGACTGCTGGAGCACGGAGCCATGAGGTAAACAGCTGATTGCAGGGAGGGGGGTGGGGGCGTGTCTCTAGCTCCGTAGTCTGCTCCTCAGTGAAAACGGAATGTGCCTAGCAACAGCCATATGAGAGATCACTGACATCTAGGGGAAGTCTGCAGACTTCAAGAGGAAGGAGCAAGATTATGGTAACTAATCCAATTGCAAAATAGCTTAAAATTACCTGCCCTACATGTATCAAAAGTTTTTTGAAATGGCAATTACACTTTAAGCTACAAACTGGCTACCTCCTTATGGGATTAATGTTGTATATAGTTGGCTGAGAGCTTATTTATTTGAGGGACATGTTATACCTTACAACAGTACCATTTTTTGTATTAAAATAGTTTTTTCTATCACTTTTTATTGCATTTTATATGGAACAAGATGGGCAGAAAATGTTTTTGGAGACTTTAAAAAATATTTTTTACACCGTTCAGTGTATGGGTTTAATAGTGATGTTCTTTGGTACAGGTCATTACAGACACAGCGTTAATTTTTATATGTTGAGTTTGAATTGTCCTTTTCCCTTTTTTATTTTAATATGGATATGTTATATGTAAGGGGGCTTTTTTTTTATTATGGAGGGGAAATTTTGTATGGCTATACTCTTGACAGAATACTGGAAAAAGTGTCAGGGGAAAAAAAGGCTTTCCCATCTCTAGCTCACACGAAAGAGTGAGCTCATTTCTCCCAAAAATAGAAGTCCAGTGAGAGGCAGGCTCTCTGCCATTATCCATGAAGGAAGAAGATTTCAGGGAGCAAGTGGGCCTTAGACCATCTCAAATTATTTATAAGGTTAATTTTCATCTCCATTCCTCCAACTGTGCTTCAAGATAACAAGAGTCTCAGGGTTTCTGCCACAAGAAGTGATGGAAACAGAAGTAAAGAATCTACTTCTAAAAAGTGCCCTGGGGAGTGTTCTTTTACAAGAAATAGAAATAGGTTTTTATTCTACTTTTTTCCAGACCATCCAGGAGTTTGCGGAAGCTTTAGTCCAGGTCTGGGAGAAGATCCCTCAGTAGACCATCTGCAACCTCATCAGGAGCATACTTTGGCATTGTAGGGAGGGTTATAGAGGCACATGCAGGACACACACTATATTGAGCCTTATTTTGTCTTGTTTTACAAAAATTTCATCAAAGCTGGAACAGCCTGACAAGTGTGTTTTCCACTTTAATTATGTGAGCGACTCCAAAACCCGGCTCCATTGGTTCATACTGTACATTGAATTTCCATTGATGATTTTTTGTGATTTTGTTGTCACATTCAACTTCTTCCAAAATAAAGTATTCGCTGAGAATTTTCCAATTAAACAGATCATGAGAATATTCCAATTATACAGATCTAGAATGTGTTATTTGAGTGTTCCCTTTATTTTTTTGAGAAGTGTATCATAAACTTAATACAGATAAAAAAGCTCTTCTCTAATGAGTCCAAATCCCTAGATCACTAGAAGAGGCGACGGCACAGTCGAAACAAAGTGGTGAAGTCCGATATATGCCACAGGAAAAGTCTAAAACGATATAGATGTTCTCATGCTTCTACGTCTTCCTATTTTTTTTCTCAATAGCAAAGTAATTAAATACAGCGGACGCACAGTAGCTTTCCAGCCGTGGGTCGCGACTCCCAAGTAGAGATAGTATAACATCGCAAACTCCTTATCCTGGGGTGGTTTTCGTTCGGACACTCAAGGTCCCGCGGTTGTTTCCTGTGTCGGTGTAAGATCTCTCCGCTCGGAAACAGAGCTCCTCCCCTTTCTATTTCCGCCGGCTAAACTCTCAGGAAAAAGAAGAGAGATTGCCATGGTGCAGCAAGTTTCAAGTATTAAAAATGAGGGTTTGAGTTTTGTGCTTCCAATTTTTCAGACCATAGAGACGGCTTGCTCAAAGTTTTGGTCCAACTAAATTCTATTTTGCATTAAAATGTTTTACAATAAAAGCAAATTATAAAAGGTTTTACGAAACACGACATGCACACATCCACATTTGTTTCTTTATATTACAGTGTAACCCTAAGAGCGCTCACCCCTTCTCTTTCCTCTTTTCCTTTTAACTCCGATCTAATATCTGAGATGGCCACTTGCATAAGATGAGAACACATGTCCCATATCTAGACAACTTTGTTCTGGTAGGAAGAATAAAGGAGGTTTTATATCTACAGCTGGCTAAGGTGCAACACACTCTTAAGTCGTTTGGCCTTGTTAATAAACCTAAAGAAGTCTTTTCTCCTCCCTTTAAAGTCAAAAACATTTCTGTGATACGTTTTGGCCTGCCAGAAGTTGTTTCTTCCAGACAAATAGATAATAAAGATCTAGATGGCAGTTAAATGTCAGTCCTAGGCCTATTTACTACATTGATTTGGTGCAACCCCCTCCCCCCCCTCAACTTCCTATGCTGTGCTGCATGTCTGGTATAGGACAGACTCCAGCCTTGACCAGAGGATCTTCCTTCCTCAAAAGATCCTAAACTCCTTTTGGTGGTTAGAAGAAAAGAATCTCCAGAAAGGTATTCCTTGGAGATGAGAAAAAATATTGTCACTTGTGACCGATGCGAGTGATTGGGAATGGGGAGCCCTGTTAAGGAAGCAACTTTTTAAGGGCAATTTTAGAGGCGATAAAGGCAGCCTTCCCGTCTGTTCTGGGATCGGATATGAAGATACTGTTTGACAGTGTGACATCAGTCGCATTTGTGAACTGTCACGGGGACACAAAGTCAGTCTGTGTCTACCCTACAATTTTTTTACCCAAGAAGGAACAAACCTAAATTCCCTTTCAGCTATCCACATAATAGGGAAGGAAAACATAAATGCTGTTGGTTGAATCAGGTAGTCTGATGCCTCAAGTATTCCAGATAACAAGGTTATGGGGTATTCCTGAGAGAGAACGCAGGAACAGGCAGGTCAATACATTCTGCTCTCTATATCCAATGGACCAGCTATGGGGACTGGATGCCCTATCGATGAAGTGGGATTTCAACCTGTCATATGCCATTCCCCCACTCCTGATACTTCCAAGGGACCTGAAGAAAAGGCAGAGTAATATTAATAGCCCGCTTTTGTACCATACAAGCCTGGTTTTCAGTACTTGGAGAGCTGTCAAATCCATGGGTACTGCCAGAAGTTCTCGACTTCCTGTCGCAAGGCCCAGTGTTCCACCTAGGGATCCGCAGTCTCCACTTGATAGCCTGGATTTTGCAAAGCTGATTCTAGTTAAGAGTCCTCGGCCTACAGAAGAGTAGAAAGTTGGTAACATCCCACATATACTTTATGATTTGGAAGGAATTGGCAGCACCATAATATAGACCTTGACCATCCTAATATGGGCAACATCCTGGATTTCCTACAGAGAGGTTTGGAAAAGATTTAAAGCCAGCTACACTTAAGGCACATATTTCTGTGCTTAGCTCTTTATTTGAGAGATCCTTGGCCTCCCATCCTAGGGTGATTTAGGTTTAGCCCCTTAATGATGTATGGCGTAATAGCATGTCACACGTGGCCTGGCAATGTTAGTAAACCCAAAGTTTTACACTGCCATCGCTGCTGGCAAAGCTTAGCGCATGAGCACCGCCATCTTGGTGAAGATCAGTGCTCTCCATGATGTCACTGGGGTGGGCATCTGGTCACATGACAGCTCAGGTCACACAAAGACCCAAGGCTGTCTGAATTAAACCATTTCATTACAATTACTTTTGGGCCAAAAATTTTAAATTAGCAATGGAGTAAATGACAAAAAGCTCCACAATGTTTAATCCTGAACTTTCTCCTGAGTATGTGTTGGTAAATTGCTGTATAGACACACAACAGGGCATAGAAGAGAAAGCGTGCCATTCAATGCAGGTTTGCATTGTCATATTTTACAGGCTATAAAAAAAATAATTATATTTTTTGTAATGTGGACATATGGAGGCTTATTTTATGTTGGGGTAAATGTTACTTTTTGATCACTTTTTATCGTTTTTATTATGAGGATGGTTATAAAAATATCATTTTTTTTTTTTGTGGGGGTTTTTTAATTACTTTTTTACAGCGTTCACCACATGGCTTCAGTAACCAGATTATTTTTTTGTACGGGTTGTTAAATATGTGGCAATACCCAATATGTAGTGTTTTGTGGTTTTGTTTTGCCCCAGGGTGGGACATGAACAAGTGATCATTTTATCACTTGTTCATTGTAGTATACTGCAACACTAATATATTGTATTCTGCATAGGCTGACAGTAGCACTGTTAGTTTGCAGCAGGCATTTACTTCCAGTAGGCCTGGGTTCCTTCATCTGACCTCAGGACTACCATGGAAGCTGTCTGCACCTCCCAGTACTGCCCTATAGACACTTTTCGGTCACCATGATCGATGGAGCGAGAAATGATGTCCGGGTGTGCTCAAAACGGATTCAGGTCTGAAAAACGGGCCTCCTGGTAGCGCCTCTGGATGCTGACAGACGCAGCAAATCTTCTGGCCACCGCTGGCATTGATGTGCCACTTGAGTCACTTTTGTGGGTAGTAGAGAACCATGAGACCATCTCATTCTACCACGGATGTGAAAGCACTACAAACATTCTAAGTTGACAAAAACATCAGCCAGAAAGCATAGGTACTGAGAAGTGGTCTGTGGTGTTGCTAATTGCCAATAATTTCCACCTGTTGTCTATTCCATTTGCACAACAGCATGTGAAATTGATTGTCAGTGTTGCTTCCTTAGTGGAAAGTTTGATTTCACAGAAGTTTGTTTACCCGGGGTTATATTGTGTAGTGAAAGTGTTCCCTTTATTTTTTTTCAGCAGTGTATTTTGAGAGTTCATTGATCAAGATGCATGTCAACCAACTTGTGTTTCACAGATGAATTTCTTTTTTAATTTTCCAATGTATAGCTCGATCTGCCCGAAATCTGTTGCTGTTCTTTTCTGCCTCTTATTCCAGCTCTCCGGCGTTCTCTCATTTTTGTAATATTTTGGGAGGTCTAGAACCTGTGGTGTGATTTTTCACTTTTTTATGAAAATCACCGAGACTCTAGTTTTGAAGGACTAGTCCAGATTGCATGGTGCCCAGTTTCTCCTGAGTATGCCAATACCAAATATGTGGCGGTAACTTGCTATGTGGGCACACAGCAGGGCATGGAAAGGAAGCAGCTTCATTCAAAGCAGATTTGCTATGCCACATTGTCCAGACGATTAGAATTTATTTTTCTTTGTTTGTGTGGAGATGGGGTATATATTTTGCGAGATATGGAGATATTTTGCTGGTTGAGGGATTACTTTTTGTGAGATTAGTTTTTTTTAATGCAATGCCTTTTTTATCACTTTTTAGAACATGTTTTGTAATGTTATTTGAAAAGCCAACTTTTTCAGTTGCATTGCGAGTCCAATTATAGTGTCTGGACCTTCAGGGCTGCTAAGGGAGGGCTGGATCTACCCGGTAAGTGGCTCAGGGAAGGTTTGATCCAGGGGGGAAGATGGCTGCATTGTGTTCAGGATCTCACCTGCCATACGGCAGTTTTAGTGCATCTGAGGCACTGTACCATTAGTGCCCAGACTGGCAAACAGGTAGATTCTGAGGGCACTGCACCTCAATCCACAGTGAGGATGGCCTCCAGGTTGCTAACTACAGCGGCTTGCACATTTCTAGAGAGGAGAAATATGATCTGGTATTGTTACTAATTGTTGGTCTTTTGAAGTGTCTGCAGGGTCCCAGCAGTAGCTCATTGAGGTCCATGCAGAGTGCAGGCCACCCTTCCCCCATCACCCTGTTGGGTTGCTGCCATTCAGTGTCCTACTGTTGCTGAAGGAATTGGGTAGGCGTTAAGGGCTCCCTCTAATCCATTAATCAAAGAAGTATGTAGGATCCTCCATAACTCTTCTGTTTGTGGACCCATCAGATCAGCTTTTGTTGATAATTTTTTTTCCTTACTCTTTTAATCTGCATTCGGGTCAGTGAAAATGTTAACTGTTTACATCACTGTGTGAGCTGAGTATTTGATCCCAGACCGATTTTGCAAGTTTTCACACCTACAAAGAATGGAGTGGTCTGTAATTTCATTGTAGGTACATTTCAACTGAAGGCAGAATCTAAAAAATCAAAAAAAATCCCAAATCTTGTTGGCACAGTTATTATATAATGGAAGAAACATTAGACCGTCAATATTCCTCAGTCTGGGGATCCATGCAAACCCTTGCCTCGTGGGGGGTAAGGGTGATTCTGGGAAAGGTCAGTAATCGGCACCAGACCTGAAGCCAGCTGGGAACACGGTCTCAAAGATTACCGTTAGTAAAACACTACACAATCATGGATATCATCCAGGACTTGCATAGTGCCTTTGCTCATGCCAGCACATGCCCAGGCCCCTTTTGAGGTCCTTCATTGACCATCCTGATGATTCAGAGGAGAAATGAGAAAAAGTTGATGTGGTGAGACCAAAATATAACTTTTATTATCAACTCCACTTGCTGGGTTTGGAGGAAGAAAGATGAGTACAACCATAAGATCACCATCCCAGTTAGAGGCAACAGTATGACAATTACCCAAAACAAACAGCCAGGACAACTAAGAAGTGGCTAGGTATGAAGCATTTCAAGGTCCTGGAGTGGTTTAGCCAGTAATCAGAAATCTATGGAGGATGCTGAACAGGAAATGTCTGACCTCTATTATTTAATTTCTGTATTTTAATGTTGCATTTTGTTTTTCTATGGTATCAAATACTTAGTTTATGCAATAAAATACTAATTAATTATTTTTAAAATCATACAATGTGATTCTGGATTTTTTTTTTTAAATTGTCGCACAAAGTTGAAGTGTACCTACAATAAAAATTAGACTTCTCCATTCCCTGTAGGTGGGGACACTTGCAAAATCTGTCTGGGATCAAATACTTATTTCCCCCATTGTGTGTCTGTGTACGTGTATATGTATATATATGTCTGTATATATAATAAAAAGGGGTTAACACCAATGATCAGAGTTGTATCTGTACTTGTGTCTCAATCGGTAGGGGGACTTAGAATACAAGTGTTCACAAAACAAAATAAATGGTTTGTGCAGGTTGATTATAAAGGTATGCTGCATTTCACTTACTAATTTTCTTTGTGGTATTCTTCTGAGTAGAATAACTTAGAGCTTCCTTTTGAAGGGGAATTATGAAAAACATCACTGAAAAAAAATGTATGTACCTCAGTTACAGGATGAAGAAAGGAGGCGGCAGCAACAACTTGAAGAAATTCGAAAACAAGAGGCTGAAGAGCGCATAAAACAAGAGGAGGAGAGGAGGCATCAAGAGGAGGAGCGAGCAAAGCGAGAAGCGGAAGATAAGGTTTCATTAACTTTTGTTTAAAATGACAATTTTTGTGGTCAATTTTCATATAACTTTTCAGTCTCCATTTCAAACGCTATAACTTTCTTTCAATTTAAATTTGGAATTTACGATGAGTAATTCAGGATGAAATGTGATAATTAGGTGAAGGTAACAAGTTTGTGACAAAACTGTCTTATCTACCACTGTGTAATCAAAATTAAATTTTCTTTCCCCTAAAAGTCATTGCAATCCAGGAGATGCCAAACTGATATATAGGGGCAAAAAAAGAAAAAAAAACACTCTTCCTGGTGCCAATAAACATGGTAGTATATTAAATACGTATTGTGCTCACCTCCGGTGGTTTGTGTGGACAACACTGGCACTGCCTCGTCCGTGCCGGTGGAATTGTCCCCTGTGTAGAATTGCCAGGATATATCCAGGAGAAAATGCCTCATCCAATGGATAATGGGGTATAGGTTGGACTTGCTATGGCGCAACATGAATTGAATATATATAGCTGAGTAGCAAAAGGAAGTTAAAATACATTAAAAGAGAAAAAAAATATATAAAATATATAATGTCAGACAATGTGTTTCGCTCCTACTACTGGGCGCTTTGTCAGGTCAATATAAAATACAAACATTTGCAGTGTTTAATAATACAATACCGGAAATGTCATAATTTACTATAAAAAAAGTGTGTGTGTATGTATGTATGTATATATATATATATATATATATGTATGTATATATATATTATATATATAATATATACTGCGATCCGCCCCTTTAATAGACATTTCGTATCCCCAGGTATTTAAGATAGATGATACAGGAAGAATGATCGGGAGTGTTGATAGCACATTGTAATGAAAGGGTTAAAACGACATAGCCTTGGGTCTTCGGAATCATGGCGACGGATTGTCGCTCCTCAATGACTCACGAGGAGCGACGATCCTCGGCAATCTTTTTGAAGTCGCTAGCAGCTTTGCCAGCGGGGATCACTGGGATAACACCCACGATCAGTGCTAGCACCGATCGCAGGTTTTACCGGTAAGTCTTTGCTGCAATATGCAGGGGTCTGATGAGTGGACAGGGACTGCATTATGTCTGACATCGGGTACTGCTTCCCAGCTGGTCCTGACAAGCAATCAGTGGTTTGCTTGTTCATGCTGAATTGTTGAAAAACAATTTAAGTACAAAAGTTAGAATACCACTGATACAAATACACATCTTATAAAGTACAAAAGCACAAATCACCCAAAAGAACCCCCCACATATTTGGCTACGCCGTGTCCTTTACAATCTGTATAATAAATACAAAACCTTTATTTATTAAATATATGTAAATGAGATATCCTTGTAATTGGAATGATCCATAGAATAAAGATTGTCTATTATGTATTATTTCTATGGCACAGTAAAGCACAGGTCCCATCAGTGTGTTAAAGATGCCCCAAAATGAAATATTTATAAAGTGTATCTCCTCAAAAAATAAGTCCAATGTGTCCACATTGTAGAAAATGCTGTTTCAGTTGTTTTACACAGTGCCTTGCTGGAACATTGAGAGAGTGTTTTGTTACATCATTGAGCACTTCATGTCATGTGACCAGGGTGATGTCATCTAAGGTCCTTTACCCAGTAACATTTGCTTTACCATGTACCATTAACATCTACCCCATGTATGTGTATGATCACATGAAATCAAAGCATGCCTCAATGGACATCTAGTTCTCCCTATGCTTCCATGGAAGCATGCTGTAATTTCATGTGATCAGATATATACATGGAAAAGATGGGGTACACTTTGCTATTGTTATAGGGTAAAGGACCTTAGATGACTTCACTCTGGTCAGATGACATAAAATGCTGAATGGTGAGGCATATGGCATAGGTGTATTTTTTAGCTAAAAGTGTGTTGTTTAGTTGGTAGGGCCCTATGGGAACCTGTCACTAGCTAATTTTTGAAAAATGTGGTGTCAGGTACGCTTTAAGGTTTGCAGCACCTATTTTTGTTTGAATAAGTTGTAAATTATTTTTTGAAAACTCCAGCAAATAGATTTTTTTTTTAATTTTGTCTGTTTACTTACCTGTTTGTTGGCCTTTTCAGAAAATTTTTTGTCTGAATACAAACTTGCATAGTACGGTTAAAAAAATAAATTATTTTTCAGTAATTTTGATGTAAAATTTAAACTCCTATATAATTTAGAGTCATTACACACTTCAAGTTTAGAAGATTTATATTGATGATTATGGCTTACAGCCAAGGAAAAACCATAAGTCATTGAAAAGGCATGCAAAGGCTTCCTTAGCTTTTTAAAAGGTCGTGGGGACTTGACAGATCCCCAAAAGGCACTCTACCCTCTGTCCAGAAGGCCATTGGGTAAGAAAGCGTCTTGCCTGGGCCAAGGAGAAAAAGTGGACTGGACTGATACGGATGATAGTTTGAAGTTTCCGCAATCAGTATTGGTTTCGGGAGACATATCATCTGCTGGTGCAGGTACACTGTGTTTTACAAATTAGTGCAGCCATCTACTAGGAATTTTGGAGCACTTCACGCTTCCCTCTGTATCTTTTTGAAGATGTAATTTTCATTTTCCAGCAAGGCTTGGCATCTGTCCACACAACCAAAGGTACCAGTACAGGCAGTTCCCGGGTTACGTACAAGATAGGTTCCATAGGTTAGTTTTTAAAGTAAATTTGTATGCCAGTTTGAACTGCATATTTTATAATTGTAGTTCCAGACAAATTTTTTATTGCCCCAGTAACAATTTGAGTTTAAATTTTTTTTGCTGTAATGGGACCAAGGATTATCAATAAAGCTTCATTACAAACAACTTACAGCAGATCATTGCAGCCTGGGTCTAATGTAATGCATCCAGAGAGTTTCACCAGAGATCACAGTGGGGAGAGGGGTCAGTCTTTAACTAGGGGTTGTCTGCAAGTCGGTTGTACTAAAACCAGGTACAGGTGGTCCCCTACGTAATAACCACAGCATCACTGTGCTTGATTGGTCAGCAAACTCGCTGACCTTGACCCCATAGAGAATCTATGGGATATTGTCAAGAAGATGACACTCTTGACCCAATAATGCATATGAGCTGAAGGCTGCTCTTAAAGAGAACCCGTCATGCAAAATAACCCCCCTAAACTAAATATATTTTCATAAACTGCCATTAGAGAGCATTGCCTCTATCTCTTCATTGTCCCTCTACATGCCTGTAAACCTAAGCAATGAGGTCCTAAATCTGTATGCAAATGACCTGTGAAATGTCCAATGAAGCATTAGCATATTCAAGCTGTCCACTCTATTCATGAGTGGAAGGCACAGCCACACCCCCACTGCATGACTGACAGCCTGTATAATGGTGTGAGGCTGTATAATGATGTGCTTCCTGGTGCTGGTGGCCACGCCCCCTGTGTGTGTATAGGAGAGATACAGCAGCTCCAGGCTGCAGCCATGTTACAGCAGAACATGTCAGATTCATGTGTAGCTGATGTCTGTGTCTCTCACCTGTATATTAGGAGGATGCAGCATGTTAGCAGATGCAGCACACACTAGCCATGCTTTACTATACATTACACACAGACATGAGCAGGGGGAGGAGAGGGGAGGGGTAACAGGGGTGACCTCACTGCCTCTGACCATGTGGCCAGCCTCATTTACATGATAAAAAATAGATGATTTTACAATGAATAATGTATGAAATAACTAGATAAAGGCTGGGAGGGATCCTTGTGAGCTGCCCCAACAGGTAGAGGTGACAGGACAAGTGACACAGACCTGATGACAGGTGTCCTTTAAAGCATCCTGGGCTTCCAAAGCACCTCTGCAGTGCCATCAGTGTCCTCCATGCCACGCAGCATTGAAGCAGTGATTGATGCAAAAGGTGCATTTTCTGTACATTCTTTTCATTTGGCCAACATTTCTGTGTTCAATATTTTTTTAAAGCAATGTAATTTAATCTAATTTTATGAGAAAAAGACTTTTGGGTTTTCCTTGGCTGTAAGCCGTATTCATCAACATTAACATAAATAAACACTTTATGAACAAAAGTTTTGAAATGACTATATTATATGAGTTCACTTTTTAAATTTAATTACCGATGAACACCAATTTTTGGTGACATTCTTATTTGAGAAGCACCTGTATGTCCACCTAATGAACACCTTCATGCATTTGGACATACATGTACATCAGAAAATGCAATCTGTTGCTGCATCCTGACGTAGATATACGTCTTGGTTATTGCATGGGCTCAGAATAACCGGGTACTCGCCCTGAAAATTGGCACCCTCTATGCCAAGGAAAGGGGGAGCCATCACTTTCATGGCAGCCCTAAGATCCTATGAAAGATTCCAGGGCTGCCTTCAGTAGAAGGCATATAACAGTGTGAACATGCAACAAAGGTTTAGTCTGTACCTTACCAGAAGGGTGGACTCAGTGTGCTCTACAAAAATATTTATAGTCTTTTATGTTTATGATTAGCACATTATCATTTTTCTCCTGAGCTACTTGATTTTGATACCAAAACACTAATTTTTCAAAAGAGAAGTTTTTATGCATTATGCCCCCTAAAAAGCATAAATTTAAAGGGAATCTGAAAGGGAGATTTGGGGTACTAAACCTCCAGCCCATGAAGGTCTGTGGATTATTTAGTATCCCAAAACTCCTTGTAAGAATTATGTGTGTGCTTAAAAAAAAAATAAACATTAACTTGTTCCAAATTCCCTTGGCACCTGTTCTGGCATATTATACCCTGGCTTCACTGTGCAAGCGCTGTAGATACGGTGCATGCGCAATGAAAGGGGGATATTATCTCGGATCTGCAGATATGAGTCCCATGTAACTTATGAGATTTGTGACGCGAACATTTTTTTTACTCCTACAGCCTTTTTACAGGTCAATTTGAGACCCTAAACAGGTCCATAAGGACCTGTAATTGCTTAAGGGTGATTCCACACATGGCTTTTTAGTCAGTTTTAAAGCATGCGTTAATTAAGATAATTGGAAAAAAACTGACAAAAACGGTCAATAATGGATGTGTTTCACGGACTGAAAACACTTGCTTAAAAACAGACTAAAAACACCATGTGTGGCATCACTCTTGGGGTCACAAATCAATCTGTAAGGTAGTCTGAAAAGTTAGTATGAAAAGTTCTTTTGCCCTCCCAAAAGAATGACAATCTGTATGGATTTCAGAAATGGAAAAGACAAGGGAAATTCAAAAATGACTAAACATGTCTATTTGACACCGAAGACAAACTTTAGTTTTGCTCTGTTTCCATTGAGCATGGGTTTATATTTTCTGTATAAATGTTTAATTGAGTTCTTTTATTTCTGGGTAGAGGAGGCAAGAAGAAGAATATTACAATCGATTAGAAGCAGAGAGGCGCAGACAACATGAGGAAGCAGAACGAAGATTACTAGAGCCAGAAGAGCCTGGTCTGTACAGACCTCCACTCCCACAGGAATATGAACACAAACACCCACCCCTACTGTCTAATGCTCCGCCTCCCCCTCCTCAGCGAAACACTTCCTACCTCAAAACACAGGCCCTTTCACCTGACACCGTTTACACTGCCAAGTTTGTTGCATACACTGATGATGAGGAAGACTCAAACCTAACAGGTCAGGATAAGTATTCCACCACAAGAAAGTCTTATGGTGACCTTCTTCCAGCTACATCTAAACCACAGCTGCCTGCTGCACGCCAACCTCGTCCTGTATCCGATGGAATCTTTCTTTCAAACTCATTCCTGCCAACTGCAGTCAATGCCAACAGTACTGTCAAAAAAACAGGCCTGGCCCCTCCCATATCAAATAAACCAAGTTTGCTCCACCAAAGCAACTCCAAAGGTACAGTGTACAACATATGACTATATAGTAATAGGAAAACATCTTTTCTTTTTGGGTAATTTTTATACTCTAGACTATCCTCAGTTTCTGACTTTATTTCCTTTGCTTTATTTGTATTTCTGGCCTTTTTTGATCAATTAGCATAGAATTTATTTTCCCCTTTATTTGTAGAACTGAAAATCTCTTAAATCTTAGTTTTCCCTTTTTTAAAATATATTCTAGATAATTGCAAAAATCTAAAGTACTGTTGGTTTTGGCTTCCATGCTTTGCTTCTCCATGTTTTTCATTTAGGCCATATGCTGCTGGCATGAGCTTTTACTCATCTGTTATACAGTAGTGGTTTTGTTTATTAACGTGCCGCTTCTTCACTAAACTCATTGTAACCAAAATGGTTAACTTTTTTTTGTTGTAGAATTGTTTCACTTTGGTATTAGTTTTCTCATTTCTCCTCAATTTGACACAATGTATGACACAGTATGTGTTTCATCAACAGTATATCTACAATTAGAAAACTGATAAATATTTGTTTTCTAATTTCTTTCCATGGTTATAAGGCTGCCATCTAGTCCGATCTTCAGTAACCCCACTACATGCTTTACCGCAACCTTCTTGGTCAAAGGCAGCAATGGACTAATGCTCTTTGGAGATGGGAGTAAATAATCTGTGAGATCTATTTGGTTGGAAGTTGGGGAAAATTGCCTGAAAATAGTCTAAATCCCCTTAATCGATTTGCATCACAGCGTTTCTTCGTTCATTTTTTGCTCGCCATCTTTAAAAATCTAGTAAAATCTAATCATTTTTATTTTTTCATGTACAGAGCTGTGTGAGTACTTATTTTCTCCATAACAAATTTTACTTCTTAGTGACATTATTTATAATATACAGGCAGTCCCCGGGTTACATACAAGATAGGGTCTGTAGGTTTGTTCTTAAGTTGAGTTTGTATGTAAGTCGGAACTGTATATTTTATCATTGTAATCCCAGCCAGAACTTTTTTGGTCTCTGTGACAATTGGATTTTAAAAATGTTGGGTTGTCATAATAATCAATATTAACACTAAAGATTCATAACAGACACATTTGATAACTGTTTCAGCTGATTATTGTAGCCTAGGACTAAAGTACAATAAATTACCAATATCCAGAGGTCCGTTTGTAACTATGGGTCGTATGTAAGTCGAGTGTTCTTAAGTAGGGGACCGCCTGTATATCGTTTAGTCATTTTGGGACACAGCGATTCCTAACATGTTTGTGTTTTTTTACGGTTTATTTAGTTTTAAATCGGTTCTAAGGAAAGATTTGAATTTAGTTTAACTTTATTAAAGAAATTTTTTTTGCCATTTTCGGACCCTCTAGGGTACTTTTAACCAGAGTCTGATCATTCCCACCATATAAGTATACAGTGTTTTTACACATGATTCATTACAATGTGCCACTGGCCCGACTCTGCAGAAACCATACAACATCAAGTCTTACAAAGGCTCGAGGCTGTCATGGCAACTGTTTGGTGATCCCCGATGATGTAATGGGAATCGATGATAGGAAACAAGATGCTGCCACCCACACACTGCCGCCTTTTAAATGCCACCAGTCGCAATTGAAGAGTTAACAACGGCGGCACGTGGGGAAAAGGAGGTGAGCGCAACTCACTCCCGCCCCTCTCCATAGGAAACATACATGAAAACACATGACTAAAAAAGAACAAAAATGGGTTCAAAACGCCACGTGTAACACCACCCTTAGTGTGCAGTCGCACATTGCAGTTACAGCTTTACCGCAAACAGTTTTGAGGTGGTTTTAGGTGCAGTTTTGTTCATTTCATGTCTGTCACCTGTTAAATTAACGGGTGAATTTGATTTTGAAGGGGAAACCTGTTCCACAAATGTCTTTCATCTGTTAAATTAACAGAACTGCACCTAAAACCACCTCAAAGCTGATTGCGATCCAGTTTTAACTGCAATGTGTGACTGCACCCTAAGGGTGATGGCACACGTGGCGTTTTGAACCTGTTTTTTGCCCCTTTTTAAGCAGTTCGTTAAAACCCATGCATTTTTTACCTGTTTTAATTAAGATAATTGGTCAAACCTGTCAAAAACACATGCGTTTTTTAACACATGCATTTTTTAACGGACTGCTTAAAAACAGGCCAAAAAGGGGTTAAAGACACCATATGTGCCATCGCCCTGTGATCACATGTGCCGTTTTGGCACGTTTTTAAGCAGTCTGTTAAAACGCATGCGTTTGAAAAGGCGTCCGTTTTTGTCCATTTTTCTCAATTATCTTAATTAAAACAGTTAAAAAAAAACATGCATTTAAAATGCATGTGTTTTTGAACGGACTGCTTAAAAACGGGTTCAAAACGCCACCTGTGATCGCGGCCTAAGAGGTTAATAAATATGGGGCAAGCAATTTTCAGTGCAAATTTAACCCCTTCCCGCCGATGCCCTTTTTCGTTTTGCGTTTTCATTTTTCACTCCCAGCCTTCTATAACTTTTTTATTTTTCCATGTACAGAGCTGTGGGTGGTGTAATTTTTTGTGACTGTTGATGACGTTTTCCATGCTACCATTTTCAGGACTGTATGACCTTTCGATCACTTTTTATAGAATTCTTTTATATTGTTAATGGCAAAAAAGTGCCATTTTCGACTTTAAAATGACCGTTATTATATTTTGGTAGATCATGCATTTTCGGACACGGCGATACCAAATGTGTTCATGATTTTTACTGTTTATTTATATTTATTTATTTATTTATTTCTAGGGAAAGATGATTTGAATTTTTATATTTTTTTTTATCATTTTTATTTTAACTTTTTTAAATTTTTTTTACATTTTTACAGTATGGTATTATATGGGGAATTTCCTCCTCATTTATTACATTGATCTTCACATTGTAATGAAAGGGTTAAAACAAGACAGCATCGGGTCTTCGGAAGACTTGAGGCTTTCATGTCGACGGATCGCCAATCCCCGATGATATCATAGGGAGTGAGGATCCTTGCCAAGATGGGCGCCATTTTTTTTAAGCTGCCGGCAGCGGTCAGCGGCTGTTATCGGTAAGCCTTTGCTGCAATAAGCAGCAAAGTTTTACTTGCCATGGAGAAGGCTCAACTCGCACCCAGCATGTGACGTACTATTACGTTACATGTCAGTAATGGGTTAAAGGAAATCTACCACTTCGGAAAAGTAAAAAAACACCTAGAAATACTCACTCCTGCTCCTTTTCATCTTGATAGCAGAGCTGTCCTCCGTTAGTCTTGACACCCTGGGATAGAAAAAAGTAATTAGCCACCCGAAGCACGAGGACAAGATGTCCAGTGTTCCGTGCTGCTAATTATGCACACCCTCGCCACCTCCCTCTCCCATGCTCCCAGCTTGTCACACGTCCAGTATGAGGGAGGGAGGTGGCGAGTGAATGCATCTGCCCTGAGCGCTGGACATCTTGTCCCCTACGCTCAGGCCTGCTAATAATAGCTTTTTTCTTCCAGTGATCCTGGCATGTAAAGACTAGTCGAGGACAAGATGAAGAGGAGCAGAGGTGAGTATTTCTAGTTTTTTACTTTTCCAAAGTTGTATATTTCCTTTAACTCCCCTCTAATTTGTCGTAGCCCAAAAAAGTGAACCGACATTTAGGGCTCTTGCACACAATTCAATTATTTTAATGCATCACTACAAATGTCCATTATTTTAGTGGACTATGTATGCATCTCATCTGCTCATCTAGTTTTCTCTAAGAGAAGCTGTCTTAGGCGGCTATGCAAGTGTACAGGGCATAATCCTGTTCATAAAAAAGATAGAAGAGAAGGGACCTGCATACACTGCTGCTGCAATATATTACAGCTGTTTAGGAGTCAATTTTAGGCCTGCTGTGCAAGTGTGCAAAGCAAGATCCCGTCACCACAGATAACAGAGAAAGGACGGGCTCTACTTCCACACACTGCTACTACATATATTTAGTAGAGATGGATATCTTGGCACACACTATTGCTGGTAGTAAATTACAGATGTCCTACAATGGGATAAGAAAAACCTCCCAACATGTGCTACGCAGAGGGGACTCTGCTTCTTCTTGGGGGCACATTTACTTCCCTGGAGTAATTTTTTCCTTCTATACAAACTAATTGGGAGTTTTAATCGTAATGAGGGAAAACTTTTTTAATATTTTATGGGGACATCCCTCATTACTAGTCCCAGTGTGGCATTACACAAACCTACAGTGCTGATCAGTGAGAGTAAAGATAAATACACTCAAGAAAAATATAAAAAGGGACTCAACCCATTCCTTTCTACATGAGTATAATAAAAGTTATGCCTTAAAAGACACTCTCACCTTTTTCTTTCTTCCCCTTCTCCCCTTACTTTATATATTGACTTTTTCGGTGGTGTACACCTGTGAGTGTTCTTCATATCAGTTTATTGTGTCTTAAAAGGTTCGCCATCACAGCTCTAGGTCTTTGCAATTGTATAGATACATTTATACAGTAAATAAATAATGAACTGTGGACCATCCAAAACTACCATCAAATTCCTGGATAAACCAGGGACATTTACTCATAGGCAGGCACAGTGACTGTGGTAATCTTATATTTGTTATCCATGGCCTCCGTCCTTCAAAAATGAACTTTTACAATTATACTAATAAGTCTCAAAGGCTACTGGGGTGGTTCCCATAGCCCTTACTTTTTGCAAATTTATAGGCTGTTAGTGTGAAAGGAGAACTTTCCCCTCCCACTGTGTGCTGGAACTTCCTTTGCTGCAGGTTATATCTGGCAGAGGGAAGAGGAAGTTCTGACTACCACAGTGATTGCGTAAGCTCAAAATCGAGCATGGATAAACCAGAAGCACTTACTCATAGGTCCAGGCACGGTGACTGTTGTAATCTTATATCTGTTATCTATGGCCTCTTCCTTCTAAAAATCAACTTCTAAATTTCTGCTAATGAGCCTGAAGGACCTCCAGGGGGAGTTTTTCCTAGAGCCCCTTAATGCTGCAGTTTCACTGGCTATGATACAGTCATCCCCCTTCCTGCTTGACTTAATTTTCATGAATATAAAAATTGTAAATTTACACATCAAAACTATGAATTAATACATGTTGAATTATATTTTCATTTGTTTCCCACTTTTTTGTGAAGTATATGTCTTATGTTCTAGGTTCTTCAAAGTAGCCACCTTTTGCTTTGATTACTGTTTTGCACACTCTTGGCATTCTCTTGATGAGCTTCAAGAGGTAGTCACTAGCCTCAGAAATCGCACATTAACCTCTGCTCAGGTTAGAGACCAGGTCAGTGCCACACATAGTTCTAGCAGCAGACACATCTCTACAACAACTGGTAAGAGGAGACTGTGTACAGCAGCATTCATGGTAAAATAGGTGCCAGGAAACCACTGCTAAGGGCACGCAACAAGCAGAAGAGACTTGTTTGTGGAGGCCAGGTCAATTCCTTGTGTTATTTAGCCCAGTCACCAGATCCAAACACAATAGAGATGGTTTGGGGTGAGCTGGACAGCAGAGTAAAGGCAAAAACGCCAACAAGGGCTTGTTATCTCTGGGAACAACTTCAAAACTGTTGGAAGACCATTTCTGGTGACTGCACACTTTTGGCATTGTCTTGTTGAGCTTCAAGAGGTAAAGCAGTAATCAAAGCAAAAGTTGGCTACTTTGAAACCCCTGAAAATATGTCTTATATTCTAGAGGTTCTTCACACTTTTTTTTGTTAAGTATATAATTCCACATGTGTGAATTCATTTTTTGATGCCTTCAGTGTGAATCTAAAATTTTTATAGTCATGAAAATACAGAAAACTCTTTAAATTAAAAGGTGTATCCAAACTATTTTTCACACCTACAAAAATTGGAGAGGTCTGTAATTTTTATTGTGGGTACACTTCAACTGTGCAAGACATATGTTAAAAAAAAAAAAAAAACAGAAATGCTTCATACAGAGCCGTTCTCTCCTTAGTTTCCCAGGCTTTGTGTTATGTCATTGTCATACTGAAAGACCCAACCACGACCCATCTTAAATGCTCTTACTGAGAAAAGGTTTTTTGTCCAAAACCTTGCATCTGGTCTCATTAATCCTCTCTAATACAGTGCAGTCATCCTGTACCCTTTGCAGAAAAACAGTCCCAAAGTGTGATGTTTCTACCCCAATGCTTCATGTTTGGGACCGTGTTCTTAGGGTTCTACTCATCCTCCTTGTTCCTCCAAACCCAGCAAGTGTAATTGATACTAAAGAGGTCTATTTTGGTCTCATTTTGACCACATCACCTTTTCCAATGCCATCTCTGGATCATCAAGATGGTCCGTGGAGGAACTTTAAACATGCCTGGATATGTGCTGGTATGAGCAGGGGGGACCGTGCGAGCCCAGCATGATTTTAATCCATGGCAGCGTAGTGTGTTACTATCGATTTATCTTTGAGACTGCATTTCCAGCTGGCTTTCTGGGCTGATTTCTTGAACTTTTCAGAATCTTGCCCCAGGAGGTTAGATCTTGCAAGGAGCCCCAGACTGAGGAAGATTGATGGTCATCTAGTGTTTCTTATATTTTCTAATAATTGTGCAAACAGATGTTTTCTTCTTAACAAGCTGATTGCCTGTAGCCCATCCAAGCCTCGTGCAAGTCTACAGTTTTGTCCCTGGTGTCCTTAGACAGCTTTTTGATCTTGTCCATGGTGGAGAGGTAGGAGTGTGAGTGTGTGGACAGGTGTCTTTTATGTTCAAATAGGTGCAATTAATACAGTTAATCAGTGCAAAGTAGGAGGAGCTTCTTAACAAAAAACTGAGTGCTCATTGGTAGAGGATCAAATAATTATTTCATTCAAGTAAATGCTAATTAATTTAAAAATGTTACAATGTGATTTTCTCACAGTTGAAGTGTACCTAAAAAAAAATTTTTTACAGACCTTCCCATTCTTGGTAGGTGGGTAAAATAGCATCCTGGGATCAAATACTTCTTTCCTCCACTGTGTGTATATGGACTATCTCATGGGGGAGATTTAGCAGAACTGTTCTAGTCCATTTTCTTTCATTTTATCGACTGTTGTGTGAAAATTAAAGCTGAGCTCTGATTGCTTGCCACTACAACAGTTATGCTCTTTGATACTGAATGACAAGATTTATCAAAAGTGTCAATCGGTTTGTTATTTTAGACCATACTTATACTATTGATAGTGATATAGGATTGGTGGATGGACAGTAAAATTACATTACCTAAAATCCTCTACAATAATAGGCACACTTACTAATAAGGCATTTAATAAAAATGTATTATTGATACCACAAAAGGCAGTATTCCTGGTCTCTTGCACTAGCTGGCTACACACAGTTTCTTGTGTAGATTTCCATTGCGGTTATATGTAGGCATTCTAAAATTAGGGCCTGATCCCACAACAGAGTGGTGAATCCATTGCATGAAGCTTATGAAAGATGTGATACAGATAAATGCATTTTATGTGAATATAATGCAACTTCATTCATAAAATCCTTTTTTTGTCACCAGGGTCAAATTTGTACACTGGATCAGCAGGTGTGGTTGTTGGAAACACTGAAATATATAAAGATTTAAGAGACAAAAGGTTAAAAAGGTAAATTTGAGGTACATGTATTGTATAAAAAATTATATATATTTTTTTTGCATTTTTTATTTCTAAAAAAAACCCTTTGTTTCATACAGCCAAGAAGGTGATGCCTCTAATTCTGGTGGAGCTCCGGAAAGCTTAACTTTTAAGGAACGTCAGCGTCTTTTCTCCCAAGGCCAAGATATTTCAAACAAAGTAAAAGCTTCCCGCAAACTAATGGAATTAGAGAATGAGCTAAATACAAAATAAGAAAGATTGTTTTCCCTGAAATGTGTCTTTTTGAATTTAGAGTTTAAAATGTGTTTCTTAATCATAGAACTTTATGGGAAGGGTATTATAGCTTAAAGGTGTGTAAAGTGGAGAAATATATATTTTTTCTGTAAAGAATAATTTTATGATTCCTTTATTCTAAGACTGTTCATTTGAAATGTAGAAATACTGCTTAAGGGCCTTTTACGCTCAAAGTTGTGAAAATTAAGATATTTAAACATATCTATATATGTGTGTAAATATATAAATATTTATGTATATACACACATCCATGAGTTCATTTTGATTGTAACTTTCACTTGAAAGCAATTATTATTTTGTAGGAGATTACAGAAATTTTGATTGCTAAATAGTGTTTTTTTTTCTTGATTAATAAACTTCAAAGAAAAATGTGGTAGACTGTATCAAGATTTTCTATATTAAGATTTTGCACATCACTAGTTATACATTTTAGCTTACAGTTTTAACATAAATGATAGAAAAATTACATTGATTATTCTACAAAAGTCTAAAAATCAGTTTCTTAATTAAAATACCACTAGGTAGTTGCGGGTGTGGTCTTATTGTTTTCATTTTTGTTTGTGGGCAGGGTCACAGTACAGTGAAGCAATGTGCTGAACGCACTATGATTAGTGGGCATAGACCTCTATGTGGAACATGATCTGGCCACAAATTATGCAGTCGCTTTCCCTATAGCAGTATTTTGTCTGTTACAAATATTACAAAGCAAAATACTTTAACCGTTATAGATGCAAGACACCTCTTATATTGCATTCTAAGCTCAAAAACCTTGGACATCCTTCATGTAAGCTGTAAAACAAGTAAACCTATGTAGATAAATAAAAATAGCTAAAAGTTAATTGTAGGTCAGCCGGGTTAATAAATCATTGAAATGGTTTTGCACTATATTTGCATCTCTGGGTTGATTTTTTTTTTTTTTTTTTTTATATATATATATATAAACCTAAGCAAGCTACTGATGTTCTTTTTGTTAGTATATTAGCTTTTTCTGCTACAAAGAATTAATAGGATTTTAAAGCCAAGGTTGTGTTCACATCTGCATTATGTAATTATTATAGAGCAGTTGTTCTTCTGCCTTAGGACCAATGCTGTTTGGCCGTACACTACAGGAATTTACAATTTAATTCAAACATTTTTATTAATATAATTGTTATTATTTGCATTACATTTTATATGAGGATCTTCAAAATAAGCTTTGAGCTTATATTTTTCTAATGCTAGACAATGCCTGACTGGTTAAGGGTTGAAATTAATCACCTCTAAGGGGCAAATGTATTATCATAGGTAACTGTCATATCTTGTGTCATATAAATCTGCCTCCTGGCATATAATTGTTACACTGACTGATTTGTGCCATATTTGAACATTCATTCCAGTCTTCTTGTGTGGTAGAAAAAAAGCTTAGTACTCAGCCCTCATGCTGAGGGCCGTAGGCCGTATATATATGGCTGACGTATATACGTCGGATATACGCGCCCCCCCCCCCCCCATAGGCTGGCAATGGGCGCACGGGGCTGTATTGAGTGGTACGGTGCAGCACAAATGACCAAGATTCTCTATGGAGAGGGGATGAGCGCCACTGATCCCCTCCTCCTCTCCCCGGCGCCAATGTGCCCCCCCCCCCCCATGCAGTACGGCAGGGCAATGTTAGTGTGAATTTAGCCTAAGTGTGTAAATGCCAGGCATTTGTCTGTGACTTTTCAATTAAATAAAAACTGTATCTACATTAACACCTCATATGCCAGATTTATCAAGCTGTCTACACCCCTATGGTCAATCTGACGTACAGCACAGTGCTTGCGACAGTCTGATACCTTCCCCCCCCCCCCCGTATGCTACTATGAGATACCAACTCTATCTGTAAGAGATTTTCTACTGACTGATTTTCAATATAGAACCAGTCTTGTGGTTATAACAGTGTTAGTCAAGACTAAGTGCAAAACCCTAGTTTAAAAGAACATAACATAAAAACTAGTTCACAAAACTATCTTGATTCAAACAATGAAAGATTTAATTTTTTCTGCCTCTTACAAAACCTTTCAGGATCTTTCCTGGAGAGAATGCTGCATATAAAGTTGAAAACTTTACTTTATTGAAGTTTTTTGTTAATGGGACTGGTCTTTAGACCTTTTCATATTTAAAGCATATAAAAATCGGGATCCTGGCAATTAAAATTGCTAGTGAACCAACAGCGATTGTGATTATTCTTTCCTTTACCCCATGGAGGGGGGGGGGGTCATGGCTGGCAGTGGAGTAGGCCCTACGCTTGACGGCAGATGAAGACTAATTTTGATAAATGGGCAATTCTTTCTAAATAAAAAATGTAAACAAGAACTGATTGGAATTAGTTCTTTTCATAGTGGCAAGTAAATATAGAAGGTTTTCACCCAGAAGTATTATGGTCTGTATCTTCACCAGTATGCAAGTCAAAAAGTGGATTCAGCACAGGAGTTACAAATTCTGTAGCCTAATTTTTACATGGTGTACAGAAGGTTACACTACTATTTGTACACATTTATTTAATTAAATTATTTTACAAATGCAGATACTAAATTCTGAGCTGAATACCGGTCTCTAAGCTGCACATATATGAGCTGGCTATGAGCATGTGTGTTATGACGAAGGGAGTAACGTACAGCTTACAAATTCCTGAAGGAGCCCATTCATGAAATCCATTACCTTATTTTTCTTTTATTATTTCCTGACAGACCCTAGTGAAGTGTGTAGTAAATATGTAATGAGGAAAAACATAGTTTTGATTATAGTAGTATACACAAAGTATACTGGTTACTGAAAGGTGATAACACAGAATATATTTTATTGCTGTATAAACGCTTGTTTGTAAAAAAAAAAAATTAAAAATACAAAAATTGGAAGCTTACACGTACATTTTTAACTTTGTCATAAAACATACTTTTCATAATTGTTCCTTATAAAAAAAACCTGCTGTAATTTCCAATTTGTAATGTATTTTACTTGCAAACTATTTTAATAAAGTTTGTATGTAATTGGATTTTGGCTTTTTATATTTGTTTTAAATCAACAGTAAACTTAAGGGGAACATGGAGAGACAAGATACACATTGATCAAAGCATATAAGGATTGGTCTCGCAGGACCCAATGTAGAGGGTCAAAAAAAGGAGCACAAGTCCAAAATGAGCATACACGGCCCATGGATTAGAAAGTAAGAAACAAAAAGGAAAACAGAAAGGACAAACTTACACGCCACAGTCATACTTGACTGTGGTGTGTAAGGGGTTAAACACCCGCTTGAACAATACATGTAACTCTTAGGGTACATTCACACGGCCGTATGCATTTTCTGTCCTGTATTTACAGCTGTATTGTGGTTGCAAATACAGGCTGTATGACATCTGTATGTAACCCGTATTTTCACAGTATTCTGTAAAAAATACAGTGGGCCTGCAAATAATGTCACTAACTTGTCCAAGCCCAAATTTGATCACCTGACAAGCCCAGACTCCATTTTCTCTTTACTGAGAGTGAGGTTAGATTCCATTGTGGAATATATAACTGGATATATAGATGTACATGCTTGTATCATCTATACATGCATATTTGCAGGTATACGGCATAGAAGTAGTAGTACTGTGTCCCCATATATACAGGATTGGAGTGGTAGTACTGTATCCCCATATATACAGGATTGGAGTGGTAGTACTGTGTCCCCCTCCCACTTGGCAACGGGCATGTCCCCATTCCACCCTAGACAACAAGCATGCTCCTCACCCTCTTGGCAATGAGCATATCCCCCTCCCCCCTTGGCAACAAGCATATCCCCCTCCCCCCTTGGCAACGAGCATGTCCGCCTCCCCCCTTGGCAACACGCCCTTTTGTGTGTGTGTTTGTATTTTTTTGTCTTCCAGGACCGTGCATGCTGTAGACTACTTCGGATTCCAAGGATTCCGTCGATGACTGGCATTTTTTTTAACAAATAAATTGGTCAACGAGGGTGTGTCTGCATTTTCTTTCAATAAAACTTTATTTTTGTAATTAAGTGGTTTTTTTTTAATTTCTTTGCGAGACTCAATAATGAACACCGTCAACTAGACATCACCACTATTATGGCAGATTATAAAGGGCTGGCCTTAGTGTTTGCCATCTTTTTTCTTTGGCAAATTCACACTAATGTCCATACTATTACCCCGGTACCCAGGGGTGCCGGGAAGAGAGCTGGAATAGCCCCCTAACAGTGTGCTATGCCAGCTCAATAATGGCAGGCTGCTGCTGTTTGTTTTTTTTGTACATGGCTGATTAGGACAATAACGCGCATCAATTTTTTTGGGGGGCCATTAAATTATAGGGTGGACCCCACACAATTTAAAAAAAAAAAAAAAAACTATTCTGACAAAAAAAAAATTGATGTAGGGTTTTTTTTTACCCGATTTTAGGCCAAAAAATGAAAAAAAAAATTGAGTTATTGTCCACATCAGCCAGATACAAAAAAAACAGCAGCAATCTGTCTGGTTATTGATATCAATAACAGAGAATGATGTCCTGTCTGGCATTCAGGCCCATAGGTGTTTTAGTTTACTAAACAGAGAATCCTTTTGGATTTTTTCTTTGGAATTTTCTCTAGTGGTCACCTCCCCTAACTGGGCAATTAACCCTTTCAATTGCCTGCCATGTAAAACCTGCGCAGTCCTTGATATGTAGATCTCTGAAGTGGCGTGAAACCGCAGATACATTGTATGCATTATTGGAAACATCAGACAAGTGTCGACGTAATCTAATTTTGAGTGGACCAGTGGTGCAACCAACATATTGGATCCTACATAAGGTACATGAAATAACATATACAACATATGTAGTGTTGCAATTAATGTAGGACTTCACAGGATGTCATCACTCCTCGCTGGATCTTTGAGCTCATAGTGATAAGTGAAAGCTTCCCTGCTCCTTGTTCCTGTGTACCTTCCGGCTACACTTGATCTCCTGTTGCTGACCCCTCTGCCGCCTGCCCTGACTGACTGCCTGCCTGTACCTGACGTTAAGCCTGAATGCTGATTCTTTACCTCGACCTTGGCTCGCTAATGCGGGCTAGTTGCACCTGTGGAGTGACCTGGTGGCACCCTGCCGCAGCAAGATCATCCCACTTTGCGGCGGGCTCTGGTGAAGAACAGGTGCCGCTTAAACTCCGGTCCCAGGTGTCAGCTAGTACCGTCTCCCGCAGTGGTCCAGGGGGTCCACTGACCCCGAGTCTTGACGGTAAGTTAATCTGGACTTTTCTTCTGCTTACCACCCTCAGTAGAATGGTCAAGTAGAAAGGTTGAATCAGACTTTGGGCTGTTCTCCGCCACTTCAGCCCAGTTATCTTGACAAGCTGAGATGATCTTCTATAGTTTTCCTATCATAGTATATAAGGGCAGAAAAAGTCCAAGTCCAACCTTAAAGAATTAAATAAATGTTTTATCCCCATAACCCGTGATATTTTTTCTCTCCAGAATGTCATCCAGGCCTCTCTTGAACATGTACATAGAGTCCGCCGTAACAACCTCCTGCGGCAGAGAGTTCCATAGTCTCACTGCTCTTACAGTAAAGAACCTTTGTCTATGTTGATGGTAGAATCGCCTCTCCTCTAGGCATAGAGGATGCCCCCTTGTCCTGGTCACAGGCCTAGGTATAAAAAGATCTTTGGAGAGATCCTTGTACTGTCCGTTCAGGTATTTTTACATTGTAATGAGGTCTCCCCTCAGTCGTCTTTTTTCTAAACTGAATAATCCCAAATTTTGTAAACTGTCATTGGAACTGGAACAGCCTGTGAACGTTGTCTCCACAAGCCACAGAACAGTGAAGTCTCCTTTGGGAATTGTGATTGCAAAACCCACGCCAAAGATAAGGACACATTGCAACCTACTAAGAAGTATATCTTCCAAAGGAATTTCTAAAAAAGAATCTTGTACTTTCTATTTCATGGCCTGCTCTGTAAAGAATTGTCAAATAAGATAAAATACTAAATTTTATATCTATGGTGGTCAGTCTTTTTCTTTCAAATATGTTTTTCTGGATAACGAATGGTATCCAGTACTAAACACATATATACTCCCTAAAGAGAATATTGCCAATATTGTTTACAGCAGTATCACGTTCTCCTATACATTCGTCTGCATGAGGCTTTACTTTGAGCCAGACAAGGAATAGGTGTGCAAGCTCCATTCCTCTGCATGCCCCAATACCTGCTTCAACCCCATCCCCTCATGTCTTGTACAAACCTTTTCTCCAACAGTCACTTCTCACCTCACTAAAATCTTCAACCTCTGTTTTGGTGTCTTTTCCTCTTCTTTCAAGCTTGCTGTTGTTACCCCATTACTAAATAAACCATCCCTGAACCCATCCCCTTTCATATCAAAACTTCTTGAAGACCTTCTAAAATTATTTTTCAAGTTTATAAATGATAAAAAATGCTTAGTGTGGGCTCTAACATGGGGGTCATGGTGGAAGGAGATGAGGAAAGGGCCAATCTACTGAATGTCGCCTTCTCAACTGTCTTTACCTAGGAAAATCCCCTGGTGGAAGACACAATGAGGATTGATGTAAATTTTCTTTGGAATGTCAGTTTAACCCAGGAAGAGAAACAGTGTCGCCTCACAACCACTAACCCTATCTAGTTCAACCACTATCTAGACAAATCACTGGGGGGCAGATAGCTTACATCTCCAGGTTCTGCATGAACTATGTACTGTGATAGACAGATCGTTATTTTTAATATTTGAAGATTCCCTGAGGACTGGTTATAATCCACAGGACTGGGGCATAGCAAATGTGTTACCAATATACAAAAAAGGATCAAAAAGCATTCCTGTAAACTATAGACCTTATAACTCAGCATCAGATCAGTCCTGTCAGACTAATCTAATTGGCTTCTATGAGGAAGTAAGTTCCAGACTGGATCTGGGGAACACTGAAAAGTCCAGATATACAACATCCACAAAGGCATTTGACACCATGCCGCATAAAAGGTTGGTACATAAAATGAGACTGCTGGTACTAGGGGAAAATCTGTGTATTTGGGTAAGTAATTGACTTAGTGATAGAAAACAGAGGGTAGTCATTAATGGCACATTCTCAGATTGGGTTGATGTTACCAGTAGAGAGCTACAGGGGTCAGTATTTGGGCCACTTCTATTTTATATTTTTATTAATGACCTTGTAGTGGGTTTAAACCGTCAAGTATCAATATTTACAGATGATACTAAGATGTGTAAAGTAATAAATACGGAGGTCGATAGTTTAGCATTACAGAGGGATTTTTGGAAGCTTGAGGAGAGGGCAGAGAAATGGTTGACGTGGTTTAATGTAAATAAACTTAGTTATGCACTTGGGCCATGGAAACAAAAAGTATAATTATGTTCTAAACAGTCATCTCAATGGGATTAAGATCTGGGGAGTTTCCAGGCCATGGACCCAAAATCTCTATGTTTTGTTCCCTGAGCCATTTAATTACCACCTTTGCTTTATGGCAAGGTGCTCCATCATGCTGGAAAAGGCATTGTTGATCATCAAACTGCTCTTGGACGGTTGCCAGAAGTTGCTCTTGGAAGACATTCTGGTACCATTCTTTATTCATGGATGTGTTTTTAGCCAAGACTGTGAGAGAGCTGATTCCCTTGGCTGAGAAGCAACCCCACACATGAATGGTTGCAGGATGCTTCACAGTTGGCATGAGCTGTTTTTTTTGTTAAACAAATAATTGGTCACGAGGGTGTTGTCGCATTTTCTTTCATAAAACTTTTTTTTGTAATTAAAGTTTTTTTTTAATTTCTTTGCGAGACTCAATAACACGTCAAGACTCAATCACCACTATTATGGCAGATTATAAAAGGGCTGCTTAGTGTTTGCACTTTTTTCTTTGCAACTTCAACTAATGTCCATACTATTACCCGGTACCCAGGGGTGCCCGAACGAGAGCTGGAATAGCCCCCTAACGTGTGCTATGCCGCTCAAAATGGCAGCTGCTGCTGTTTTTTTTTTTGTACAGGCTGATGAGCAATAACGCGCATCATTTTTTTGGGGGGCCATTAAATTATGAGGGTGACCCCACAATTAAAAAAAAAAAAAAAACTATTCTGACAAAAAAAATTGATTGTAGGGTTTTTTTTAACCGTTTTAGGCCCAAAATGAAAAAAAAAAAATTGAGTTATTGTCACATCAGCCAGATACAAAAAAACGCAGCAATCTGTCTGTTATTGATATCAATAACAGAGAATGATGTCCTGTCTATTCAGGCCCATAGGTGTTTTTTTCCAACAGAAAAATCCAAGGATGTTCTTTTAGTAATTTTCTCTAGTGGTCACCTCCCCTAACTGGGCATTAACCCTTTCAATTGCCTGCCATGTAAAACCCGCGCCTCCTTGATATGTAGATCTCTGAAGTGGCGTGAAACCGCAGATACATTGTATGCATTATGGAAAACATCAGACAAGTGTCGACGTAATCTAATTTTGAGATGGACCAGTGGTGCAACCGACATATTGGATCCACTAAGGTACATGAAATAACATATAACACATATGTAGTGTTGCAATTAATGTAGGACTTCACAGGATGTCATCACTCCTCGCTGATCTTTGAGCTCATAGTGATAAGTGAAATCGCCTGCTCCTTGTTCCTGTGTACCTTCCGGCTACACTGATCTCCTGTTGCTGACCCCTCTGCCGCCTGCCCTGACTGACTGCCTGCCTGTACCTGACGTTAAGCCTAATGCTGATTCTTTACCTCGACTTGGCTCGCTAATCGGGCTAGTTGCACCTGTGGAGTGACCTGGTGGCACCCTGCCGCAGCAAGATCATCCCTTTGCGGCGGGCTCTGGTGAAGAACAGGTGCCGCTTAAACTCGGTCCCAGGTGTTCAGCTAGTACTGTCTCCCGCATTGGTCAGGGGTCCATGACCCCGAGTCTTGACGGTAAGTTAATCTGGACTTTTCTTTCTCTTACCACCCTCAGTAGAATGGTCAAGTAGAAAGGTTGAATCAGACTTGGCTGTTCTCCGCCACTTCAGCCCATTATCTTGACAAGCTGAGATGATCTTCTATAGTTTTCCTATCATAGTATATAAGGGCAGAAAAGTCCAAGTCCAACCTTAAAGAATTAAATAAATGTTTTATCCCCATAACCCTTGATATTTTTTCTCTCCAGTACTGTGCATCCGCCGTAACAACCTCCTGCGCAGAGAGTTCCATAGTCTCCATGCTCTTACAGTAAGAAACCTTGTCTATGTTGATGGTAGAATCGCCTCTCCCTAGGCGTAGAGGATGCCCCCTTGTCCTGGTCACACGGCCTAGGTATAACATTCTCTTGTACTGTCCGTTTCATTTTACATTGTAATGAGGTCTCCTCTCATCTCTTTTTTCTAAACTGAATAATCCCAAATTTGTAAACTGTCATTGGAACTGGAACAGCCTGTGAACGTTGTCTCACAAGCCACAAAACAGTGAAGTCTCCTTTGGGAATTGTGTTGCAAAACCCACGCTAAAGATAAGGACACATTGCAACCTACTAAGAAGTATATCTTCCAAAGAATTTCTAAAAAAGAATCTTTTACTTTCTATTTCATGGCCTGCTCTGTAAAGAATTGTCAAATAAGATAAAATACTAAATTTATATCTATGGTGGTCGTCTTTTTCTTTCAAATATGTTTTTCTGGATAACGAATGGTATCCAGTACTAACCACATATATACTCCCATATATATTGCCAATATTGTTTACAGCAGTATCACGTTCTCCTATACATTCGTCTGCATGAGGCTTTACTTTGAGCCAGACAAGGAATAGGTGGTGCAAGCTCCATTCCTCTGCATGCCCCAATACCTGCTTCAAACCCCATCCCCTCATGTCTTGTACAAACCTTTTCCTCAACGTCACTCTCACCTCATAAAATCTTCAACCTCTGTTTTGGTGCTTCTCCTCTTCTTTCAAGCTTGCTGTGTACCCCATTACTAATAAAACCATCCCTGAACCCATCCCCTTTCATACAAAACTTCTTGAAGACCTTCTAAAATTATTTTTCAAGTTTATAAATGATAAAATGCTAGTGTGGGCTCTAACATGGGGGTCATGGTGGAAGGAGATGAGGAAAGGGCCAATCTACTGAATGTGCCTTCTCAACTGTCTTTACCTAGGAAAATCCCCTGGTGGAAGAACATGAGGATTGATGTAAATTTTCTTTGGAATGTCAATTTAACCCAGGAAGAGAAACAGTGTCGCCTCACAAACCACTAACCCTATCTAGTTCAACCCTATCTAGACAAATCACTGGGGGGCAGATAGCTTACATCTCCAGGTTCTGCATGAACTATGTACTGTGATAGACAGATCGTTATTTTTATATATTTGAAGATTCCCTGAGGACTGGTATAATCCACAGGACTGGGGCATAGCAAATTGTTACCAATATACAAAAAAGGATCAAAAAGCATTCTGTAAACTATAAACCTTATAACTCAGCATCAATCAGTCCTGTCAGACTAATCTGATTGGCTTCTATGAGGAAGTAAGTTCCAGACTGGATCTGGGGAACACTGTAAAGTCCAGTATACAACATCCACAAAGGCATTTGACACCATGCCGCATAAAAGGTTGGTACATAATGAGACTGCTGGTACTAGGGAAAATCTGTGTATTTGGGTAAGTAATTGACTTAGTGATAGAAACAAGGGTAGTCATTAATGCACATTCTCAGTTGGGTTGATGTTACCAGTAGAGGCTACAGGGGTCAGTATTTGGGCCACTTCTATTTTATATTTTTATTAATGACTTTGTAGTGGGTTTAAACAGTCAAGTATCAATTTTACAGATGATACTAAGATGTGTAAAGTAATAAATACGGTCGATAGTTTAGCATTACAGAGGATTTTTGGAAGCTTGAGGAGAGGGCAGAGAAATGGTTGACGTGGTTTAATTAAATAAACTTAGTTATGCACTTGGGCCATGGAAACAAAAAGTAAATTATGTTCTAAACAGTCATCTCAATGGGATTAAGATCTGGGGAGTTTCCAGGCCATGGACCCAAAATCTCTATGTTTTGTTCCCTGACCATTTATTACCACCTTTGCTTTATGGCAAGGTGCTCCATCATGCTGGAAAAGGCATTGTTGATCATCAAACTGCTCTTGGACGGTTGCCAGAAGTTGCTCTTGGAAGACATTCTGGTACCATTCTTTATTCATGGATGTGTTTTTAGCCAAGACTGTGAGAGAGCTGATTCCCTTGGCTGAGAAGCAACCCCACACATGAATGGTTGCAGGATGCTTCACAGTTGGCATGAGCTGCTTTCCAGATGTTCCAAACATTCAAAGGGGATTCATCAGAGAAAATGACTTTACCGCAGTCCTCCCTGTACTTTTTGCAGAATATCAGTCTGTCCCTGATGTTTTTTTCTGGAGAGAAGGGGCTTCTTTGCTGCCCTCCTTGACACCAGCCCTTGCTCCAAGAGTCTCGACCTCACACCTGCCTGCTGCCATTCCTGAGCAAGCTCTGCAGTGCTGGTAGCCCGATCCCGAGGCTGAAACACTTTTAAGAGACGGTCCTGGCGATTGCTGGTCCTTCTTGGGCGCCCTGGAGCCTTTTTGGCAACAATGGAACCTCTCTCCTTGAATTCCTTGATGATGCGATAGATTGTTGAGTGAGGTGCAATCTTTCTAGCTGCGATACTCTTCCCTGTTAGTCCAGTTTTGTGCAGTGCAATGATGACTGCACACTGTTTCTTTAGAGATAACCATTGTTAACAGAAGAGAAACAATGATGCCAAGCACCAGCCTCCTTTTAAAGTGTCCACTGGTGTGATTCTTACTTAATCATGACAGATTGATCTCCAGTCCTGTCCTCATCAACACCCACACCTGTGTTAATGGAGCAATCACTGAAATTATGTTAGCTGCTCCTTTTAAGGCAGGCCTGCAATGAAGTTGAAATGTGTTTTGGGGGGAAAAAGCTCTAGGCACATATTGATTCAATTAATTGCTGTTAAGTTGATCACTCTTTAAAACATTCAAATTGCAATATACAAAACCTTGATGCAGTAGACTTTGTAAAAATGGTATCATTCTCAAAACTTTTGGCCATGACTGTACTGTGCTTTGCTAGGCTTCAAACATAGATATTTTTTTTTTTATGAAGAATCGACAACAAGTGGGACACAATTGCAAAGTAGAATGAAATTTATTGGATATGTTAAACTTTTGTAAAACATAATAAACTGAAAAGTAGGGCGTGCAATATTATTCGGTAAGCTAGATACTATAGGAGTATACCTACCCTAAAGGTCGTCTCAATGTCAGACCCATATAGGACCCTGCTTAACCCATATATTTTGTAGATGCTAGTATCAGAGCCAGGGCTGGGAGGGAGTCTTCTCTTCAGGAGGTAGAAAGTGGAGGGTGTGAAGCCCTAAGCAGACTCACCCTAGTCCCCGATAGCTCCCGCCCTTACAAGGGCAGTCCCAAAGTACTTTCCCTTATACTAAACACACCTCCCTGATGAGTTTCCACGAAAAGTTTAATCAAAGGGATAAAATCCAATAATAAAAAGCACATGAGGTGAAAGTACAGCTCAAGATATGGTGTTCAGGCTGGGAAGGAGTGCCTTCACCCGCCAGTAGAGCCTTATGTTCACACTGGGTTGTTGGCGTGTGACACAATGCAATACTGGAGGGTGAAGGGCGGGAGTTATAAAAACAAAATAAAATTTGTGATAAGACATGTGAGGCTTTATCTTGATATATTTTTAATAATTACATATTTAAAATATTTTCCAATTAAAGTGTTTTAATAAGCAGCAACTTTTACCAAACTAGGTTATAAATATGTACAGCATTTTTTCATCACCCTTCCCCAGGTTCAGCTACAGATGCAGAGGGTGCAGCTTCTTCTACATTGTGCCTTCAGCTGACCAGCTGGAGGGTAACACAATTCAAACGCCTATATCTCATGTACCCTTGCAATTTTTCTTGTCATATTGAACAGGAGAGTTTCCCCTTTAATATGATATATGGATTGTGTATGCATGTGCAACATCCCCCACTGGGGCCTAGCCTTTCTTCAGTGGTTGCAGACAGCTGGGGCCCAGAATACCAGAGTGCCTGGCATATGCGGCCTTGGACACGCTATGGTCACGGTTCTTGGTATTGGGACCAGAGGATGGGCCTACAGCCTGGCAGGTGGTGTGTGCAAAAAAAAGTAGAGGGAGAGCCTGATGAAAGAGGACTTTCCCTTGGGCAACTCCTGAGGTGTACATGTGAATCCCTGGGTGAATGAGCATGGGGAGCCTGTGATAGTGTAGCAGCCTGATCCATGGATCACACGGAGGCACATTGGTGCAAATCAACTTACAGTTCTTTATTTAACTTCAATGGCAGGCAACGGCCTTAACATCAGCAGCATTCAGCAGGCTGGAAAGCTGGTAGGAGATAGTTGGCCCGCAGGAAGGGTTGCTCACAGCCTGGTAGTAACTTCAGGCTGGGCTGGTAGAGGGACCCGAGTCCGGACAGTGGATTGCCGCTCCTGGGCTTAGTCTCCGGGTGTCAGGCAATGGCCCGAGGCACCTCTGCTGTCTCGTAGTGTGTCTGGATAGCAGCTCTGCACACTGGACCTGCTTCTCACTCTGCTCTTGGAATGTACTAGAACTTCAGACCATGTGCTCCCGCCCACAAGGAATTTTTTATCCTCTCCTGGTCAGGAGTCAGCACCCTCCAGCTTCCTTTACAATAGTACAAAGGATATCATTGGTTAATAAAATTTCACATGCTAACTCGTGTCCCAACAGTGACTTACAGCTGCAATTACAAAGTTTACCAGGGCAGTAGCTTCTGAATGAGTTGCCCAGGCTCACCACATAGCTTCTGACAAGAAGTGGACGCTATCCACAACCACCTAGTCTATGCATTGGAAGGGGTACATCCACTCTTAAAGTTCCAATCGGCAATAGAGAGCTGTACATAACATTTTTAACATCCTTAAGGGTGGATATCTCTGGCTCTGTGAAGCATCTGCAACAATCCTGCCAACCCATGGTATAGGTAGGTGGTGCAAAAATGTCTCTCCATGTCAGTAGCTACCTGGTGAGATTGATCACCTCATTAGGTGGTTTCTATCAAGGGAAACTTGGTAATAGCAGGTATATGATTCTGCCTGGGAGGTCATGATGTAACTATACAGTCCAATTAAATGCTCTGTAATTACTGTGAAGAAGTGCTGGTTTGACAAGTGCTTGCCACTTCATAAAGGGGAGTTTATAAAACTACATGTGGGTAAGAAGGATTTGTCTCTCCATAGACTGACCTGATGCTCCCACCCAGTGTGCAGCTCAGTGCTGCAGTCAGTGTTCCAGACCAGGAAGCAAAGGTGTCACAGGCAATCTGCCTGACAACTTGACAACCAAGGAGACTATGCTTTTTGGACAGAGATCCTCCAGGACTCGGTTCCATCTTTACCAGTCCAGCCTGAAGCCATTATCCAAGCTGTCAGCAACCATCTTCCTGTGGACCTGTACTCCGACCGACTATCTCCTTCCAGCTGAAGTCTGCTGCTGTTTAAGGCCATTGCCTGCTGTTTCAATAAATTCTTCACCAACGTACCTCCAAGTGATCCCTGGATTAGGCTGTTGCCCATCCTCCATCATCAGGGATCCATATCTACATATTGGGGTTTCCCCAGGGAGAAACCTATTCTATTAACCTTTCCCTCAGTTTTCTTGCACACACCACCTGCTGGAGACCCACCAGACTCAGGACAAGGCCTCCATACCCACATACCAAGCATTGTGACCATTGCATGCCCAAGGCAAAAGCCAGCCACTCAGGTATTCCGGGCCCCGGTTTCATCCAGGCCACGAGAAAGGCTAACAGATATAGGCTAGCAGATATAGGCGGACATAATAGGAACTGCTTCAGTACATCTTTCCTCGTCAGCAAGTCTGTCAATGTCACTAGATCATTTATTATGCAGGCCTTCCAAGAATAAGAAACTGGAATATATGTCTATAGAGAAAGGAAATGAGGCTGCGAATAGGACCTACTGATGCCAGCATACTAAGCATCACTGATGAGTGCAGTTTCAGAGAAAATGTCCAACACTGAGCTTCCACAAACACAGATATACACTATTTGGAGTCAAAGTCAGACTATAGCTGCTGGAATGATTTTAGGAAATCCTCCTGAGATAATTGAGCAATACAGAGAATGTCCTTCCCCATCCAAGACTCAAACCCCCCTAGTTGGTAAAATTAATGCATACTCAGTATCCCCAGATTGGAGTGAATTTTGTTCCTGTAATCACAAAATTAAATAGCTGAAATATGAACTATGGCCAGGGCAAAGCATGTATATGTGCAACTGACTGCATGTCGTTATGCATAGTAACCCTCTATTTTTTTTTAATTGATACGCTTACTTTAGACAGCAAAAGGAGTGACAATGGCACTACCCCTTTCTCATGATACTGAATCCATAAGGTCAAAAATCACGTAGAAAAAAATAAGAGCAAAAACATATCAAATGCTGCCACGATATAGCAATGGAATTAATGGAGCTCTAGCTTCAAATAAACAGGAGTACAGAGTATAACAAAATGGGTAAGAAAAAATGAACAGCACTCAACAGTCTTCCAAAAAAGATCTCATCTTTATTGATAGAAGATTACTTACAAACAGGTAACAAGGTACATAGTGAGGGAGGATGACAAAGGCCATTTTGCACTAATCTGTACTTCTTCTGGCCTCTGAGTGTGTAACAATTAAACAAACACGCTTTATTTATTATGTTATTAGGTTTATAGGTTTTAATTTTTATAATGGACTATTAATATAGAGGATTGTGATTTTATCACAGAGGTGCCACAGCTAACCATTTTGCTTATGTGGATTTATCCTGGCAGAAGCCAGCATGTGCTCCATTACAACAAACTTCACTCTTTGCAATTGCTCCATTCAGCAGAGATTTTTTTAACTTGTTTTGCTATATTGGAAAATTGTATAACTTTCTATTGTAAAAACAATGATTTTAAAGAACAAAAGACACTATGAAGCGATTGTTATTGTCTGAATTTGAATTAAGTCTTAACCTCTAAGCCACCATTACACTGTATATTTCTCCTCTTCTTGATTTCTTGTTTTGTAGTGGGAAGTATAATCCTGATACAATTCTTTAAACACCTCTCGTGCTCCAGTTTGTAAGGACATATTTAAAAACTTAACATCACGATCAATGCAGAGATCCAAGATAGGAAAAATTCCTTCTGTCAAATGCGTTCTTACTTCTGGTTGAAGTGTCACCTACAAGATAACAAGAGAATAATATGTTTGTACATACTAGAATATTTTCTATAATGTAAAGGTGATGTAAAGCACTGTGGCCAATTAGTAATATATGAAATAGGTCAGTTTTAATTTCTTTCTTTTTAATTTAATTAAAAAAAAAAAAAAAAAGCATATTACAGCAATCACCCACTAGGTTAACCCTTCGGTTGCCACCAGTGGCAGTCGGGTGGAGTCTTTATAAGACTTCAGGACAAGTCAATGATTCAGATTTGAAACAGTGTGCCACTTGCACACATTAACAAATCTAAAGGAATTTCTCTATATACTCCAATAAAGTAGTTTTTGCCGTATGTGGTAGGATCCAACAACCTATGGTTAAAGGATTGTAGGTGGTCTGCAAAATAGTAAAAAAAACCATCAAAGTTAAAATCACCCCCCTTTCCCTGCAACTGATATATAAATAAACAAGTAAAATAGATATACAGGTTAGTCTTTAATCCCACACCATGTTATTAGGCTTCCATAAAATTTTGCTCGATAGTAAGGTGGCAAAAGAGGCATGGTTTTCCTTGTCCCATCCAGTAAAACCTATTTGCATATTTCCCAGAATCCCCTAGTGAAGCGTCAATGGCTATACGTCTCCAAGGGCCTGCAAAGTAGCCTTAATTGAAGGTTGGAGAGCATTCATACATGTATCTGATGTCCGAACCTCTCAAAGCTGTAAGTGACAGCACACTATGTAAGTACATTGCCAATATACTGCAATACAGCAATAAAAAATCTTAAACACCCTAGGAAAGAGAAACTAAAAATGTCAATCACTCAATAGAAATGGAAAAAATAGACAATCATAAGGTCTTATGGACAAGAATGTTACTGACTAACTGACAACCCCATGGCCTTCTAGTGGGCACATTCATAGTGTATCATTGTGCATGCACCACATAGTGAATATGCGGACTGCATGCACCACAAAAGATAGGGCAGGTAAGCACTGGTAAATGACTGCGTTACCTACCAACTGATCCACAAATATATGTTGCATCAGCATATTCACAGCCCCATAGACTTATTGGAACGGCTTGTGTTTTACAGTATAGGGATAACAATCTGATTAACTGATGTCTGACAGCCAGGATTGTGGTTTTCAGCAACAAATTGAGCAACAGATCCAGAAAGTGTCATGCTGCTCCATTCACGGTCTATGGGAGTGCTGGGAGTTGACAAACATGTAATTCAGCCATCGCTGGCACTAATGGTATGTCCATTCTCAATCTGCCACCTCACAGATTGAAGGAGCTCTATTCCCCCTTATTAAAGGGAATCTGACATCTAGAAATCCCCACGATCATCAATCAGATTGTTATTTTATTTCCTGAGGAAATAAAACTTGCCACAAACCCTTTAAGTAAAGCACTGCAGGACAATATTTTGTACAAATACAAATAAAAAGAAAAGGCACACTACAACCCTAGTAGAGGTATAATAATTTATATAGATATGTGTTCTGTGTATATCTCCCAAGTTTCAAGGGAAAAAAAAAAGACCAATAAATACATTAACTATATCCACACAAGTCATACACACTGCAATATGCGTACAAATTCCAGTAATATTTAGCATAAATATTTTACATAAATTTTGCATAGATAATCTATAGCAAATAGAGAGCAATATACTGACTGCTAAGATTTTGCGAGTGAAAAGCTATTTGGAATAATAAGCAAGATTGCTCTATAGAAAAGACACAATTATAAACAAGGGCCCTGAAATAATAAGAGTAAAAAATATGTAGTTGCTAGCTAAAACATCCCATTCGTTTGGAGCATAACTTCTTATGCACAAAGTCTTAAGTGTTTTAGATTATGGCACAGTTTGGATAATAATCCCATTTTGGTTGTAGATAAACTGTCGCAAATATATTTGCAAATAATTGTACTTAGACGGGACAGCTTGATCCTTTTGTTATATTTATGGAATCCTATGACATCCTGATGTACTCACCCGCACTTTGTGCCAACGTCACAATGCTGTATGCAAGTTTATCTACAACCAAATGTGGACTATCCTCCGAACTGAGCCATAATCGAAAACACTTAAAGTGGTATTCCCATGAAGACAAGATTCTTAAATGTACTCAGAATAACAAAATAACACATTCGCTAATTCATTGTTATTAACAGCATTTCACATATATTAATTCCAACCTATCAGTCCTGGTGACAACAATTTTGGTTGCCAGTGTATCTGACCCTGGACCTTCTGACTTTAGGGTGGGCAGACATATTGTTCTTCTGTCTGACACTGTATTGAGCTGAACGCCTCTATGCATCTAGCCCTCACCCTTGCATTCGTGGACAGGCTCACAATCACACACACACTTCATGCCAGAAAACAACACATTGTGATCGATTAACGCCTACCACATTTTATCTTTTTGAGATGATCTACATGCTCTTCCGAGCTTGATGCTTCTTGCGATGCAATAGGGTTACCGACGCTCGTTGCTCGACGAATACTTCGCCCCTCGCGGAAAATGGAGCTCCCCGCTTTTGCTTTTTGGCGGCCAGAAACAGAGCCATCACAAGCAGGGTGGAATCTGGCATCCACCGCATTACTTTGGGGCTTATCGGCTATGCCGTGTTTGCGGCCTATCTGCACGTCCGACCCGGATAGACTTTTCCCTTCACTTCGCCCGTTTTGCCGACGGGCCTGTATAGACTAGCCGCGCCCGCTGCTCAGGATCATTCTGTGTCTGGATGCCGGCTAGTGAGAGAGCTGCTGCTTGGTCAGGGAGCGTTAGTGTGTTCTATTAGCTACTGTTAGGCAGGAGTGATTCTCAAGAACCCACCAGCCCTTCTTAGGCTACATAACGTTCTACTTTTTTTATTTTAATTTGCATCTAGTACCATTTTGTGAGGAATTAGCAGGGGGACTTGCTACCGTTGTGTTAGCTCTTAGTGGCACACATATCCATAGCAAAGACCGAAGTGGGAAAATTTAGTAGGTTTGGATTTCAATAGGCACTAACAGTGTCATCTCATACTGGCATAGTATTGTGCTTTGATACTTGGCTAGAAAAGCCATAGGAGATCACAGACTTACTTACGCCTACATTAGCGTTCTATATATTTGATTTCTGGTTGATCTGCTGGTGGCTGTACTTTCTGCAGTGCATGTACTAGCCAATTCGAGCAATTTGTAGGAGACTTGCGACCGCTGTGTTCTGCGCTTTAGTGCGCACATATCCATAGCAAAGCCGAAAGGGAATTTGTAGGGGTTGGATTTCAATTAGCACTACCTCATTGTCATCTCATCTGGCATAGTAGATGTGCTTTGATCTTGCTAGAAATACCATAGGAGAATACAAAGAGCTTTACTATGCCACAGTAGCGTTCTATATATGATTTCTGGTTGATCTCTGGTGGCTGTACTTTCTGCAGTGCATGTACTAGCCAATTCTGAGCAATTTGTATGATACTTGCGACCGCTGTGTGTTCTGCGCTTAGGTGCCGCAACATATCCATAGCAAAGACCGAAGTGGGAAAATTTAGTAGGGTTTGGATTTCAATTAGGCACTACTCAGTGTCATCTCATCTGGCATAGTAGTGTGCTTTGATACTTGGCTAGAAAATAGCCATAGAGAATAAAAAGCTTACTTACGCCTACAGTACGCTTCTTATATTTGATTCTGGTTGATCTGCTGTGGCTGTACTTTCTGCGTCATGTACTAGCCAATCTGAGCATTTGTAGTGAGACTCGACGCTGTTTTTCTGCGCTTACGTGACGCACATATCCATAGCAAAGACCGAAGTGGGAAAATTTAGTAGGGGTTGGATTTCAATTGGCACTAACTCAGTGTCATCTCATCTGCATAGTAGTGTTCTTTGAACTTGGCTAGAAAATAGCCATAGGAAATACAAAGAGCTTTACTTACGCCTACAGTAGCGTTCTATATATTTGATTTCTGGTTGATCTGCTGGTGGCGTACTTTCTGCAGTGCATGTACTACCAATTCTGAGCAATTGTGGTAGTGAGACTTGCGACCGCTGTGTTCTGCGCTTAGTGACAGCTATCCATAGCAAAGACCGAAGTGGGAAAATTAGTAGGGGTTGATTTCAATTAGGCACTAACTCGTGTCATCTCATCTGGCATAGTAGTGTGCTTTGATACTTGGCTAGAAAATAGCCATAGGAGAATACAAAGAGCTTACTTACCTACAGTAAGCGTTCTATATATTTGATTTCTGGTTGATCTGCTGGTGGCTGTACTTTCTGCAGTGCATGTACTAGCCAATTCTGAGCAATTTGATTGAGACTTGCGACCGCTGTGTTCTGCGCTTATGACGCACATATCCATAGCAAAGACCAAGTGGGAAAATTTAGGGTTTGGATTCAATTAGGCACTAACTCAGTGTCATCTCATCTGGCATAGTAGTGTGCTTTGATACTTGGCTAAATAGCCATAGGAGAATACAAAGAGCTTACTTACGCCTACAGTAGCGTTCTATATATTTGAATTTCGGTTGATCTGCTGGTGGCTGTACTTTCTGCATGCATGTATAGCCAATTCTGAGCAATTGTAGTGAGACTTGCGACCGCTGTGTTCTGCGCTTAGTGACGCACATATCCATAGCAAAGACCGAAGTGGAAAATTTAGTAGGGTTGGATTTCAATTAGGCACTAACTCAGTGTCATCTCATCTTGCATAGTAGTGTGCTTTGATACTTGGCTAGAAAATACCATAGGAGAACAAGAGCTTACTTACGCCTACAGTAGCGTTCTATATATTTGATTTCTGGTTGATCTGCTGGTGGCTGTACTTTCTGCAGTGCAGTACTAGCCAATTCTGGAGCAATTTGTAGTGAACTTGCGACCGCTGTGTTCTGCGCTTGTGACGCACATATCCATAGCAAAGACCGAAGTGGGAAAATTTAGTAGGGGTTGGATTTCAATTAGGCACTAACTCAGTGTCATCTCATCTGGCATAGTAGTGTGCTTGATATTTGGCTAGAAAATAGCCATAGAGGAATACAAAGAGCTTACTTACGCCTACAGTAGCGTTCTATATATTTGATTTCTGTTGATCTGCTGGTGGCTGTACTTCTGCAGTGCATGTACTAGCCAATTCTGAGCAATTTGTAGGTGAGACTTGCGACCAGCTGTGTTCTGCGCTGTAAGGCGTGACACATATCCATACGCAAAGACGCAGATGGAAAATTAGTAGGGGTTGATTTTCATTAGGCACTAACTCATTGTCATCGAAAATAGAGGGATCGCATGCTGGCATAGTGTGTGTTGCTCAGATATGGAAAACGAGCTAAGGGAAAACTGCAGGACGAGAGAAGGAGAGGAAGACAAAGAGAGCTGTACTTACGGGCGCTGACAGTAAGCTAAGTTCTCATATCGAGAGGTATATTTGATTGTCTGGCTGATCGGCTGGTGGCTGTACTTTCTGCAGTGCCATGTACAGAGCCAATTCTGAGCAATTGTAGTGAGACTTGCGACCGCTGTGTTCTGCGCTTAGTGACGCACATATCCATAGCAAAGACCGAAGTTGGGAAATTTAGTAGGTGTTGGATTTCATATAGGCACTATGCTCAGTGTCTCCATCTCTGCATAACGTAGTGGCTTGAACTTAGGCTAGAATAGCCTAGTCATCCTAGCCATAGCATAGGGTAGCAACTTGTGGCTTTTACGATGACTACAAAAGCTAACGGGACATTAACCCTAAATTATAACACATACAAAAATACATGGTGCACTATCAAAGAAACACAATAACAAAACAAAAAAAAGCCAAAAAACAGCAATGAAAAACCCGCAAAAACAGTTAAAAAAATTTAAAGCTATAACTCGCATTAAAAATTTGGTATTCACCGAGGGCTAGGGTGTCAGGATCGAAGGGAGGGAGATGGTGCGTCCAAATACGGCAGCAGGGTCATAGGCCTGGGTGTCTGGTTGGGTGAGACTCTGCCTGTGATGAGGGAGACGGAGGTCGCGCAGATCACGCCCCTAGCCATTCCCTGCGAAGTTGAGGGACTCGATGGTATAGAGACATTTGAGGCCAGAACAGTGCGAACAGGTTGATGTCGTGGACTTGTGGCTGTGAGCAAGTGCGCATTTCGAGTGCCATTTGTCCACCTCAGCGCCAGTCAGTCTTCCACGCAGTCTACCCATGTCAGGAAATCGGCGTCAACTAGGCCAACTGTCTGCCTCGAACTCAGTCCTCCTCCCCCACACAGTCTGCCCCCACCCAGGAAAATACTTTGCCATTTTAAACCGATATGACTCTAGAGAACTGTGTTTCTGGACCCTTCCAAGCGTCACAAACCACTTGTCCACGTTCTGCTGCTGAGGCAATTTTCCGATGCCCAGCCGTTTTCACACATCCAGTCTGTGGGTGATGTATGACCTCTTGACGTAGTCGGATGGTAAAAGCGTGTCCGCGATTAGGAACACGTGTGCTCTTAGAGGGGTTCCGATCCTAGAGGAAGGTGTGAAGAGTTGGTGCGTAGTGGGTGTTCAGGGCAGGAAGTCCGAGGGGGGAGCAGGGGACTGAGGCTCGGAGGATGATGATGGTGACAGACCCAAGCTGGTTGAGAGCCGGGTGTGAAACACAGTGCTTCTGAGACGGAGGAGAGTCTCGACCAGAACAGGTTGGAAAGGCAGTGGTGGGGCCAGACGGAGAGGCAGGGCCAGACTGGTGTATCAGCGCCAAATGTGTCAACTAGTGAAGCTCCCGTGGCGGAGGCTTGCGGCGAGGGCTAGATCTTCAGAAGTCTGGAGGTTCGGATTGACCGACGGACTGTGGTGTGCAACATTTGCCAAACCAGCTCAGCAGGGGTTCCAACCACTACTAGCTTAACTACACCAGTATGCGCAGGCATATGAATGTCTAAAACACCCCACTCAGTGGCAACAAGCCCGTTCCCTCGGCCGTGCACACCACTGCTCCTTCCCCTGTGTCAGCTGCTAGTCAGCCCCCTGCCCAGGACCGCCACAAAAACCCCATCGTCGCCTCCACATCCCTCCACAGGCATCCACCAGCGTCAGCTCTCCATCCCCAGACGCTGGAGCGGAAACGCAAATATAGTGCAACCACCGCACGCCCAAGCCCTTATGTGCACATCTCCAGATTGCTTAGCTGGAGATGCTGCCCTATAGGCTAGTAGAGACCGAGGCCTTTCGCAACTCATGGCGGCGGCCCCCCTCGGTATTGTCCCCAGCGCCACTACTTGTCCCCGATGTGCCGTCCCAGCCTGCACCAGCACGTGTCAGACAACATCATCGTGCCTGACCACACGCCGTTTTCTGAAGTCACCTGACCACGGACACGTGGACGAGTGCTTCCGGGCAGGGCCACTATATATCGCTGACGGCCACATTGGGTTAACTTGGTGGAGGCTGGGACGAGTCTGACCTGGGGTGTCATATACTGCCGACGCCGAGGATTGCGGGGCCTACCTCGGTCCAGGTGTTTCAGGCCTACTATGCCTACCTACTCCCCCCCCCTCCTCACCTCTCCTCCGAACTACATCCGTGGGCACGGCGCCATCAGTCGGTAGCTCTAGGCACAGCAGCATTGCCGTCGCTAAGCGAAGCAGGCGGTGCTGCAAAACTGCGAGCCTAGCGACAAAAGGCACACCGCCCAAGAGCTATTACAGGGCATCACGGGCAGACTGATCTGTGGCTGTGCACCGCGTGAACCTCAAGCGGGAAGGTTGTGTGTGACACGGCCGTAACCTGGTGTGCGCTCTGCAACTCGGCAGACTGACACATGTGCCATGCCTGGCCCATGTGTGTTAAATCTGTGTTCAGGTTCCTCAAGACATACCCCAATCTGTCTGATTTGCTCACGAAGGTGCGCCGCATCTGTGGCGATTTCAGGAATCCAGCCCAGATGCTGCCACTCCAGGGCAGCGCAGCGCCGCCTCCATGCCCGCCACCTACTGTTGTGCGACTGCCCACGAGGTGGCGAATTCAACACTGACCATGTTCCAGAGTTTACACAGCAGCCAGAGGCTTGTAGACTGCAGATGTCAACTTCCACCAGAACTGTAGTCAGGTCAGTCAGCTTCCTCAAGTCTACAATGAGGAGTGGAGTGGATGTCTGATATCTGTCAGGTGTGAGTAACTTTGAGGAGTCAACACAGATTGTCAGTGGCGAGCCGCCATCATCAGCCTCACCATCCCGCTGCTTGGCCTGTTGAAAAACTCTCTGGTCAGCTGAAGTCGGAAGCTTGCGCTCGTCACAAGAAGACAGGGAAGAATATTCCCTTTTGTAGCCAAAGCACCTCAGGTCGTTTCTCAGCGCATATCGGGGAGGGTGGAGGTGGAGGAGGATGAGGAGGAAGAGGAGGAAAGTTGGCGAGACACAAGAGGGACCTTGTTGAGTCCTTCACTGTTCAGCGTTTGGCGAAGAAGAGAGTTGGAGGAGGAGGAAAATGGACATTCAGGCCAGTGAGGGGAGTGAATTCTTACGAGTTGGTACTCGGCGCATTGGCAGATTTCATGCTAGGCTGCCTACTCCGTGACCCTCGCGTTCAAAGAATTATTCCAGCACCGATACTGGGTGTTTTCACTCCTCTGGACCCACGGTACAAGCAAAATCTTCCCACTCTCATCCCTGCAGAGGACGGAGTGTGAGAATGCATGAATACCAGCAGGCCCTGGGCACAAGCTGAAACAGTATTCCTTCTGACAGCGCTAGCGGCAGAGTGCGTAGTTCTGGCGGGACAAGTAGCGAGGGAGAGTAGGCGAGCAGGCAGCTTGTCCAGCACTGGCAAGGGTACGTTACAAGGCTTTTGCCAGCTTTTGTCACCCCAGCAAGACACTGTCACCTGTCCCCAGTCTCGGAGAGTAGGGCTGATCTTACAGAAAGATGGTGAGGGAGTACGTAGCTGACCTACCTCGTCCTAAATGTATCACACAGCTCCCTACAACTACCTGGTTTCAAAGCGGACATGTGCACAATGGCGCTGTACGCCTTGGGGATGTTCTTGCCTGCCCTGCCGCTAGCGTCTTGTCCGAGCGGGTTTTCAGTGCAGCTGGTGGCATCATCACCGATAGCGTACACGCCTGTCGCTGACAGCGCTGACAGGCTGAGCTTATTAAAATGAATAAAGGTGATTTCAAATTTCCAATCTCAACAGGTGAAGGAATCAACCTGAATAATTGCCACCCTCCTCCTCTCATGTTCCATTCTCCTCCCTTTGTGATACAGTAAAGCAGAGGAAAATGGCTCTAATTTTTTGCAGGGCCCCTGCTTTTTCTAATCTTCAGCATTGTAACTTTTCTGGAGGATGCCACTACCGCGTCCTCGTTTGAAAAATTTTTGTGAGTCCACATACAGGCACTCAATCTATTCCAATTTTTTGAGGGCACTACCCGTCCTCTGTTTTAGAAAAATTTTGGGACGCCACATACAGGACACTCAATCTTCCATTTTACTGCAGGGCACACTACCTGCTCCTCTGGTTTTGAAAACATTGTTGGGGGACTGCCACATACAGCAACTACAATCTATCCATTTAACTGGAGGGCACCTACCTGCTCATTGGTTTTGAAAATTTGGGACTGCCCAGAACGGCAATCACTCTTTCCATGTTACGCAGGGACCCTACCTGCTCCTCTGTGTTGAACATTTTTGGGACTTCCCCATACAGGCATAATCTATTCCATTTTACTGGAGGGCCACCTTACCTGCTCCTCGGTTTGAAAATGTTTGGAAGGGGGCCACATACAGGCACTCAATCTATTCATTTCTACTGCAGGGCACCTGACCTCTCCTCTGGTTGAACATTTTTGGACTTCCATACATACAGGCACTCAATTATTCCATTTACGGAGGTGTCCACCTACCTTTCTACTTGGTTTGAAAATGTTTGGGACTGCCACATACAGGCACTCAATCTAGTCAATTTTACTGGAGGGCCCCTACCCTTCTCATCGTTTCGAAAAAATTTTTGGGACTGCACATACAGGCACTCAATCTTCCCTATTAACGGGGGCCCAACTACGCTCCTCTGGTTTGAATAAAACTGTTTGGGACTGCCACTAATAGGCACTATGCCAATAATTGCTCCATAGCACCTCCCACACGGTATTCTCATGGCTACCGCAAAGTGTCAATTACGGCCTCCAACATCTCCCTTTATCAAACGAGGTGTTGTGTTTACAGGTAGAAATTCGGGGTGTTTTTCATGGATTCCACATCAAGTTTGTTATTGTCGCAACCCTGCTGTGTTTATCCCAAAAATATACTGGCAAATTTACCATTTAGGGATGTTAATCAGCGCTCTGCGCATCTGTTACATCATCCCCTCACCGCATATCCTAACTATAAGACGGACTACACGTGATCTTATAACAAAGGTTCTGTGAGATGCTGTTTGGGGAGTAGCCTAGAGACAGGGGCTGGATGGCGAAAGTCGCCGGCAGCTGCAGCGCCACTCCATGCGCATCAGCGTTCTTGCAGCATCTGTTTACATTCCCTCACCCGCCAGTCCCAATTATAAGAACGCTACTACACTAACTTGGCTGAGGCTGGACCGAGTCTGGAACTGGGCGAGGATCATACTGCGACGCAGGAGACTTGCGGCTAGCCTCGGTCCACCGGTTCAAAGGAACATACCTAACCCCTATCTAACGTCCACCCCTCCCACCTCCTCCATACCTCCGAATTACCACATCGGTGGATGGCGACAGTCGGTATGCTATCAGGCACACAGCAGTGCCTCGCTAAGCGACAGCAGGCGGTGCTGACAGCTAGAAGCCAGGCGACTAAACGGACACACCGCCCAAGAGCTAGTTACAGGGCTATTCACACCAGTTGTTAATTTGTCGCCACCCTGCGGTGATCACAAATATACTTCAAACCTTTACCTTAGGGATATATTCACTTCGTTGCGATTGTTATCATTCACCCCACCGATATCTAAACTATAAGAACGACTCTACACTTATTTTAAAAAACAAACAAAGGTTTTTAGAAGTGTGTTTGGTGGAGAGCTGAGAGAGTGGCATGGATGGCGAAGCTCGCCTGCTGTCAGATCCGGCCCAGCTTTCCACCCAAGAATCCACTAACATATGGTCAGCACCTTTAATCTACTACTATCACTGGCCTCCATAATATAGACTAATAATCTTTATTTAAATCGTCATCATATTCTGTAGCGCTTTACAAATCATAGGAAACAAATACAAATTTAATGTACCAGAGCACACCACCCCCCATGGGACATTTGTATGACAAACGGAGTGAGGTCCCTGCTCGCCAGAGCTTCGGTTTAATGAAGATATGGGTAACACCGAGGTAAAAGAATAATTAATGGTCAACCATTCTTCTTAGTGACTAGAAAAATATACTAAATGGAATTGGCTGTCTCTTGAACCACTCAGCCGTCATCTTATATACCATGCCAGGAGTGAATGTGACGTCAGAGAAGTCTGGTCCTTTTGGTTTGCTGGATAAAGTGGGGGACGACACAGACGGGTTAGTAAAAGTTAAAACTCATTCAGTTAATAGTGGTTATAGCTTGCTAAATAAATGGGTTTTTAAGAGCACGTTTGAACTTTGGAGTTTAGGTATTGTCTGATAGTCCGGTCAGAGCATCCCATAGATTGGTGCCGCTCAATAAGTCTTGGAGACGCGATGGGAGTCCGCACTAGGTAATGTTATCTAAGATCACTGGCGGATCTAAGAGCACGTTTGGGCGATAGACTGAGATAATAGGAGGAGAGGTAGGGGGGTGCATCATTATACAGACTTTATTGATGATGGTTAGTATTAATTTTAAATGTATTCGAACGGAGACTGGCACCAGATGCACGCCTGGCATGAACTGTAAGCATACATGTCCCCTATCAAACTAGCTGTGTCAGGCAAATTTTGGTGTTTTCATGGCTTCAATGGTAACTTTGTCGCCCCCCTGCTGTGTAATCCACAAAATATACTGGCAAACTTTTATCATGTACCGATATTATTTGAGCGCTTCTGCTCACCTCCTTTGGTTTCCTCTCTGACACCCATTGTTTGAAGACTGGTCCAATTAGGGTAGTCGCCATGCCATCTCTAGCCTGCGCCTCGCCTCTCATGCCGTCCCCTATAGGTCAGGGTCAATTATTGGATGTTTTTAGATGCTATCTAGCTTCATTCTGTCACTCGGTCATGGCCATGCTGTTGCCTATTTGGCATAATGGTGCGATTAGCAGCCCAGAGGCATCCATGCATTCTGCCCCTGTCTGTTTTCTGTCCTTTCCCGTGGTGTTTCCATCCTTTTCTGAGTTCCAGTGTTTGGCCAAGCGTCCCTGTGCAGAGCCTTGGTCCCCTTACAAATCTCGCGTCTCCATTGACTTCAATGGGGTTCTTATTCGAGACGAGCACTCTGAGCATCGGGAAAAGTCTCTCGAAGAACGAGTACCTAGCATTTTAGTGTTCGCTCATCTCTAATCTTTATCCAGGGCAGGGAGGCATATAGTTGATGCTGTCATCAATTACTGGCTTTGATAGCATGTGTAATATGCAGCTTACGGAGCTCATGATCTCTAATCTTACCCACCTCTCTTTCTAATCTAACCACATTGTCAGCACACAGCACTAGAAGAATCATTAAGTGTCACTCTGGAAATTTACACTGACTATCACTATGCCATAGGTGCTAAAGCAGCAATAAAACTGAGTCACATTGTAAAGAAATAAGTTAAAAATGATTTTTACTGAGTAATCACTAGGGGGGATTAAAATCGAGAATTTTCTTTCATGGGCAAATCCCTTTAAGAAGGCTATGTGCAGGATTGGCGTTAGGGGGTGGCAAACTGGGCATATGCCCGGCCCCCCCTCTCCATGTGGACATTTGTGGCCAGAGGATGTCATGCTCTTTTGATACCCCTTTGTTGAATACCCTGGTGAAGATACTTATCCTTATCTTTTTTTAGATCACTAGACAAATAGATTAATTATAGGAGATATATATCCATTTTCTATTTCATATTTATTTGTCTATCTAACCATTTATCAACAGTAAGAAAGTCCAAGCAGCATGGCAATTTAAAGGCTGTTAATGGGAGTAGTCTCCCAAGGATTACTCCTTAAATCCTCCATAAGTAAAAAGCTAAACAATCAGTGAACAGAGTTGGTATATATACTTACATGTACATTTCATAAAAACTAATATAAAGTGGTAGTGCAAACACATAAATATACATATGTAAACATATGTATCACACCGATATTTAAAGTGTAAAAGTGCTTGAGTGCCATAAAAGACCACCAGTTTAGGTGGGTAGATGTACCCCTATGTGTTCCGAGTCCTTTGATTCCAAATATTGGTACTGGCGTGTACGTATAACAGCCAGCGCGCTAGTGGAACGCATATCTGGAACCCAAGCCCAGCACAACTTTGTTGAAGTCGATTCCGCTATCATAGTAACTTGTCAGAATTGCATCTAACTGAGTTTGCCACAGGATCATGTGAACATAAGCAAGTATAACAAATATCATTCCAAGCATAGCGCCAGTGATCCAAATAACTGCAATATATTGCACTGTGGTCCGCTATTATAAATAACATGTAATACAAAATGTCACAAATACCCGAGGGGGAAATCGTATCATCCCCATCCATTCCGACCATAGGGCACATAAATCTCACAGAAATGTACAGACTATGTGGGAGTCTGGGGGGAACCTATAAAAGGGACCCCGACATTATGACTCCAGACCCTGTAAAAAAAACCCTCTTTACACTTAAACTAGGGACCATTTTGTGCACTTAATTGCTACAAAGTAAGTATCATTATCAACAATCTGTGGCGGGATGTCTATAATATATATATGCAGTGATAAAAAAGTTCCAACATAATGTGGTGGACCGGAACACACTGGGGGCATCCATTTTGTCTCAAGATATTCCAATACATTTATTCTAAAAAAAAAAAAAAAAAGAATTATATCACAAATTATTTCCTATTACATATGCCCCCGATTACAAGCAAGACCACAAAACCATAAAGGCAAGTCTATATCTACTAACTCAAATTATACCACACTTTATTTGTAATTGACATTTAGTTGAATTGGTTTTAATGTATTCAAGGTCCATTGCAGCTCATGTTCCCTGAAAAACGAGCCCTTGTGCAATTCTTTAAAATTAATACAGTTGCAACACGGGTAACAACCTTTCCTTAACCCCTTAAGGTCTAAACCATTTTAGGGCTTTAAGACCAAGCCCGATTTTTTACATTTCCCCAGTGTCATTATAGGAGGTTATACATTTGTAACGCTTTACCATTCCAGGGTATTTTGAGATACAAGTACAAGGTGTGACGAGAAAACTAAGTAAAATTTTGATGATAAATTTTGTGTTTAGTTATTAAAAAAAATTGAAATTTGTCAAAAATTTCTAAAAATTATTTATTTTTAAAGCTCTAAATGTTCTGCTTTTCAGGCAGATAGCAATTTAAAGGCTGTTAATGGGAGTAGTCTCCCAAGGATTACTCCTTAAATCCTCCATAAGTAAAAAGCTAAACAATCAGTGAACAGAGTTGGTATATATACTTACATGTACATTTCATAAAAACTAATATAAAGTGGTAGTGCAAACACATAAATATACATATGTAAACATATGTATCACACCGATATTTAAAGTGTAAAAGTGCTTGAGTGCCATAAAAGACCACCAGTTTAGGTGGGTAGATTTACCCCTATGTGTTCCGAGTCCAAATATTGGTACTGGCGTGTACGTATAACAGCCAGCGCGCTAGTGGAACGCATATCTGGAACCCAAGCCCAGCACAACTTAGTTGAAGTTGATTCCGCTATCATAGTAACTTGTCAGAATTGCATCTAACTGAGTTTGCCACAGGATCATGTGAACATAAGCAAGTATAACAAATATCATTCCAAGCATAGCGCCAGTGATCCAAATAACTGCAATATATTGCACTGTGGTCCGCTATTATAAATAACATGTAATACAAAATGTCACAAATACCCGAGGGGGAAATCGTATCATCCCCATCCATTCCGACCATAGGGCACATAAATCTCACAGAAATGTACAGACTATGTGGGAGTCTGGGGGTAACCTATAAAAGGGACCCCGACATTATGACTCCAGACCCTGTAAAAAAAACCCTCTTTACACTTAAACTAGGGACTTAATTGCTACAAAGTAAGTATCATTATCAACAATCTGTGGCGGGATGTCTATAATATATATATGCAGTGATAAAAAAGTTCCAACATAATGTGGTGGACCGGAACACACTGGGGGCATCCATTTTGTCTCAAGATATTCCAATACATTTATTCTAAAAAAAAAAAAAAAAAGAATTATATCACAAATTATTTCCTATTACATATGCCCCCGATTACAAGCAAGACCACAAAACCATAAAGGCAAGTCTATATCTACTAACTCAAATTATACCACACTTTATTTGTAATTGACATTTAGTTGAATTGGTTTTAATGTATTCAAGGTCCATTGCAGCTCATGTTCCCCGAAAAACGAGCCCTTGTGCAATTCTTTACAATTAATACAGTTGCAACACGGGTAACAACCTTTCCTTAACCCCTTAAGGTCTAAACCATTTTAGGGCTTTAAGACCAAGCCCGATTTTTTACATTTCCCCAGTGTCATTATAGGAGGTTATACATTTGTAACGCTTTAACATTCCAGGGTATTTTGAGATACAAGTACAAGGTGTGACGAGAAAACTAAGTAAAATTTTGATGATAAATTTTGTGTTTAGTTATTAAAAAAAATAGAAATTTGGCAAAAATTTCTAAAAATTATTTATTTTTAAAGCTCTAAATGTTCTGCTTTTCAGGCAGATAGTCGAAGCACCCAAGTAATTTTATAACTAAGATTTCCAAAATGGCATGGCTTTTTAAGCATCCTCTCTCTTTTCTAGGCTGTTAGTAGGTTCAGAATTGTTTTCATTTTTATGAAAATCATCAAGACCCTTATTTAGAGGCACCTGCTCAGCTTTAAGTGACTTTTAGAGGCCTAAATAGCAGTAAAACACTGTAAATTATGCCATTTTGAGGGCGCTTTTACACGAGATGTTACATCGCGTTTTGATGCATTCCAAAGGCTTCAGCCTTGATCACATGCTAAAGTTACATTGCTTTTCCACTTCACCTGCTAAAATGCAATGTAACCTCAGCATGTGATCAAGGCTGAAGCCTTTGGAATGTGGCAAAACCGCATCAAAACGTGACGCAACACATCGCGTGAAAGTGCCCTGAGAAGTGTGTTAACCCTTTAGATGTTTAACAGGGGTAAAAACAAGATGGAGGTGTAATATACAAGCTATAATTTTTTTGGGCAACACATTAACTTTAGCCAAAAATTAAACCGTCACTAAGTATTAAATGACTTAAAAAACTCCACAATTTCAAAGTTTGATACACATTTTCTCCTGAGTATCTGAGGATGCCCCAGATGTGTTATAATTTATCTTATATTCTATGGGTCATCATGATTACGGGGATACCCCACTTATACAGCTTTTTTATGGTTAACTTGTTTTGCAGAATATAGAACTCATTTTGTCAGAAATTCGCTTGTTTTTGCATCATGTATTAATTGGCATAACATTTAAACTGCTTTAGAGCTGGTTTTTGTGGGACAAGCGGTACTTTTTCTTCACTTTTTATGCTGTTTTTATGAGGTCAGATGTGAAAATTTCATAATTCTTGTGATTCTTTTTTTGGTGTTTTATATACAGTGTTCACTGTAGGGGTCCAGAGAGAATTTTATTTTATTGTACGGGGATACCAAATATATTGTGTTTTTTTGGTGATTTTCACTTATGTTTTATTTGATCATTAAATGGGATGGGGACTTCAGGGGACTTTTATTCTTTTTTTAATAATTTTTTAAAATTGCACTTTTTTAACTTTTTTATTTTGTCCCAGGGTGGGGCATGAACAAGTGATCATTTGATCACTTGTTCAATATTATATATTACAATACTAATGTGGTCACTGAAAGCAGCATCTGCAGGGTTAAACAACCGGGTTCTTGATAGTCCCGATACCGGCTGTTACTGCAGGTTTTCGCATACAATCCTGGTTTTCGCGTACTGCCACAATCCCGTGGTGATCGCAGAGGCTCAGCTTCCGAGCCCGAGCTATCACCAAGACATAACTCTACCTAAAGGTATGGGAACTACCTGCATCCTAGGACGTAGAGTTAGGGTTTGTGAAGGGATTAACAGGCTCGAAATACTTATTTGTTTGCTGACCCTGAATGGACCAAAACGAGATTTTACTACGCGATCCCTAATCCTTTGTGACTATCAGAAAAAAAAGAGGTGGATTCTCAAATTCTGGGACCGCAACTTGACTACCCAACAATTTAGACCAATGTCTACGAATGATTTTAGCATCACTCTGGTCATCGTATGTATTACAAATGGAACCCCACCTTGTCCTAAGTAAATCTACTCTGGTTTTTTGTTCTGTCTTGTCCATATTGTGTACCACTACTTTCTCAGGATACCCATGTTGTCTAATATTTTTGGCCACATTATACATATGTGTAATTTTCTCTGAGTTACTTGTGATCCTTTTAACCCTCAGCATTTGGCTATATGGTAGAGATTTGATGGTAGATTGCGAATGATTACTGACCAGTGTGTACCTGTCGGTCAGTTTTGTGTATATATACTTCTAGTTATTTATACCTCCTGGAACTATAAACTAGTCTTAGAGAAGACTACTGTAAATTTAATAGTCTCATCTATAGTATTCAAAAGAGTGGAAATTCTTCAAGTTCTTGTTCCGTACCTGTCCACAGGAGGAACACGTCATCTATGTACCTCCAGTAGTTTAAGCAATGTCCAAACAGTGGGGAGGCATAAATGACATCCTCCTCTTCCAGAACCTTCATTACTATGTTGGCATATGTGTTCCACTAGCGTGCAGGCTGTTATATTTACATGCCAGTACCAACATCTAGAATCGGAGGACTTGGAACACACAGTAGTACGTCCACCCACCTAAACAGGTTTATGGCACTCAAGAGCTTTAGATATTGGTGTGATCTATAAACAGTACTATATTGTATCACTAGGCAGGAAGTGTTTACATATGTATATTTATGTGTGTACACTAGCACTTTATATTTATAATTTTATGAAATGTACACGTTGGATTCGTGACACATGTAAATATGATGGGTGGGGTTTACTGGGTCATGTGACCCATGTGATTGTTTGGCTTGAAAAAGCCGACACTGCTATTGTAACACATGGAATAAAGAGGAATACAACTTTATCAACACTAAACGTTTGGAGTGTTGCTCAATTTTTCTATGTGAACCAGGGGTGTTGCTAGGGTGGGAAAAGATCCAGGGCATGGGCCCCAATGCATTTGTATCAGACTTTCAGTAATGCCCCCTCTTGTAAATAACCCCCTCACATGTGGTTATGTCAATAACAACTTTATTGAGGGGCTATACAGCTACAGAAACAACAGAAAAATCCTGACTTACATCCAGTGACATTCACTACAGTATTAAGCCCTTCCCGCCGCGGCCCTTTTTCGATTTTGCGTTTTCATTTTTCACTCCCCACATTCAAAAATCTATAACTTTTTTTATTTTTCCATGTACAGAGCTGTGTGAAGACTTATTTTCTGCGTAACAAATTACACTTCAAAATGGTGGTATTTAATATTCCATGCCGTGTACTGGGAAGCAGGAAAAAAATTCCAAATGCAGTGAAATTGGGGAAAAAAGTACGCATTTGTGCCGTATTCTTGTGGGCTTGGATTTTATGGATTTCACTGTGCACCCCAAATGACATGTCTACTTTATTATTTGGGTCGGCACGATTATGGGGATACCAAATTTGTATAGGTTTTATAATGTTTTCATACATTTAAAAAAATTAAAACCTCATGTACAAAATTTTTTCCCGCGCGCCACCGTCTTTTTGGAACCGCCAGCACCTTTGCCGGCGGCGATCAGCGGTAAAACACCCGCGATCGGTGCTGGCCCGCGAGCCCTCTCCATGTACCGGGACCCGACATGTGACGTACTATTACGTCACATGTCGGGAAGGGGTTAAGGTAGTGGCAAAGTCCATTTTTAGTCATGTGTGTTCAGTCTGTTTGAAAACGCTTCCTTTTTTATCCAGTTTTCCCAATTATCTAAACGCACAAAAACGGGTTCAAAACGTCACATGTACCCTTAGGCCCGTCATCACCACATCTACTTCCTGTGTAGTTCACCACACAGGCATCTTATGTCCTTCATTGTCCCTATATCTTGGTTCTCCGAAGTTGCGCTCACATGTTGCAGTTACAAATGCATCGCAATCAGTTTTGAGGTGGTTTTAGGTGCAGTTTTGTTATTATAACAAGTGAAAGACATTTGTGGAACAGGTTTCCCCTTCAAACTCAAATTCACTCGTTCAGTTCATGTCTTCCACTTGTTAAATTAAAACAGCACCTAAAACCACCTCAAAACTGATTGTGATGCAGTTGTGACTGCAACGTGTGACTGCACCCTGACAGTGTTGCCCTGCTGCTGCCCCTAACACTCTCCCAAAATACTGTAAGGCTGCGCTCACCCGTTTGCATTTCAACAAATAAAGACACCAGGCGCTCTTATCCATCACATGCATTTCACTGGAAACTCGTGTGGGATCAAACCTAGGCCCCATCCTACTGCCACGTGTGAACACGCCCTCAGTAATGTCTTCCACACAGCCCCAGTAATATCCCCCCCTTCAATGTCCCCACACAGATCCCACACCTATCCCCACGCTCCATGTTCCCCCACACATATTCCCCCCCTCCGCATTTCCCCCCACATCTCCCCCTCACTGTTGGCCCCCCACATATCCCCCCGCAATGTGCCCCACACATATCCCCCCGCAATGTGCCCCACACATATCCCCCCGCAATGTGCCCCACACAGATCCCCCCGCAATGTGCCCCACACAGATCCCCCCGCATGGCCCCAAACAGATCCCCCGCAATGTGCCCACACAGTCCCCCTGCAATTTGCCCCCACAGATCCCCCCGCAATGTGCCCCATACACAGATCCCCCTGTAATGTGCCCCACACAGATCTCCCTGTAATGTGCCACATACACAGATCCCCCTGTAATGTGCCCCATACACAGATCCCCCTGTAATGTGCCCCATACACAGATCCCCCTGTAATGTGCCCCATACACAGATCCCATTGTAAAGTGCCCCATATAGATCCCCCTGTTATATGCACATATAGATCTCCCTCTCACCTGACTCATGCAGCTCCGTGCACTGCTTCCCCCTGCAGGTCATGTGATCGTGTACACTGTGCAGCCTCTCATCACGATCTATGTCCGGAGTGATAATAGAGAGGAGGATGCCTGGGCAGCGGGACTGATGTCCTGCTGACCCAGGGAGATCTGGGGCACCGGGCAAAAGCCCCGGATCTTTTGACCTAGCGACCCCCCTGATGTGAACCATTTATCTATCTCCTATCTATTATCTATCCATCTATCAATTGATCTCTCTTCTATTGTATCTTCTATCACCTATTTATCTATAATCTACTATGTTTCTGCACCAATAATCTATCTTTTGAATTTATCTTCTATCATCAATCTACCTATTCTCCTACAGTCCCATATTACAGATTGCCTTACCATACTACTGTTTGTAAACTGCAATGTTATTAATGTGCATGACTAAAGGAGCCTAAAGTTTTGCCCCGAGTCCTACTTTGTCTAAAACCGATGCTAGCTATGTGAATATAAGTCCTGCTCCTAACAAATGGGGTGTTTTCATTTTTTAACTAACAACTTCATATTTTTTATTATTTTTATAATAAAAGGGGCCCTTGCTTATTTTTAATTGTCTTTTCCATAGAGTAATGTCGCTTATTATTCCAAATAGCGTTTCACAGGCAAAATCTTAGAAAAATCAGTACCGTATATTCCGGCGTATAAGACGACCTGGTGTATAAGACGACCCACCTAGTAAAGCTACAAGCATTTGATCTTTATCCAGGGCAGGGAGGCATATAGTTGATGCTGTCATCAATTACTGGCTTTGATAGCATGTGTAATATGCAGCTTACGGAGCTCATGATCTCTAATCTTTCCCACCTCTCTTTCTAATCTAACCACATTGTCAGCACACAGCACTAGAAGAATCATTAAGTGTCACTCTGGAAATTTACACTGACTATCACTATGCCATAGGTGCTAAAGCAGCAATAAAACTGAGTCACATTGTAAAGAAATAAGTTAAAAATGATTTTTACTGAGTAATCACTAGGGGGGATTAAAATCGAGAATTTTCTTTCATGGGCAAATCCCTTTAAGAAGGCTATGTGCAGGATTGGCGTTAGGGGGTGGCAAACTGGGCATATGCCCGGGTGTACACTGTGCAGCCTCTCATCACGATCTATGTCCGGAGTGATAAGAGAGAGGAGGATGCCTGGGCAGCGGGACTGATGTCCTGCTGACCCAGGGAGATCTGGGGCACTGGGCAAAAGCCCCGGATCTTTTGACCTAGCGACGCCCCCGATGTGAACCATTTATCTATCTCCTATCTATTATCTATCCATCTATCAATTGATCTCTCTTCTATTGTATCTTCTATCATCTATTTATCTATAATCTACTATGTTTCTGCACCAATAATCTATCTTTTGAATTTATCTTCTATCATCAATCTACCTATTCTCCTACAGTCCCATATTACAGATTGCCTTACCATACTACTGTTTGTAAACTGCAAAGTTATTAATGTGCATGACTAAAGGAGCCTAAAGTTTTGCCCAGGGTCCTACTTTGTCTAAAACCGATGCTAGCTATGTGAATATAAGTCCTGCTCCTAACAAATGGGGTGTTTTCATTTTTTAACTAACAACTTCATATTTTTTATTATTTTTATAATAAAAGGGGTCCTTGCTTATTTTTAATTGTCTTTTCCATAGAGCAATGTCGCTTATTATTCCAAATAGCGTTTCACAGGCAAAATCTTAGAAAAATCAGTACCGTATATTCCGGCGTATAAGACGACCTGGTGTATAAGACGACCCCCCTACTATCCTGTTTAAAATATAGAGTTTAAGATATATTCGCAACTACCCTTTTTCCAACGCATACAAAACACCGGTAAAAATTAAAAAAAAAAACAGATTTGAATTTAACATGGTCCTTTTTTTAATTTAAATTCTTATGACATGCAGGTATATAGCAGGAAAACTGTCGCTCATAAACATAAGGCATACAACAACAACATTACCATAGTCCATTTTACTGTAAATGTTACCATACTGTACCTTAAATTTTTATTTTATTAAATATTCCATGCCATGTACTCAGAAGCTATCTTTTTGAGGCTGCCGGCAGCTTTGCTGGCAGCCCACGCTGTGAAAACACCCGCGATCGGTGCTAGCAATATGCAGCAAAGACTTACCGGCTATGGAGAGGGCTCAGCGCGTGAATACACGGCGGGCGGTCGGGATTACCGGCGTATAAGACGACCCCAGAGAAGACAGAAGATTTTTCTGTCTTCAAAAGTCGTCTTATACGCCGGAATATAAGGTATATTGCTCTCTATTTGCTATAAATTACCTATGCAAAATATGTAATGTTTCAGTTTTTGTAATGTTCAGCCTACTATGCTGAATTACATCAGATCAATTGCAGTTCATTCAGTTACATTTTTTATACCTTTTGTAGTTCATGTATATATTGTGAAACAATAAAAGTAGAAAAAACTGTAAATTCCTCAGTCTTTGCAGCAATATGAGTATACATTCTTTTTACCAATTTGACACATTTTGCAATACAAGTGCCACCTATAAAAGAAAAGAAGAACATTAAAGGGGAATTCCCATGAAGACAAATTTCTTACATGTACTCAGGATAACATAAAAAACACATTCTCTAATTCAATGTTATTAACAAAAATACAGCATTTCACAGAAATAAGTCCCACCTGTCTCTATTAGTCCTGGTGTACACAATCTCAGTTGCCCCTAGACACGGCCCTATAACTTCTGACTAGGGCTACATTCAGACGACCGTTGGGAGATGCTTACACGAGTGCCCTATATACATCCCCATAGACTGGCAATGGGCGCACGGCACGGTACGGTGCCGTACGGCATATCTCTCTATGGAGAGGGGCGGAGGCAAGCAGCACTCACCTCCTCTCCCATGCGTTCGTCTGAATGTAGTCTAAGGGCTGGGCCACCATCTTGGATTTCTGTGTGAGGGCTCTGAAGCGGAGTTTCTCTGTCTCTGTACTGTAGCTCTGTCCCCTGCAGTCAGCACAGAGCTCACTCACTGCTGGACACAGACATTGAGTTCCTGAGACAGCAGCAGCATGGGGACAACTACAAACTTCACAGAGATAAGTTGTTTATCTGGGGAGGCACAGCTGGGATTTTGCACTGTGCAGCCTAGGGAGTTATAGGAGCTAAAACAGCAATAAAACTGAGTAAAATTGTGAAGTAAAGGGTTAAAAATGATCTTTATTGTGATATCACTAGGGGATTGCAATTTGAGAATTTTCTTTCATGTGAAAACCCTTTAAAAGATTAACCAGAATTAATAGGCAATGTGCACCCTTCTGTTACGGAAAGCACAGCTTAGCACAGGGAGAAGCTGAAGCTCAGATCACCGTAATAGAAACTCTTAAAAGCACATCTCACCCTTTAACAAACTTTGCTCAGCGGTTCATTATGTGTACATAAAGAGAAACACAGGGGGCAATTTATCAAGAGAGGGTGGATTGCATTCGGCAAATGCAACCAGGACGTATGTAGCCGCATGGCAGTTGAAAAGGAGTTAATGACATTTTACTTCAAATTCAAATGCTTGTTGTGTAAATGTTTTTGCACATTTTTGTTTTTCCTATAAGCCCAGTCTTGCTGAGGTGCTCAAAACAGCAAAATGTGGCTGATCACATAAGTTTCCGTAACTTCTATTCATCTCTACACATACTCTTCTCTTTTCCTCGGCCCCAAACATTCAGCTTATATTATGGGAGGGTTCTCCAAAGGAGGCAATCAAGTATTAGTTGAACGTTCCTTTCTTTCTGAAGACCTTTTCTATAGAGAAATATTATACTGAACTTCAATAGTCATATCTCTGCCTCTTTAAGCACGGAAAATGATCTCTGTAGAATACAAGCCGTGGACTAACCAAATTACCTGTTAACGACAACAATTATGTATTTGTGCGACTTGTGTGACAGCATTGCTTTTCCTTGGTGTAAGGACTGCGTGGGTATTTATATTCTAAACAATTTGTATTTTGTTAAAGAGAAGTGTCAAACTTGAAGTAGGATACCTTTGTCGCCTTTTTGTCGTCCCTCGTGCATGACAGATGCAACCAATCGGTGAAAACAGCTCAAGAATGTAGGAACAGATTTTAACATTACCTTGTATGAAGAAAAAGATTGATAAATCATGAAATACTTGATAAAATACATTATATGCAACACAATGAATGCAAATAAATGTTTATCTGCTGGGAATGGGAAACAACAAATCACCGTTTTTGGGATATAAACAAATCTGGGAAATAATATTTTAACCCCTTACTGACATGGCCATTTTGTAAATCTGACATGTGTTCTGGTTATAAATTCAGAACGCTTTAACACATCCAGGTGATCTTGAGACTGTTTTCTTGTGACACATCACACTTTATATTAGTGAAAAATTTGGTTTTATGAAAAACAAGTATATTTGGAGAAAAATGTGGAAAAATTCTTAATTTTTGAAATTCAAAATGTTCTACTTTTCTTTTTTTCAAGTCACTTTGTGAGGCCTAAATAGTAAAACCTGATAAATTAACCCATTTTAGAAACTACACCCTTCTAAGTTTTTAAATCAACATTTACAAAGTTTGTTAAACCTTTAATTGTTTACCAAAATCAGGAGCAATCTTGAAATTTAAATTTTTTTGGCTAATTCAAGGTACCATAAATACTCAAGTATAAGCCTAGTTTTTCAGCACAAAATTTGTGCTAAAAAACCCTAACTAGGCTTATAAATAAAAAAAAAAATAAAGTCACCCGTAGGTCCTCTTCTGTCTCCGATGCTCCAGTGCCACCTCGGGTCCTTCGGATCCTCTTCGGGTTCTTCTGCCCCTCGCCATGCCAGCGGCTCACAAACAATGACATAGGCAAGTGTCTGACGTCATTCTGTGTGCCGGCTGAGCACGGAGACCCGAAGAGGAGAGGAATAATCCAAAGAGGACCAAAGGACCCGAGGCGGCACCGGAGCATCAGAGACAGAAGAGGATCTACGGGGAACGTTGGAAAGGCTGGGCAGCTCCTATACTACGGCCTGCAGGCCTAATACTAAAGGCCTGGGCAGGCTCTATACTACAGGGCCTGGGCAGGCTCTATTCTACAGGGGCTGGCAGACTATATACTGGAAGACTGTGACCAATGCATTTCCCACCCTCGGCTTATACTCGAGTCAATAGGTTTTCACAGTTTTTTGTTTTGAAATTAGGGGTCTAGGCTTATAGTCGAGTATATACGGTAATTCACAATTCTTAATGGATAAAATACCAAATGCTCTACAAAGTCTGATACCCAATTTCTCCTGAGTATGCCAATACCAGATATGGAGTGGTAAACTGCCATATGGGCACATGCCATGGCATTGAAGGCGCGTCATTCTGAGCAGATTTGCATTGTCACTTTTTAAAGGCTACATAATCTTTTCTTTTTTTGCCAATTAAAAAAAATTCTCAATTTGTGAGATTAGATGCACTTTAAAAATACTTACTTTTTGTCAGTCTTTACCTTATTGATGAGATTTTATAAACTCTTGAATATATGGAGGATATAGGAATATATGAAGAAAATCAATTCTGGTTTCAGATTTCTTGCTTTTTTTAGGCTGATCACTGTATCATTATAATAATTTGTTATCTTTAGTCTATGGATCACTAGAATCCTGGCCAAATTATAGACAAACTTGGATTATACTTGATTCTATGAAAAAAAAACCCCTGCTACTCACCTTTCCGATGGCGACGCGCACACACAATGATATCAGCATAAGATTTTTACAATATTACTGAAGAAAAAAACGAATATAAAGAAAATCTAATTTGATTTAGTATTGAAATCTTTTCGAAGACATAACTAGTATTTTTGGTTGACAGATGTGGTTGGCTTATTTTTTGCATTATGAGCTTTAATTTTCAGTGAAACCATTTTGCCACACAACTTTTTTTTTAGTGAAGGGATTTGATGAAAAATATCCTATTTAGTGTACAGATTGTTGTGGCCATGGTGATTTCAAATATGTGGGGTTTTGTGATTTTGACATTTTTGTATTTTATTAGATGTGTATGGGAAATATTTATTTTTACTTTTTTTTTTTAACAGATTGGCTTGAAGAAGAGATTCTCTGATTGCTTGTTAAACACATATTGAGCCAACAATATACAGTACAATAACAATACAATAGATTACATCAGAAGCTCCCATACTTGACCGCAGTGTGTAAGAGGATAAAACTGACATTCACAGCATCTGGCACCGGCTCCGCTTGTGAGCTGGTGCCAGAAATAGGACGTGATAGTACGTCATGGGGCAGTTAGTTACCTCGTTCTGTGCTGTACTATTATGTCCTTTGTAGGGAAGGGGTTAAGACTTCATCCATAAACATAACTCCATACACTTTCTGCATCAATTCCTCAGAGTTGTAGGGCTTGCTGTCAACAGGAAGCTTCTTTGTTTACTTACTGTGGACAGAAACTGGCCCCTGATAATGCGATGTCACACTGGTGCGTGGCCTGTTATATCAGGAGTAATAAGAGCTGTGTTAAAACGAGCAGTGCTCCTGTGTGACATCGCACAACCATTTAACCCCTTCCCTTCCATACTTTTACGGCACAGTGGGAATTGACTTAACGATGCGTGCTGGTTCATGATCGCTGCTATCGGCAGGTCAATTCAGACTAGCGGTAAAAGCGCAAATTCACCAGCTATTACCGATCACCGTGTCTGCAGATACAGTGATCGGGGCAAGATGGCAGGTATCACTGACAACCACCATCTTGCCTTGTGGTACCCCACCGGCCACAATTGCTGCTATTGGCTGGTCGATGCAACTAGCCAATAGCAGCAGTATACGTCACCAGGGGGGCATGCAGGGGTTAACACAGGATAATTTGTGCTGTCTAGGAACAATCTATCCAGCAACAATCATCATCGTTAGGGTGCATGTCTGGTGGCATCATGCCACCTCCCATAGATATCCGATTATCCGGCTGTATAGATTGGCAAATCTGATTTCAGGTGGGAAGTTCAAAGTAGTGAACACTTCTGCAATTCTCATTTTTGTGCTGCACATGGGCTTTGTTAACAGAGGTTAGGCAGTATTGGAGTATTGATGTGTTCTACAGTACTCCAAATTACTGCACAAAGCCACGCTTTGAGGCAATTCTCAAATTTTTGCAAACCACCTCAAAGCGACCCATCATTTGACCGTCAATATAAAATGAAGCCTATCCTCGACCATTCTGGCACAAAGTTTGTTGAGGCATACACCCCTGCCCTAGGAGTTACTGGGAAGCTTGTGTGGAATCTGGTGCACCCACTTCTGGATAAGGGTTACCACCTCTACGTGGACTTTTACTTTTATACCAGATTCCACTTTTCCAATCCCCAAGTTCCAGAGGTACTATAGCGTGCGGCACTGTACACACCCCTGGGGATCCCTCGTTAGGCAGCCACGTAGGGGGACATAAAAGCATTCTGCAATAAGAACATGATGTTGGTCAAGTATAAGGACAAAAGGGGACTCCAGCACCCTCACCCTTGTACGAGGTACCACCACCACTGCCCCAAAGCCAGGCTGCATCCTGGCTTACAATATATGGGGCAATGTTAACGTTCGAGAGAAATAGTTTTACACATTTTGTATTTTTTTTTCCATCTTTTGTCCCTTGTGGCTTAGAAAATTTGGGATGTGACTTTTTTTTTGAAAATTTTCACCTTTTTCCTTTTTGGGGGGTCTAATTGGATCATACACCTGTAGGGGCAAATACACATATTACTCCTTTCTAAATTATTTAATTCCTCTCTGTTTTGGTAACACTAGGGCTCTCCAAATTCATCCTGACACATAAAAAGTATTTCAGCCATATTTGTCCTCCAAAAACTGAATAGCGCTGTTGCCCTTCCAAGTGCCACTCTGTGCCCATAAAGCTGTGTACAGTGACAAAATGGGTATTGACATACTCAGGAGGAATTGCACCAAACATTTTGAGATGCATTTTCCTTTTTAACCCCTTGTGAAGGCACAAAATTTAGTGTTCAATGAATATATTGTTAAAAAAAATTACATTTCCGTAATTTCACTTTTATTTTTCACGCTCATGAAAAATTGCACCCAACGTTATAAGCCTCCTAACATGCTAAAAAAAGGAAATGCTGCTTGAAAAATGATGCCAAGTTAAAGAAGACATATGGAAAATCTTAGTTATCAAGTTATTTTGGCAATATGACTAATATTCTAAGAAGTAGAAAATATAGAATTTGGAAAACATCAATAAATACTTGTCAGGAAGGTGGAAAATGGCGAAGTTATGGCAGAAAATAAAACAAGTATACAGATCTTAGAAATCTGCACAGTAAACAGAGGTCGTACTTCATCAAACCTGACGCTGCATGGAATCTGCAGTTTTGCTACAACGAGCCAGTGGCTCTTGTAATGAATACTGGGTAAAAATGCCATATACTGCAATAGGGTAGTATTGCAGTATATGGTAGGAACGCACAGATCATCTAGGGTTAATGCACCCTAGAGGGTTTAAAAAAAACAAACAAAAAAAAAAAGTTAATAAAAATTCAAATCACTACCCTTTCCATAGAACTGATATAAAACGTGATGAACAGTAAAAATCACAAACATGTTAGGATTTACAGGATTGACCCCTTAAGGACACAGCACTTTTTTGTTCCCCATTTTCAAAATTCCTTAACGTTATATTTTTGTGTACAGAAATGTATAACAAATTTTTTTTCTATGCACCAAAATGTACTTGCTAGTGATGCTATTTAATATTACATGCCATGTACTAGGAAGTTGAATAAAAATTCCAAATGCAGAGGAATTTACAAAAAAAACATTTTGCACCATTTTCTTTTGCTTTTACAGTTTTTGCGGTGCCTTCCAAATGACAACTTCTTTTTATTCTTTGGGTTGGTATGATCGTGGAGATACCAAATTTATATAGCTTTTTTCATGTTGTAGTTGATTAAAAAAAATTGTTAATCTTTTGTACAAAGAAAAATTCAGTCCAATAATTTGTTTCTGCTTCAGTTTATGGCGCTATATAAGGTGCCATTTATTTACAGTAATGACAAGACTTTTCCATTGCTATCATTTCGGGGACCGAATCACCTTATGATTAATTTTGATAAAAAAATGTTTTGTGTTGGCATAAAAAGTGGATTTGCCGGGAGCATTTAAACAGTTGACACCCGCAAATGGTCCTCGCACTAATCACAGGTGCTATCTGCATAATGCAGATACTGCCTTGTAATCGTTTTTATGGTCTTTAAATTTAAGTTAATAAAATATGCTAAGGAGCTTCTAGTTGTTACCTGGGCATGTGCTCTGGACAGTGCAGCATTTGCCATGAGCCGGGGTGAAGTCGGCAGATAGGGGACCCTTTAAGAGATGGCATTTCGCCGCTGGTACTACGGACTCGCCAAACGCTGGAAAAAATTTCAATTATGCCGGCACCATTAAGGCACAGACGCAATTGATAGGCAGAGCACTGCAGCACATTACGCTTGTGTGAACGCTCTGCATACCGGCCTGTGTCACTATGCTGCTGCCGGCGGGAGAGGAGGAGGCAAGTACAAGGATTTTTTTTTTTAATGGGTGTCAGCTGTATATTATAGAAACTGATAAGGTGACAGGGGAAAACCTTTACCTCACTGTTCTCTGCAAGAGACATCCACATTCAGCTCGGCTACATTCACTGTTACATGACCACCTCCTCTGTGAGCAGGGAGCAGCAGCTCCTCCCCTCCCATGAAACTCACGGACTCCAGGGCAAGTCAGTGCATGGAGAGGAAGCAGCTATTGCAGCTCTGAGCTCTAAGGGGTATAGCAAACAAACTACTGCATATAGGTAACAAAGATAATAGGTAAAGTTGTTTTACATCCCAAGAGCTATTGATTTGTGAAAAATAAAAAACCTTTTCAGTTAATCTTTAAAAATGTAGAAATATTTGTATTTTTCCATCTGTATGAGGGCTTGTCTTCTGCATAACAAATTGCACTTCGCAGTGACTGAAATTAATATGTCATGGTGTGTACTGGGACTAGGAAGAGGGAAACATTTCCAAATGCATAGAAATTGGTGAAAACATCTTCTTGTGGGCTTGGTTTTTACAGCTTTCACTGTGCGCCCAAATTGACATACTTCCTTTATTCTTTGGGTTGGTACTATCACGGGGACGCTAAATTTTTTATAGGTTTTAATAGATTAAAACATTTTTTTAAACCATCTGTACATCTTCTGGCACTAATAACTTTGGTGTACGGAGCTGTATGACATGGCATTTTTTGCTAGATGAGAGGTTTACCTTGCTATCATTTTGAGGATTGTATAGCGTTTTGATCACTTGTTATACATTTTTTTTTGTTGCAAAATGGTAATAAACAATGTGGCACTATTTTACATTAAGGGTTAACCCCTTACCGACATGTGACGTAGTAGTACGCTGATCGCCGCTTGTAAAGCTGCTGGCAGCTTCAAAAAGATGGCAGCGCGTGGGCGCTACCGTCTTTCAGAGCATCGTCGCTCCCCGTGCCATCATTAGGGAGCAGCCATCCGTCGCCATGGTAGCCTCGGGTCTTCCCGAAGATTAACACATTGGAATGAATAGGTTATCAGCACATTGTAATAAATAAAGAGTAAAATACCCATATACTGACATACTGTAGTATGGCAGTATAGGATAGGATCGTACAGACAACCTAGGGTTAAACCCTAGGGAGTCTGAAAAATAGTAAAAATAAAAAAAAAAAAAGTTAAAAAAAAATTATAATAAAAAACCTAAAAACTCAAATCACCCCCCCTTTTCGCCAGAACCCTATAAATAAACAGTAAAAATCGAACACATTAGATATTGCCGCGACCGAAAATGCACGATCTATCAAAATATAATGACGGGTTTTCACTGCATTTAACCCCGTAACAGAAAATCGCGCCCAATGTTTTTATGGTCTTTAAATTTAAGTTAATAAAATATGCTAAGGAGCTTCTAGTTGTTACCTGGGCATGTGCTCTGGACAGTGCAGCATTTGCCATGAGCCGGGGTGAAGTCGGCAGATAGGGGACCCTTTAAGAGATGGCATTTCGCCGCTGGTACTACGGACTCGCCAAACGCTGGAAAAAATTTCAATTATGCCGGCACCATTAAGGCACAGACGCAATTGATAGGCAAAGCACTGCAGCACATTGCGCTTGTGTGAACGCTCTGCATACCGGCCTGTGTCACTATGCTGCTGCCGGCGGGAGAGGAGGAGGCAAGTACAAGGATTTTTTTTTTTTAATGGGTGTCAGCTGTATATTATAGAAACTGATAAGGTGACAGGGGAAAACCTTTACCTCACTGTTCTCTGCAAGAGACATCCACATTCAGCTCGGCTACATTCACTGTTACATGACCTCCTCCTCTGTGAGCCGGGAGCAGCAGCTCCTCCCCTCCCATGAAACTCACGGACTCCAGGGCAAGTCAGTGCATGGAGAGGAAGCAGCTATTGCAGCTCTGAGCTCTAAGGGGTATAGAAAACAAACTACTGCATATAGGTAACAAAGATAATAGGTAAAGTTGTTTTACATCCCAAGAGCTATTGATTTGTGAAAAAATAAAAAACCTTTTCAGTTAATCTTTAAAAATGTAGAAATATTTGTATTTTTCCATCTGTATGAGGGCTTGTCTTCTGCATAACAAATTGCACTTTGCAGTGACTGAAATTAATATGTCATGGTGTGTACTGGGACTAGGAAGAGGGAAACATTTCCAAATGCATAGAAATTGGTGAAAACATCTTCTTGTGGGCTTGGTTTTTACAGCTTTCACTGTGCGCCCAAATTGACATACTTCCTTTATTCTTTGGGTTGGTACTATCACGGGGACGCTAAATTTTTTATAGGTTTTAATAGATTAAAAAATTTTTTTAAACCATCTGTACATCTTCTGGCACTAATAACTTTGGTGTACGGAGCTGTATGACATGGCATTTTTTGCTAGATGAGAGGTTTACCTTGCTATCATTTTGAGGATTGTATAGCGTTTTGATCACTTGTTACACATTTTTTTTTGTTGCAAAATGATAATCAACAATGTGGCACTATTTTACATTAAGGGTTAACCCCTTACCGACGTGTGAAGTAGTAGTACGCTGATCGCCGCTTGTAAAGCTGCTGGCAGCTTCAAAAAGATGGCAGCGCGTGGGCGCTACTGTCTTTCAGAGCATCGTCGCTCCCCGTGCCATCATTAGGGAGCAGCCATCCGTCGCCATGGTAGCCTCGGGTCTTTCCGAAGATTAACACATTGGAATGAATAGGTTATCAGCACATTGTAATAAATAAAGAGTAAAATACCCATATACTGACATACTGTAGTATGGCAGTATATGATAGGATCGTACAGACAACCTAAGGTTAAAGTACCCTAGGGAGTCTGAAAATAGTAAAAATAAAAAAAATAAAAGTTTTAAAAAAAATTATAATAAAAAACCTAAAAACTCAAATCACCCCCCCTTTTCCCTAGAACCCTATAAATAAACAGTAAAAATCGAACACATTAGATATCGCCGCGACCGAAAATGCACGATCTATCAAAATATAATGACGGGTTTAACCCCGTAACAGAAAATCGCGCCCAATGTCGAAAAAGTTACTTTTTTGCCATTAAAAAAAAAAAAATTTTCTTTAAAAAGTGATCAAAGGGTCATACAGTCCTGAAATGATAACATTGTAAATGTCATCAAAATACGCAAAAACGACACCTCCCAAAGCTCTGTACACCAAAGTATTAAAAAGTTATAGGGTAAAATCCAAGCCCACAAGAATACGGCACAAATGCGACCATTCTGAAGTGAAAAGCCATAATACAGCTCTGTACATGGAAAAATAAAAAAAGTTATAGATTTCTTAAGGTGGAGAGTGAAAAATGAAATGCAAAAATGAAAAAGGGCTGCGGCTTTAAGGGGTTAAACGCCAGGTGTAACTTATTATTTTGACAGATCAGACATTTTGGAAAATGGCAATACCCAACATGTTTAGGATTGTCATGTCACTCTGGGAGGCAGTACTCAGTCTTCAATGCTGTCCTCTTTCTTCCCCTGTTCTTTGTTCCACCCCTCCTCTTTCTGGAATTATTATGCGATAACGTATAGAGCGGCACCATCTTAGGCATCAACATTGCATTCCCGATGTATATAGTAAAACACCTGCCTGTATTTTGGAAACAGGTTAAGAGACTATAATCAAGCCTATGTGTATATACAGAGGTTTATATGAATGTATATTTCCTGAGACCAGTATGACGCATATTATTGGACAGGTCATTTTGCCAATATGAGGAAAGGGAGGGGATAGTGGTAGGAGAGGGATAAATTAGCATATCTGTATTACTTCTCTTCATACACACACAAGCTGGAGGAAGTGCTGCTTGCGCATTGTACTATACTGTGAATCCTCTCTCCTGTCTCTGTTACACTAACTTGCTCATGTAAGTTTTACTAATAAAAAGAAGATTAAGTTCTGCAGTGGCGAGTGCCGCTCGGCTTCTTCTACTAAAGGATGTTTGTTTGAATGCACTTGGTTCATGGAACAGAGGATTTTACTAATCATTAATTACAGTGTGCCAGTCGCTGTCTAATGACGTCACAGGAAGTGACGACCCAAGCAAAGATATCGATGCCCACGCGCCACTGGCTTTTTAATGCCATCGGCCATCAAAGAGTAAACACCTGTGTTGGATGCTGGCATGTATCCAACTCCATATATCTGTCAATATATAAAAACTTATTTCCGTTAATGAAACCCATAAAATAGCGACCAAATGTCTAAAATGACACTTATGCAACTCCATATGCCATATTATGAAAAAGGTATTTGCATCAGAATAAGGCACATTAAATAATTCTGTTATTATTGGACAGGTCATTTTGCCAATATGAGGAAAGGGAGGGGATAGTGGTAGGAGAGGGATAAATTAGCATATCTGTATTACTTCTCTTCATACACACACAAGCTGGAGGAAGTGCTGCTTGCGCATTGTACTGTACTGTGAATCCTCTCTCCTGTCTCTGTTACACTAACTTGCTCATGTAAGTTTTACTAATAAAAAGAAGATTAAGATCTGCAGTGGCGAGTGCCGCTCGGCTTCTTCTACTAAAGGATGTTTGTTTGAATGCACTTGGTGTATAGAACAGAGGATTTTACTAATCATTAATTACAGTGTGCCAGACGCGGTCTAATGACGTCACAGGAAGTGACGACCCAAGCAAAGATATCGATGCCCACGCGCCACTGGCTTTTTAATGCCATCGGCCATCAAATAGTAAACACCTGTGTTGGATGCTGGCATGTATCCAACTCCATATATCTATCAATATATAAAAACTTATTTCTGTTAATGAAACCCATAAAATAGCGACCTTATGCAACTCCATATGCCAAATTATGAAAAAGGTATTTGCATCAGAATAAGGCACATGAAATAATTCTGTTTCATACAAAAGATTTTAATTTATTAACCCTTTACCGCCAAAGCCACTTTTCACCTTCCTGACACGGCCCATTTTTTCAAATCTGACATGTGTCACTATAAGTGGTAATAACTTCTGAACGCTTTACCATATCCAAATGATTTTGAAATGGTTTTCTTGTGGCACTTTGTACTTCATAGTAGTTGAAAAATGTTGGTGGTATGTTTAGCATTTATTTATGAGAAAATAAGATTTGGTGAAAATTTGGAAAAATGTTTGAAATTCAAAATGTTCTACTTTTTCCATGAATAGTTATAACAGCAAAAAACTTAACATTCACCAAATGTCTTCTTCATGTGGACATTTTTTTAATGCATAATCTCATTTTTGTAACGTTTTATGTGCTTTTAATTAAGGTGGCTTTTCACATTTTCATGAAAAAAGCTAAATCATGCTTTGAGGGACCTGCTCGTCAGGTTTCAATTACTTTCTGATGAGGCCTAGAATAACAGTAAAACCTCGATTATTTACCCCATTACCCCTTACCCCGACGGCGCCGTACAGGCAACGCGCGCACGTTGGTAGGGTCCGCGTGATTGAGAGGGCGTCGCGGGACCGAGCCCTTCCATAGCCGGTAGTCTGTTCTGAATAATTGCAGCAAACTCCTTAGATCAGGTAACGACACCAACGAAGGATCGGTGGCTAGCACCGATCGCGGGTGTCTTTCACACCGGATGATCACCCTCCGGGCAATGCTGCCGGAGGCTTCAAAAATATGGCAACCCGCATGGGCGCCGCCATATTGCGCGGCGGATCTTCCTCCCGATACTCCGGGAGGCGGTGATCCGTTTGCCATGACAGCATCGGCCTCAACGAAGCCGAGCTGTCTCGTTTATACCTATTCATTACATGTGGCTTCAGCCAATTGTAATGAATGCAGGAGTAAAATCCCCAGAAGCCCATATGCCTAGTCTGGCATATTGGTAGGATCATCATGGACAACCTATGGTTAAAGTACCCTAGGGAGTGGTGAAAAAGGTTTACGAATAAAGAGAAAGAAAAAGTTTTTTTTTAAAAAAAAAAATAATGTCTAAACAAAACCTTAGGAAAATCATATCAGCACCGATTCAAATCAGAGCCCCCTCCCTAGAACTGATATTAATATTATAAAACAAGTAAAAATCATAAACACATTCGGATCACCGCGTGCCGAAAAGTCCGATCTATCCCATATATAAACGGTTTGTTCACTAGCGTTAATCCCGTATAAGGAAAAATAGCGTGCCAAAGGGTTCAAACATGACATTTTTTTGCCCATATTTTGGAAAATATAAAACAGTTAATAAAAGTGATCAAAAGGTAGCTGCAGTCCTAAAAATGTGATAGGCAATGAAACGCGTCAGGCATGAGCAAAAGGTCGTCAAAAAATGACCCACCGCACAGTTCGTACACCAAGTAGAAGATTATAGCCGCCAGAGATGACAAAATCAAAAAAAAAAATTTTTTACAGGGATGTTTAATGTTTTTTAAATGTATGAAACATTATAAAACTTACAAATGTGGTATACGCTGTGATCGTAGCAACCCAAAAATAAAGTAGAATGTCATTTGGGGACACAGTTGAAGTTTTCTGTTAAAAATCCAAGCCCCACAAGTAAACGTGTCAAATTGTTTTTTCATCCACTTTTCACTGCATTTTGGAATTTTTTTCCGCTTCCAGTAGTCGCGATGTGAACATTAAATACCGTCACTACGAAGTGCAATTTGTTACGCAGAAAATAAGCCATAACAGAGCTCTTTATGTGGAAAAATAAAAAAAGTTATAGATTTTTGAAGGTGGGGTGTGAAAAATGGAAGTGAAAAAACTAAAAAAGGCCAAGTCGTTAAGGGGTTAAAGAAACTACACCCATCAATGTATGTAAAACAACTTAAATTAAATTAAACCATTTTAACATTTAACATTTTTTTTTGGCTAAATGAATGTGTTTTTCATAAAATGTACACATTTTCATTGAATAAAATACCAATACGCTTCACAAAATTTGATACCCAATTTCTACCGCATATAACAATACCCCATGTGGTAGTATACTAATGTATGTGCACACACCAAGGCATTGGAAGCTGCGCCATTCAGTGCAGATTATGCATTGTCACTTGTTATTGGCTATACAATTTTTTTGGGGGGGCCAATTTGGGCATGTAAGGGTTTATTTTCTGCAACATTAGATGCCCTATACAAATACTTCATTTTAGTGGGCCTGTAGCTTAATGATGAGATTTTTGTTAACTCTTGAATGTATGGAGGAAAAGAAAATTGTTCATTTTGGTTTCCTTTCTTTTTGTACTTTTTGGGGGCCGTACACATAAAAATAAAATACTACATTTTCTTTATTCTATAGATGACTACGATTACGGTGATACCTCATTAATATAGTTTTTAATATATTTTTACAATTTTACTTGAAAAAAAAAACTATAGAGATTTTCTTTTGTTTTCTTATCACCATCGTTTCAGAGGCATAAAACTTTAATATTTTTGGTTGACAGAACCAGTTTAGGGCTTTTTTTACGTGTTAAGTTGTCCTTTTCAGTGATACCATTTTGCAATCTAATTTTTTGACACTAGTTGGAACCTTTGTGAAGGGATTTTATGAAAAAGTTTCGGTTTTTGCTTTTATAGCGTTCACTAAGCGGGTCCAAAAGTGTTTCTGAGTTATTGTACCTTTTTTTACGGACAAGGCGATACCAAATATGTAGGTTTTTCTTGGCGATTTTGTGCTTTTTTTTTTTTTTTTTAACTTTATTAGATGTGTATAAGGGAATGTTTGTCTTTAAAACACTTTATTTTTTAACAGGTTGGCTTGAACAAGCGATGCTTTGATTGCTTGTTCAAGCTTTCATTCATACATAACACAGTGTAATACATCTGTTTTACACTGTTACACTGTGTTGTAACAGTCTAGAAGGTACAGGACCCAGCTTCCGGAAGAAGATAGCGCAGCCATGGGGCACTGGGGCTTCCGTACTGGGCACTTACCTGGGGGGGGGGGGGGGGGGGGGGTAAGAGGGGGTTCTTTGGTGTCCAAATCACTTGAGATGCGCCTTACAACGCCTGTGATTGGAGGAATCTCCGATCGCGGGTGTCAGCTATAATATACAGCCGACACCCGCAGCTTCTGGTGCCAGCTTCTTTCAGAGGCTTGACTTACTCCAAAATGCAGGAACGCTACTACCGTCAACCAGTACTATTATATCAAATGTCGGGAAGGGATTAAAACCTATAAAATTTGGTAGAACAGAAGAAATCCAGCTGATTTCTTTACTTCATTCTTTTAAAATCCTTGATTAACAAGGCATAGAAAGCGCACAGCCGTAGCTCACGGTCTTCGTGTTATAGAAAGATTCCTTAATCATGACCCAGCGTGATACATGCACAGGTGTGTTTAAAATTCCCCACACTTGCGGTTATTTGACCATGCCTCAAGAACACAGTGAATATAGAAAACTTATACTATGTACAAAATTATACATAGAGCAACTGGGATCATAACTTATATGGAAGTAAACATATTAAAAGAAGAGTTACAAATATATGTACACATTATATTTGATAAATCGTGTCTTGCCTTTTATTCAGACCTTGCGGAAATCTAGTGTTTATGGAAAATATCCCAAAACTATTAAATAATTAGCATTTATGGTCTCCCGCACGTAAGGGTCTACTTACTTTAATAGCCGTAACGGAAAAGTGTGTACTATCCCCTTCACGTGCAGACTGAAAATGTTTAGACCCCATAGATATGTTTATTGCTTGTTAGTTCTTGGCATCTGACAAATGACGCCTTATTCTAACTTTAAGCACATTCTAACTTTGAATACTGAACAATTTACAAGCGATACAGTACAAAACATATGTGCTGTTGCAGTTTTGAAGTTATGGATGTTAAAAGATTGCTGAGTCGCAGTAGATGTAATAGTACTGGTTGAACAAACATACTTGCAGCAGTTACATATGTTGTGTCCACACCTGAGAAAGCAGTTCTATGGTTTTGGTGAGGTGGAAGGAAAAAAAAAAAAAAAAAGAAAAAAGAAGACTTGGTGAAAGTTGCTGACTAGAGATGAGCGAACATGCTCGTCCGAGCTTGATGCTCGTTCGAGCATTAACGTACTCGAAACTGCTCGTTGCTCGGACGAATACTTCGCCCGCTCGAGAAAATGGCAGCTCCCGCCGTTTTGCTTTTTGGCGGCCAGAAACAGAGCCATCACAAGCCAGGAACTCTGCATCCACCCACCCATAGCAATGACGTGGGACCGCTTACACGTCATAGCAGTGGGTTTGGCTGGACAGCCAGGTGAGCCCTGGGATAGACTACCGCGGCCCGCTGCTGCTCGGATGCATTCTATGTCTGATGCCGCTAGGGAGATAGCTGCTGCTGGGTCAGGGAAAGCGTTAGGGTTTCTAAATAGCTTTTTTTTACTGTTCGGCAGGAGTGATTCTATTCTCCACGAACCCAAAGCCCTTCTTAGGGCTAAATAACGTCTTACCGTTTTTTTTTTTTTTATTTGGCATCTAGTACCATTTTGTGATGATTACGCATGGGACTTGCTACCAGTTGTGTTTAGCTCTTAGTGTCAGCACATATCCCCTCAAACACCAAAGTGGAAAATTTTAGTAGGGTTGGCTTTCAATTATGCACAGTCCTTGCCATTTGCCTTTTTTATTTACGTTTAGTTTGGGTTTAGTACTCAGTGTCAATCTCACTGCAAGTAGTGTGGTTTCAGTAATACTTGGCTAGAAAATAGCCATAGGAGAATCCAAACTTGCTTACGCCTACAGTATGCTTTAATATTTGATTTCTGGTTGTCTGCTGGGTGGCTTACTTGCTGCATTGCCATCTAACTAGCCAATGTGAGCAAATTGGGGTGCAGGGAAGACTTGCCCCTGCTGTGTTGTTGCAGGCTTAGTGACAGCCCATATCATTTCAAAGACCGAAGTGGGAAAATTTAGTAGGGGTTGGATTCAATTATGCACAGTCGCCATTGGTCCTTTTTTATTTAACGGTTATTTTTGGTTAATAACTCAGCTCAGCGTCATCATCCATCTGCATAAGTAGTGTCTTTCAGGATACTTTGCTCGAAATAGCATAGGAGAATCAAACGGCTTACGTCCTACGTAATTAGCCGTTATATATTTTTGTTCTGTTGTGATCGTGCCTGGTGGCTGTAGCGTTTGCTGCAGTGCATCTACTAGCCAATTGTGACATTTTTAGTGAACTTGCCGACCGCTTTGTTTTGCGCGTAGTGACGCACATTCCATTGCAAAAGACCGAAGTGGGAAAATTTAGTAGGGGGTTGGATTTCATTATGCACAGTCCTGGCTGCCATTTGTCCTTGGTTTAATTTTACGTTTATTTGGTTTAATAACTCAGCGTCATCTCCATCTGCTATTAGTGTGCTTTCATACTTGGCTAGTAAAATAGCCATATGAGAATCCAGACGGCTTAGCCTCCAGTAAACGTGTTATATTTTTGAATTTCTGTTGAATCTGCTGGTTGCTGTCCTTGGCTGCAATTGCATCTACTAGCCCAATTGTGAGCAAGTTTAGTGAGCTTGCGACCCGCTGTGTTTTTTGCCCGCTTGTGGGGGCGTGGACGCACATAATCCATTGGCAAAGACCGAAGTGGGAAAAGTTTAGTAGTTGTTTGTATTTCAATTAGGCACAGTCTGCCATTGTGCGGCTTTTTTTATTTGTACGTTGTTATTTTGTTTTATAACTCACGTCATCTCTATATGGCAGGGGAGTTATTTCTTTTCAATCACATAACTTGGCTAAAATAGCCATAGAGAATTCCAAAAACGGGCTTACGCCTACAGTAGCGTATATATTTGATTTCTGTTGATCTGCTTGGTGGCTGTACTTGCTGCAGTGCATCACTTACCAATTGTGAGAATTTGGGTAGTGAGACCTTTTGCGACCGCCGTTTTTTGCGCTTATTGACCACATAATCCATATGCAAATACCGAAGTGGGAAAATTTAGTAGGGGTTTTGGATTTCAATTGCACCGTCCCTTGGTGCCTTTGTCCTTTTTATTTTAGCGTTTATATTTTGTTTAATGAACTCATGTCATCTCATCTGGCATGTAGTGTGCTTTCATACTTGCTAGAAAAATAGCCATGCCATAGGATAGCATTGTTTGGGGGTTTTTACAAAGACTCAAAACACAAAAACAAAAAAAAAACACAAAACAAGTAAAAAAATTTAAAGCTATAACGCTCATTTTAAAAGTTTTAACCCGAGGGCTAGGGGTAGAGGACAAGGGCGGGGGACGTGGGCGTCCAACTACTGCGGGGTTCAGAGGGTGGGCCGGTGGTCGGCCGGTGATACACCGACCGTTCTTATGGAGGAGCAGGGACGCCGCAGAGCTAACACTCCCTAGGTTCATGGTCCTGAGTTAACTTTGCCTCGTGGTAGAGCACTGTTGAGTGCCAGAACAGGCGGAAACCGTTTAGTTTGTCTGTGGATTGCTTACACATGCTTCGAGCAAGTTTTTCCACCAGTCAGTCTTCCACGCAGTCCACATTTCACCGGAAAGCGGCCACTGCCTCCAGCTCCTGCCCTCAGCCTCCTCCCCCCCAGTCGTGCCCCCTCCGCCAGGAAATTTGGCATTTGACGGCATAGTCTGATGACACTGTTTTCTTGCGGGCCCTTCCCACGTCACACACCAACTTGTCCTGTTGCTGCTGAGCAATTTTCCGAGCCCAGGTTGTCCCCAGTCACGTCTGTGTGTGATGATGACCTTCTTGACGGTATTTGGAGTGTGTTGTAAAGAAGTGTCCTACGATGAGGAGACCCGGTTGTCAGACGTGGGAAGTTTTGTCAGGGCAAGGAAGTCCGAGGGGGGAGCAGACTGAGGGATCGAGTGATGATGAGTGTGACGACCCGAAGCGTGGTTGAGAGGCCGGGTTGAACCCAGTGCTTTGATACGTGAGGAGAGTCCTCGACCAAACATGTTTGGAAGAGGCGGCAGTGGTGGGGCCATGACGGAGAGGCAGGTGCCAGGCTGGTGCAGCAGCGCCAAATGTTTCAACTAGTGAAGCTCCCCTTGGCGAGGGCTCTTGCGGCGAGCCTATATCTTCAGAAGTTTAAGAGTAAACAAACCGGAGACCGACGGACTTTTTTGTGCAAACATTTGCCAAACCCTGCTCGCATGTGTTTACCACCACTACTAGCTTAACTACCACCAGTATGCGCAGGCATATGAATGCTCACACACCCCACTCAGTGGCAACAGCGCCGTTTCACCTCCGCCGTGCACGACCACTGCCCTCCCACTGTGTCAGCTTGATAGTCCAGCCCTGCCCCAGGACCCTGGGGGTGGGGCCCCACTAAGAACCCCCTCGTCGCCTCCACGATCCTCCACAGCATCCACCAGCGTTTCAGCTCTCCATACCCAACGGGCTGGAGCTGAAATGCAAATATAGTGCAACCCACCCGCACCACAGCGCCCTTAATGGTGGCACATCTCCATATTGCTCCTGGAGATCTGCCCTATAGGCTAGTAGAGACCGATGCCTTTTCGCACCTCATGTCGCGGCCGCCCCTCGGTATGCGGTCCCCATCTGCCCACTAACTTTTTCCCGATGTGCCCGTCCGCAGCCCTGCACGGCGCAACGTGCCATACAGAACATCACCCGTGCCCTGACCAACCCGTTTGCTGAACCAGTCACCTACCACGGACACGTGGACTAGTGGTCTGCCGGGCAGTCCCACTTTTTCGCTGACTTCCATTGGGTTAACTTGTGGAGGCTGGGACAGAGTCTGACCCTGGGCTTTCTCAATAACTCTACGCCGAGCCGAGGATGCGGGCCTCTCGGTCCTGTGTTTTTTTCAGGCCCTCCTATGCTCCTGTCCTCTTCCCGAGCCCCTCTCCGAACTACCTCCGTGGGCACGCGCCATCAGTCGGTATCCTCAGCACATCACAGTGCCGTTTGCTAAGCGACAGCGGAGGCTGTGCTCAAACTGCTGACCTAGGCGATAAAAGGCCACCGCCCAAGAGCTATTACAGGGCAATCACGCGCATTGAACTGATCTGTGGCTGGCAACGCTGAAACCCTAAGCCAGGCTGTTTGTGTGTGACAAAGTCCTTAACCTGGTGCGTCTCTGGCAACTCACTCGACAACTGACACATTTGCCATGCCTGCCCATGTGTTAAAGTCTGATAGTTCAGCGTTTCCTCAAGACTACTCGGGCCAACTGTCAGATTTGCTCCTAAGTGCGCCGCATCTTGTGCGCATTCAGAATTCCCGCACAGATGCTGCCACTCTCATGGTGCGCGCACGTCCGCCTCCAACTGCCCGCGGCCAACCGACTGTTGTGCGACGTGCCACGAGGTGGATTTCAACACTGACCATGTTATCCAATTTTACGGCCGCAGCGCCGATCCATGTAGACTGCCAGAAGGTTGTCACCTTCCCACCAGAACTGGTAGGTCAGGTCAGTCAGCTTCCTCGCTCAAGTCCACACTGAGAGTGACGTGGATGGTCTGCTATCTGTAGGTGCTGAGTACTTGAGTAATCACACAGATGGTCAGTGGCGATGCGTGGCCGGGGCCATTGCTCACGCCTCACCATCCCGCTGCTTGGCCTGTTTGAAAACTCTCTGACAGCATGAAGTCGTAAGCTTTGCGCTTCGTACAACAGAAGACGGGGGAAGAAGATTCTTTATAGCCAAAGCACCCGTAGGTCTGTTTCTCAGCGCATATCGGGGGAGGTGGAGGTGATGAGATGAGGAGGAAGAGAAGGAGGAGAAGTTGCGAGACACAAGAGGGGACCATTGCTGGGTCCCTTCACGTTCAAGCGTGTATGGGCAAAGAGAGATTGGAGATGGGATGAAGAGGAAATGCAGTCATGCCAGTGAGGGGAGTGAATTCTTACGCTTTGGACTCTGGCGCAGATGCAGATTTCATTCTAGGCTGCCTATCCCGTACCCTCGCGGTTCAACGAATTTTATTCCATGCAACCGTTACTGGGTGTTCACTCGCCTTGACCCACGGGACAAGCAAATCTTTCACTCCATCCCTGCAGAGGAAATGAGTGTGAGAATGCGATGAATACCAAGCAGGCCCTGGTTCACAAGCTGAAACATTAGTTCCCTTCTGACAGCGCTAGCGGCAGAGTGCGTTCAGTTCTGCGGACATACGATGGGAGTAGGCATCATGGCAGCTTGTCCAGCCTTGCAGGGGTAATACGCTTTACAAGGCTTTTGCCACTTTAGTTCACCCCCAGCAAGACACTGTCACCTTCCCCATTCCCTCGGCAGAGTAGGGCTGATCTTTACAAAAGATTGTGAAGGAGACGTACTGACCAGACCATCGCCTAAATGATTCACACTCTCCCCACACTACTGGTTTCCAAAGTGACATGTTGCACGAACGGCGCTGTACGCCTTGGAGTTCTTGCCTGCCCTGCCGCTAGCGTCTTGTCCAGCGGGTTTTCAAGTTGGGGGCATCTGTTGCAATCATCACCGATAAGCGTACACCCTGTTGACTGACACGCTGACAGGCGGTTGACGCTTATTAAGATGAATACAGCCTGGATTTCTCCTAATTTCCAATCTCCACATTGAAGGAAGCTCAACCTGAATAATTGATCCACTCCTCCTCCTCCTCATTTTCCTCCTTCTCCTCCTATTTGTACAGTAAAGCAGAGGAAACTGGCTATTTTTGACAGTGCCCACCTGGGCTCTAGCTCTAGTACCTTAAGCATTAATTTTTCTGAGGCCACCTACCCGTTCTCGTGTTTCACAAATTTTTTGGAGTGCCACATACAGGCCACTCATCTCTTCCAATTTTTTCTGAGGGGCCACCGTACCTGCTCCTGTTTGAAAATTTTTTTTGTACTGCCACATACAGGCACTCAATCTATTTCCATTTTCCGGAGGTGCCACCTCCTGCTCCTCTGGTTTGAACATTTTTTTGGTACTGGGGGGGGGGGGGGGGGGGGGGGGGGGGGGGGTGCCGAGACGAGTAACATGGGCGGACTGATCGCAATTAAATGTCTCCATAGTCAGAGGCGCCTCCCACACGTTGTCTCCATTGCTACCGGGGGGGGGGGACCGGGGGGGGGGGGGTCCAAAAGTCCGTGTAGTGTGCGCTTGGGTGATTAGGGGGGTTTGCGGTGACTGGTGGGGGGAGGCTGCTGGAAGCAGTGGGCTTGGCCGGTGTGGCCTCGTTGTCAGTGAGCACATGGGTCTCGTGTGTGGCCCTGTGGAGGGTGTTATGTTGAGGGGGGGTGGTAATACTTGGATTGACATGTGGGTGGGGTGACAGTGCTCGTCTCTCTGGTTGTCGAAACAGGTGGTGTCTTGTCAGAAATTGTGGGTTGTTGTTTCATCAGACATGATTCCTTCCGAGGGGGTTGGGAAATATCCACATCCTAAGGTGTTGGATAATATAAACTTCTTGGTTGTCAGCCATATTCACTACCACCTGCTTGTTTCCATTAGTACAAAATCTCCCGGCAAACTTTATCATTTAGGGATATTATTTTCAGCAGCTTCTTGCGCATCTTTTAGCATTGGGGCCGCCTCACCCGGCATATCCTAAACTTATCAAAACGCTACTACACCTTAGTCTTATACAAAAGGTTCTTACACATTGGCTGTGTGGGGAGTAGCTGTTATAGACAGGCTTGTGATGGTGCGAAGGCGGCGCGCTGTGGCATCGGAGCGCAGCTCGGCGGTGCGATCAGCCTCTGGTGCGGTGCGCATCTGTTTCATTCCCCTCACCCTCCATATCCCCAAACTATAAGAACGCTACACACAAAAATAATAGACTGGGTGTGTGTCTTGGGGGCTTGGGTGGTGGGTGGGGGTGGGGGGGTTTGGAATCTGGACCGTAGTCGTGTAGCGCGGCGTGTGTGTCTGTGTCAGTGTCGTACTGCCGACGCAAGAATTGCGGGCCTACCTCGGTCCAGTCTCAAATGCCCTAGCTTAGCGCTTCCTCTCAACCCTCCCCTCCACCTCCTCCTCCTCCAATTCCCATCCGTGGCATGGCTCCATCAGTCGGTATCTCTAGTCACGGCAGCAGTGCCGTCGCTAGCGACAGCATGCGGTCTCAAATCTGCTGAGCCTAGGCGATAAAAGGCCCACCGTCCCAGAGCTATTCCAGCAGTTCCACCAACTTGTTTAACTTTGTCCGCCACTCCCCTGCTGTGTAATCCACAAATATACTTGCAACAAAACTTTATCATTTACCGATAAATTCTTTCAAGAACACACAATTTATTTCATCAACAGCTCAACACAAAAATTATTTCATTTCACAGCGCTTCTACAATTCAATCAGACATCACAACAAAGTTCACATTGTCAGAAGCAGGCATTCATTCACAGGATTTCAGATTCACACCAGAAATAGATTTCACAAGCTCTTACTGTCTTTCTCAATTCTTGCGCATCTGTTTCATTCCCCTCAACCCGGCATATCCTAAACTTATCAAAACAGAACGCTACTACACTTGATCTATACCCATTTTTCTCTTAGAAGTGCTGTTTGGGGAGTAGGATCCTAGAGACAGGGGCTGGGGTTGGCGAAAGCTCGCCTGTGGGCAGCGAGCGCCATAACGGTCCATTCAAGTATCTCCACTAGCCCTAGTTTGGGTGGCGGGGGATCAATCAACCTTTACTCTGGACTACTAGTTCACCCCTTCCGGGGTCCCTTTCCCCATCGAATGGGGGGAAACCCCGCGGGCGGTACCCGCGGTGGCCCACCGCTTGGTTTCCGCCTGTCTCCCACCTCTCTGGGCGGGGGGGAGGGGCGGGTTATTTCCAGTCAGAATTTTGGGTTTTGTTTTTTTTTCCCCCCAAAAGGTCATGGCTTCCCCATTTTAACCTGGAACCTTGTGTCCGCACAACCCGAGGCCTTTTGTGGGGGGGGTCGTTTGAACTGCTGGGGGGATATTGTGTTAGCAGGGAGCCTCCACCCCCTCTATACTGGCAAACTTTTCATCATGGGGTGGTCCCGATATTATTTGATCGCTTCTTGCTGTTCACCCTCCTTGGTTCCTCTCTGCCACCCATTGGTTTGAAGGCCTGATTCCATTTCATCCTGGTATTCCGCCCATTGTGTGGGTCCATCTCTCTCCCTTCTTCCTCTATCCTCTTCATGCCTCCCCTATAGGCAGGTCAATTATTGCATGTTTTAGATTCTATTACTCATTCTGATCAACTTGTCTGGCCATGCTGTTGTGCCCATATTTTTGGCATAAGACTGGTGCGATTAAAGCAGCCTCAGAGGCATCCATGCTGCCTGGCCCCTGCGGTTTCCTCCGGTCCATTTCCTCCGTGGTGTTTTTCCATCCGTTTCTGAGGTTCCCAGGTGTTTTGGCCAGCTTCCCTGTGCAAGAGCCTTGGTCCCCTTGAAAAAAAAAATGCTCGAGTCCCTCCATTGATTCAATTGGGTTTCGTTCTTCGAGACGAGCACTCGAGCATCGGGAAAAGTTCGTCTCGAATAACGAGTACCCGAGCATTTTAGTGCTCGCTCATCTCTATTGCTGACCTAAGATGGGAGCTTTTGTTGAACAGCTCGTGATCACAAAAAAAATTATAGTATTTTTTTTTATAATAGATGTTATTTCATTAAATTGTTCACTATACTGAGTAACAAATGTAACTGAGTGACCTGTGTTTTTACTGCGTTTCTTATTCAGGTTTTATGGATTTCGAGCAATTCCCCTCTCTGAATATTTTTAGTTATATCATCTGCTCTTTTAAGCATACGTTTTGTAAGTTTATTGAAGACTCTTTTGGATTCCAAAAGAAATTGTTTTATGACGTGATGTGGGTGGCAAGTTGATGCTTGTAATATAGAATTAGTAGCAGTTAGTTTAATGAAATGTGACACACGATCCATGTTTTTAGCATCCAGAGTTATTTCCAAGAAATTGACTGTATCAGGATGTTATTTGAAGTAAATTTTAGGTTATCGGTGCTTAAATTAATGTATGAAAAACTCCGATCCCCCCATATCAGTAGCAGATCGTGTATGTAACGACCATACCACTTGATACGGGGGAGAAACGGATTCGTTTCAGTGAACGAAAAATTCTCCTCCCATACTGCCATGTAAATATTTGCCAAGGATGGGGAGCATTTACACCCCCCCCATCGCTGTGCTACATATCGGAATATAAAATTTACCATCAAACGAGAAATAGTTTGACTATTAAGAGCAATATGATGTTGTAGAGACTGATAGATACTTTTTCTTGGAGTGATAACTACAGTTGGCTTACCTGGGATGTAGTGAGCCTCTATTAGTGTAATTGTGCGCTTGGTATCTTTCAGATACCCTGGAAGATAGACCACTAATGGTTGTAAATGATGGGCAACCCATTTCCCAAATGTTCCATCATAGACCCAATACCTTCCACTTTTGGACACAGAGGGGGCGGAAATGTGCTTTCCATGTATCTTGGGTAATACAGAAAAATGTATGTGTGGAGTGATAACTACAGCTGGCTTACCTGTGATGTAGGGAGTCTATCAGTCTGTAGAACATCATACTGCTCTCAATAGTCTATCATCATTTTTGAACAGATATAGTCAATATGCAGACTCAGTTTAGGCATTTATATGCCCATTAGTTGAGTTTTTTCTCAAAAATAACTCATTTGATGGTAAATTTTATATGCAGAAATGTGGTGCAGCGATGGGGCGCAAATGCTTCCTATCCCTGGCAAATATTTACATGGCAGTATGGGAGGAGAATGTTTTGTTTACCGACACTAATCTGTTTCTCCCCCATATCAAGTGGTATGGTCGTTTCATAGACTATCTGCTTCTGATATGGAGGGATTGGAGTTACAAGCTCAGGAATTTGTCTCATACATTAATTTTAACACAGATAACCTAAAATTTACTTCAAACATACATCCCGATACAGTCAATTTCTTGTACATAACTCTGGATGCTAAAAACATGGTTCATGTGTCACCTTTCATTAAACCAACTGCTACTTACTCTATTTTTACAAGCTTCATCTTGACACCCACGCGCCATATCATAAAAAACTTCCCAGTAGGTGAATTAATACTCACTAAAAGAAATTGTACCGGCTTGTAATTGTTTAACCTTATTTAACCTGTACTGTCCTGTAACTGTTTGCAACTAAGGAACTGGCAACATGTAAGAACGCGCCTCTCGTTGTATATGTATAAAACTCTAACGTTAAGCCCGTCGCTCTGTGTAACAACTGCTGGATCACTGTTGTATCATAATGTAAATGCGTTTTAGAATATATAATTACCTTTGTATGGCACTGTAATACAGAAAATAGCACCTCATGTATTGCCAAGATTATGCTATAATAGTCTTCAGCTTTTACATTTTCAAGTGACACCATTAGGAGTGTGCTTAATGAAAGTGTAACATGATGAGGATTGCTAAGTAATGTCTCTCCTCGTCGTAAAAACAAAGCAATAGTCTCAAGCACAGGTAAAACAGCAGCGGAAAGTGGCAAACGTTCTTTACAAGCTTCCATGTTGAGAGTCTGCAAAAAATGGAATAGAAAGTTATTTAAAGAAGGATCTCCATAAAGAGAAAATTATTAAAGGTGGTTGTCGATTGTATAAACAAACTTTACAGGTGGGCAGGAGGGGGGGCTGTACAACAAAATATACCTTTACTTACCTTTTTCTGAAAATGCATGGAGGAACTAACTATAGAGCAGAGGAGACCAGCTCCATAACAAGATATGTAGCTTGTTCCAAGGGCGAGGCAGCATAGTAGTACTGTGTTTGGTTAAGCGAGATAGCAGAGCTTAGCGTGTCATTGTGTTAAGAAGCTAAATTAAAAGTGCTAAACCCTGTACCCTGATAATCTAAGCACATTGTCAGCACACAGCATCTTGTGCAAAAGCATAACATAGAATCAAGAAGTGTCTGTTCAGCTAGAGTCCACCCATAGAGCAGAAACAAAACCCATCAAAATAAAAAATAATAAACCACTTACTGCACTCAAAGTTCCTTGATCTATGAGTAAGTATTTTGTATATTTGTTATCAGTGGCATACTTCCTTCTAAAATGAACTTTACAATTATGCCAATGAGCCTCAAAGGCTACTGGGGTGCTTCCCAGAGCCCCTACTTTCAAAAATTTTACAGATTCTTAAAATGTACAAGGAGATTATATATATACATCCTGAAATTCTCACTAAACATGAATATGTACGGTCCCTGGCACTTGTAACCACAACTCCCCAGTCTAAGTGCCATGGATATAGCCCTCTGAAAAGGACATATCACATACGTCCTTGGCCACACAGATGCTTTCCTGGAAAAGGGTTTCAGGTACTGTCAGCAGGATTTCACACATCACAACACAGTCCCATTATACAAAACAAATATTTATTTGAATAAGATATTCGCAGGTTCCTTTTTGACAAATCATATTTAGATAAAGTACCTGAGGTAGATAAGGCAAATTAAGGAAAGCAATAAGCGAGAAAGATAAGGCGTTTAAGGTGCTAAAACGTGAAGGTAGCTATGAGGTTTACAGATCTAGAGAGAAAATAATCCTTGGAAAAAAAAAAAAAAAAAAAAAACAGATTAAGGCTGCAAAAATGGAGACAGAGAAATATTACCAGAGAGAGCAAAAATAATTTTTCAAGAGAGCAAATACCAATTTTTCAAGTATATACCGTATATACTCGAGTATAAGCCTACTCGAGTATAAGCCAAATCCCCTAATTTTACCAAAAAAAACCTGGTAAAACCTATTGACTCGAGTATAAGCCGAGGGTGGGAAATGCATTGGTCACAGCCTCCCCAGTATATAGCCTGCTGGACCCTGCTCCATAGTATATAGCCAGCACCTGCCCCATAGTATATAGCCAGCACTTGCACCCCAGTATATAGCCAGCACTTGCCCCCCAGTATATAGCCTGCCAGCCCATATCCCCCAGTATATAGCCAGCCCCCTGCCCCAGTATATAGCCAGTAGCGGGGGAAGCCAGAAAGGTGAGTTTTGATTTTTTTTTTACTCGAGTAGAAGCTGAGTTTGGGGTTTCAGCACATCTTTTTTGCTGAAAAACTAGGCTTATACTCGAGTATATATGGTAAATGATAAGAAACTAAAAACGGAGAGTGTGGGCCCTCTTAGGAATAACATGAGGGTCATGGTGGAAGGAGATGAGGAAAGGGCCAATCTACTGAATGTGGCCTTCTCGACTGTCTTTACCAAGGAAAATCCCCTGGTGGAAGACACAATGAGGAATAATGTAAATTCTCTTTGGAATGTCAACAGTTTAACCCAGGAAGAGGTTTGGCGCCGCCTAACAACCACTAAGATATATAAATCACCGGGGCCAGATGGCATACACCCCTGGGTTCTGCATGAACTATATACTGTGATAGAAAAACAGTTATTTTTAATATTTGAAGATTCACTGAGGACTGGTTATGTTCCACAAGACTGGCGCATAGAAAATGTGGTACCAATATACAAAAAAGGATCAAATAAGCGATCCTGGAAACTACAGATCTGTGAGTCTAACTTCTGTGGTTGGGAAAATAATAGAGGGGTTTGTTAGAGATGCTATCCTGGAGTATCTCACTGTGCATAACCTTATAACCCAGCGTCACCATGGGTTTATGAGAGATCGGTCCTGTCAGACTAATCTGATTGGTTTCTATGAGGTGGTAAGTTCCAGACTGGACCTGGGGGGGGGGGGGAGCTGTGGATGTTGTATATCTGGACTTTTCAAAGGAAAGCATAAAAGGTTGGTATACAAAATGAGACTGCTGGGACTGGGGGAAAATCTGTGTATTTGGGTAAGTAATTGGCTTAGTGATAGCAAACAGAGGGTCATCATTAATGGCACATTCACAGATTGAGTTGACGTTACCAGTGGCGTGCCACAGGGGTCAGTATTGGGGCCACTTCTTTTTAATATTTTTATTAATGACCTTGTAGTGGGTTTACACAGTCAAGTTTCAATATTTGCAGATGATACTAAGCTGTGTAAAGTAATAAATACTCAGGTCGATAGTTTAGCATTACAGAGGGATTTGTGGAAGCTTGAGGATTGGGCAGAGAAATGGTTGATGAGGTTTAATGTAGATAAATGTAAGGTTATGCACCTGGGCCGTGGAAACAAAAAGTATAATTATGTTCTAAACAGTCAATTACTTGGCAAAACTGGAGCTGAAAAGGACTTGGGCCCCTGCCACACTCGCGTTGCAGATCACGTCAGTTTGATCAGAGTGTGATCAGGGTGCAAAAACTGACATTTTTCAGAGTGCAATAAGTTTTCAGTCAGTTTGTTCAGTGTCTCAGTTTTTCACGCGCATTTTCAATGCGTTTTTCACGCGTAAATAATGCGCATGATAAGGACTCAGTACTGACTGTTAAAGCAAATAAAATTATGGGATCTATCAAGAGAGGAATAGATTCTTATGATAAAGACATACACTCACCGGCCACTTTATTAGGTACACCTGTCCAACTGCTCGTTAACACTTAATTTCTAATCAGCCAATCACATGGCGGCAACTCAGTGCATTAGGCATGTAGACATGGTCAAGACATCACTCCGGGCAATTCAACTCGCGCATCAGTATGGGAAGAAAGGTGATTTGAGTGCCTTTCAAAGTGCTGCGTTGTTGGTGCAGCAAGGGCTGGTCTGGTATTTCAGAAGAAAACTGCTGATCTACGGGATTTCACGCAACAATCTCTAGGGTTTACAGACGAATGTCCGAAAAAGAAAAAACATCCATGAGCGGCAGTTTGTGGGCTGGAATGCCTGTTGATGCCAGAGTGTCAGAGGAGAATGGGCAGACGGTTCGAGCTGCGACAAAGGCAAAAATGACTCAAACGCCGCCCGTTACAACCAAGGTAGAGAAGAGCAGTCTGAAAGACCACGTACGTCGAACTGGGCAGAGGGCACCGCAGCAGAATACCACCCAGTGTGCCACTCTTCATGTAAGAACAGGAAACTAGTTAAATTTGCACAAGCTCATCGAAATTGGACAGTAGAAGATATTGGAAAAATGTTGCCCTGGTCTATGAGTCTCGATTTATGCTGGACATTCGGATGTAGGTCTCAAATTGGCGTCAACAACCGGAAAGGCAGGAGTCCATCGCTTGTATCAACGCGCTCAGGCTGGTGTTGGTGGTGTGGGGAATATTTTCTTGGCACTCTTTGGCCTTGGTACCAATTGTGCATCGTTGCAACGCCACAGCGTACCTGAGTATTGTTGCGTGACATGTCCATCCACTTATGACCACAATGTACCCAACATCTGATGGCTATTGTTCAGAGGGCAGGGCCATGTCATAAAGCTGGAATCATCTCAGATTGGTTCTTGAACATGACATGAGTTCCCTGTACTCAAATGGCCTCCACAGTCACCAGATCTATCTCCAATAGAGCATCTTTTGGATGTGTGGAACGGGAGATTCGTACATGGATGTGCAGCAGACAAATCTGCGGCAATGTGTGATCCATCATGTCAATTGGACCAAATCTCTGAGAATGCTTCCAGCACCTTGTTGAATCTATGCCACGAAGAATTGAGGCAGTTCTGAAGGCAAAAGTTGGTCCAACCCGTTAATAGCATGGTGTACCTAATAAAGTGGCCGGTGAGTGTAGTTTTGCCCTTATACAAATCCCTGGTCAGACCAAACATGGAATATTGTGTACAGTTTTGGGCACCAGTGTATAAAAAGGACATAGTAGAGCTGGAACGGGTGCAGAGGAGAGCAACCAAGATTATTAGGGGAATTTGGGGATTAGACTACAATGACAGATTACAAAAGTGGGATTTTTCAGTTTAGAAAAAAGACGACTGAGCGGAGACCTCATTACTATGTACAAATACCTGAACGGACAGAACAAGGATCTCTTTTACAAAGTACAAAGATCTTTTTATACCTAGGCCGACCAGGACAAGGGGGCATCCTCTACGCCTAGAGGAGAGACTATTCTACCATCAACATAGACAAAGGTTCTTTACTGTAAGAGCAGTGAGACTATGGAACTCTCTGCCACAGGAGGTTGTTATGTACGTGTTCAAGAGAGGACTGGATGCCTTTCTGGAGAGAAAAAATATCACGGGTTATGGGGATAAAACATTTTATTCTTTCAGGTTGGACTTGAAGGACTTGCGTCTTTTTCTGTCCTTACATACTATGATACCTATCTCTATTCAACTTCAGTAACCAATAATCAAAAGAACTTATGTCCCCACTCTCCCACAGCCTCTCAGGTTTTCTATAGTTCCTATGTAAGCCACACTGGCAACGTGGCGGAACATAGCGCGCACATGTGTAACTGAGCAGCACTGCTTTCTAAATCAAATAGGAGAGTGTTGTCTCGGTCTCAAAAACAGAAAACATATTTTCAAGTACTTATGACTGCTGGCTACTGGGGCATCCTTGATATGACTACTGGATACTGGGGGCAGGTGCTGTGGCTGCAAGGAGGAATGTAAAAACACAGTCAGTACAGGTCTTCTGTGTGCAGGGCCTGATGGGCCATTCTATCAGATCAACAAGCAGCATCTTCATGTAGTGAGAAGGAGCAGAAGCTTCAAGTAATGACACAACCTCAATATGGCTGCAGACACCCTCCCCGCTAAGAGACAGATATGGCAGGAAACACAGAGGAAAAACTTAAAGAAATTATAGATTTCCACTGCTGTCCACCCAACCATTTTGATGAGCCACTGTCAGAGGGCCCTTTGAAAACTTGGGGCCCTGGGCAAATGTCAACTTAGTCTTGTCTTGACGCTCGCCCTGTCTGATCGTATAGCTGTAAGTCTGGTCTCTTCTTTTACATGTGGGATATTCCAAAGAAGAATCAACCTTCTTCGAAATGCAGAAGGCACCGATAGTGATCTCCGAATACTCACTCCAGAAGGTGGTGGTTCGTCAGATCAATTCCTAGTATGTAAAGCATAGAAAAGCACTGACCGGTAGAAAGTTGTTTTATGTTTGAAATATCCCACATGTAAAAGATGTGACCGAACCCTCAGGCCACAAGATCAGGTACCTTTATTCATCATTGGATTATTGCAGTCATTGTTAATAATGGATTTTTACTACAGCTATACTGGCTCTTATGTTCTGTGCTTTAGAAGTGTGTAATTACAGATGGTATGGAAAGTATTCAGAACCATTTAAAAGGAAACCTACCACCACGGATCTTCCTATAAAGGTAGATCGGGTGGTAGGTGGATCTATAGGACGTAAGGATAGCCCTTTTGAGGGCTAATTCTCACGTCCCCGCAGTTTTTTAAATAACTTTTATTCCCTTAATTATTCCTCTGGGGAATAAGGGCTATCCTCACGTCCTATAGATCAACCTACCACCCGATCTACCTTTATAGGTAGATTTGTGGTGGTAGGTTCCCCTTTAAGTTTTTCACTCTTTGTTTCATTGCAGCCAATTGGCAAGATCAAAGTAGTTTTTTTGCTCTTCATGTACACTCTGCATCCCATCCCGACAGAAAAAAAAAAAACAAATGAGATATCACTACCCTCACCGCGCCACTTATGTCACACCATGCTAGTAACGGGTTTGGACCCCCCCTTTGCCTTCAGAACTGCCTCAATTCTTCTTGGCATAGATTCAACAAGGGCTGGAAGATTCCTCAGAGATTTTGGTCCATATTGACATGATGGCATACACAGTTGCCGCAGCTTTGTCGGCTGCACATCCATGATGGAATCTCCCGTTCCCACATCCCAAAGATGCTTCTTGGATATGATATCTGGTGACCCTGTGGGAGTGCCATTTGAGTACAGTGAACTCATTGTCATGTTCAAGAAACCGGTCTGAGATGATTCCAGCTTTATGACATGGCGCATTATCCTGCTGGGTACATTGTGGTCATAAAGGGATGGACATGGTCAGCAACAATACTCAGGTAGGCTGTGGCATTGCAATGATGCTCAATTGGTACCAAGGGGCCCAAAGAGTGCCAAGAAAATATTAGTTGGACAGGTGTACCTAATAAAGTGGCCGGTGAGTGTATAAGTATTCAGATCCTGTGCTCAGTATTGAGTTGTTACCTTGGCCAGATATGTGCATTGTCATAATTCTGTCTCTGAGCTCCTTGGGTAGTTCCTTTGACCTCATGATTCTCATGTGCTCTGACAAGCACAGTGAGCTGTGGCATCTTATACAGACTGAAATATCACACGGCCATAAGGATTCAGGCAAAAACCAGTCTTTGTTGTTTAATTAATTAGCAAACGTATCTACATCCGTTTTTTCTGTCAAGATGTACATTAATGTAAACTCAAAGAAAAACTTTTTTGATCTTACCAATTGGCTGCAATGAAACAGTGAAAAATTTAAAAGGGTCTTTATACTTTCCATACCCACTGTACATCAGCGTCATTGTTTGGATCTTTGCAGCTCCTAGCGCTACCCCATTTTTTAGCAGTGAGACCGCTAGCTTTATAGGAACCCTCCATGAAGAGAAAGTAAACTGATGTGTTAATAAGCCCCTATCCACAAAATTGTCAGGTAGATTACTCTAAAGCTTCTTAGGAATGCAAGAGCACCAAATGTATGGCAACATAAATGTATGAATGTACCAAATGTATGAACAGAAAATACAAACTTACCACTAATGCACTCATAATTTGAGATGCAGAAGACCAGAATATTGTGCTTTTGTCTTCTTGTAAAGGACAATTTAGTAGAAGTTTAATCATTGTGATTCCTGCAAACAGTACCTGAAGAAGAATAAAATGAATTTTTTAGGTCTTTATTCACACTTTGAATATGAAGCATTACAGGCCCATTATCATTTTGACATTTCTGCTTCTTACTCCCCTCCTTCCAAAAGCCAATTCTTTTAATATATTTCTATTTACAGAGATATGCAGGGGCTTATTAACTGCAGGACAAATTCCAATACCTAAACCCCTATTCACCGACAAGACTCAATTTTTCGACTGTGACATGAACGCTTTAACATATCCAGGTGTTTTTGAGATTGTTTTCTCAAGACACATTGGAATTCGTGTTAGTGGTAAAATTTAAGTGATAAGTTTTGCGTTTCATTCTGAAAAAATATGAAAATTTGGCAAAAGTATGTTAAAAAAATCAGCATTTTCAAAGTTTGAAATGTTCTGCTTTCCAGGCAGGTAGCAAAACTACCTAAAAAACGTAATAATTAACATTTACGAAATGTCTGCTTTATGTTGAAATTATATTTTATGCATCCTCTCCTTTTTCTAGGATGCTATGAGGCTTAGAACTTTAGTTGCGACTTTTCTAATTTTCATGAAAATTGCCAAAACTCACATTTTGAGGGACAATTCGTCTTCCAAGTGACTTTGAAAGGCCTAAATAATAGTAAAAACCCATAAATTACCCCACGATAGAAACTTCACCCCTCAATGTATGTAAAATCAATTCTATTAACCCCTTAAGAGTTTCACATGGCTTAAAACAATATGGATGGCGATTTAAAAAGTTTTGAAATTTTTTTGAAAATACATTCATTTAGGACAAATGATGAAATTAAATAATGGATTAAATGATGAAATTCTCTCCAAATTTTGATGCCCAATTTCTCCAGAGTGTAGCGATACCCCGTATGTAGTGGTAACCTGCTGTATGGGGCACAGCCGTGCATATAATGAAAGCAGCGCCATTCACAGCAGATTTGTATTGTATAGGCTATAGATTTACATTTTTTGGTAATGCAAACATATAGGGGCTTATTATTTGCGGGGAGAGATGCACTGTATACATATTTCAGTTTGGGGGTCTATAGCTTATTCATGAGAATTTATTAACTATTTCAAGGGATGTACAAAAAATCTACCGTACATACTCGTGTATAAGACGAGTTTTTCAGCACAAAAAATGTGCTGAACAACGTCCCATCGGCTTATACACGAGTCATATACGAGTTAAAAATACTTAAAAAAATAATAAACGTATATATCACCCTACGGTGGCCCCGATGTGCAGCGTGCCCACCATGTCGGTGGGATCGTACTTAAGGACTTACGCGCCGGATTATTTGTTCGACAGGCGCCAGCCGCCATGTTTTCCCATCGGGCGGCGCCTAGGTAATGACGTCAGCATCAGGCGCGTCATACTAGTCGCCGGACAAAGAGAGAGAGAGAGAGCGATGGCGGTGCCGGCTGAAGAAAGAAGACGGGCGCAGAAGCCTGAGAACAAGCGCTGCGGACATGGGGGAGCCGCGCTGCACATCGGGGCCACGGAGGGTTGAGTATATAAGTTTTTTTTATTTTTTATAATGCTGGGCATGCTGTATACTACTGGGTGGCAGGCGTATACTACGCGGCTGGAAGGCTGGCTTGCTGTTGTCATACTACGAGGGCAGGCTGTATACCTAACGGGGCAGGTTTAGTGGTGGCTGCTATACTTCTGGGGCAGTGCTGTATACTACTGGGGTGTCAGTGCTGCATTAATACTGGGGGCAGGGCTAGTTGCTGTATAGTTGGGGGCAGTGTCTGTATACTGACTGGGGGGGCAGGCTGGCAGTGCGTATACTATGGGGGCAGTGCTGTATACTACCGGGGCAGTGATGTATACAATGGGGGCCGTGCTGCATTTACTACTGGGGGCAGGCGGTTATACTACTGGTGGGCGGCCAGTGCGGTTATACTACTGGGGGCAGTGCGGGGTATTTACTGGGGCAGGCTGGACTGGCTCTGTAATACTACTGGGGGGGCAGGCTGCTGACTGGCTGTATACTAAGGGGGCAGGCTGGAGTGGCTGTCTACTATAGGGGGTGTTGGCTATATACGGGGGGGGGGGGTCTGTGGACCAACTGCATTTCCCACATCGGATTATACTCAAAGTCAATGTTTTCCAGTTGGTGGTGGTTAAAATTAGGGGGTCCGGATTTTTATACTCGGGGCGGATTATACTCGGAGTATATACGGGCATTTTTTTTTGGAGTTCAGAGCACTTTTTTCCCCACTCCCTGTACGTAAAAAATAATATTTTATCTTTATTCTCGGTTCAATACGATTCAGGTGAAAAACTCATTATCTTATAAGCTTTTCTCATCGTTGCTCAATTTATTTTACTGAGCAACCAATAATCGCATTGTTTTAAAACGACAGATTCTTCTAGGGGAATAACTTCTATATTTTTTAAGTGACAAGATTGGTTGCGGGCTTATTTTGCAAAAGTTTTTCCCTTCAGTTGCCGTATATATCCCTCAAGGAAGTGGCCCTTTTTGTTTTCATTTCCAATTGTCAATCCACACAATCTTAAATCTAAACTTTTGTTTTTACACTTAAAGAGATGTGTGACGGATTGCTTTCTGCTAACAAATGACCACGTCATAGTGATGGTATTTATATCCATGCCACTATACTGGAAAGGGGAAAAAAAAAATCCAACTGCAATGAAAAGCATTGCGCGTTTTCTTGTGGGCTTGGATTTAGGCTTCACTGGACATTTGTACTTCATTCTTCGGGTCAGGAGATACGTGGATACGAAATATGTATAGATTTATCAGGTTTTCCTGCATATACAAAAATTAAAACCTCCGGTAAAAAATATTTTTTTAGATTTGCCATATTCGGGCGTGATAACTTTTTCATACATTTGGTGAGGAGGAAGTGGGTGGTTAATTTTTTGTTGACTTTGATGAAGTTTTCAAATTGCTACAATTTTTTTAGACTGTACAACCTTCTGATCAATTTTATGAATTTTGCCTATTTTTCAAATGGCAAAAAAGTGGCATTTTCGACTTTGGGTGTATTTTCCGTTAGTGAAAAAGATAATATTTGATAGATTGGGCTTTTCGGACGCGAAATAACGAATGTGTTTATGATGTTTAAATGTATATTTGTATCAGGTTCTAGGGAACGGGGGGTGTGGGTGGTGGGTGGTGGGGGGTTGGTAAGATGAATTGTTAGGGTTTTAATAATTTATTAAAACTTTTTTTTTATTTCTACTGTTTTTCAGATATCCTAGGGTAATTTAACACTGATTGAGTACATATAACGCCATACGACTGTATGCAGTGTATGGGGATGTTCTCCTCATACAATACAATGTGCATTTAGCACATAGGAATGGCACATGGGTCAAATCAGACAGCCTCGGGGTATTCGGAAGCCGATGGCCGCTCCATGCGGAATGTCACGGGGAGCGAGAGACGTTATTGCCGGCTGGCGATGTGCGGGTTGCACCAAGCGCGGGTTTTACCGGCTAAGTCTGGATGACAATACGCAGCAAAGACTTACCAGCTACCTATGGCGAGGTCGCCGTGAGGTTGGAAAAATGGAAATGAAAAAACAAAAAACAACAAAAAAAAAAGAGATAGGTCGCTAAGGGGTAAAGAATTATTTGCAATTATGTGGAAAATAAGTGAACGTGTATGTTGGTTGATGAAAAAAACTATCCATCAAGCTCAACCAAGGAAGGAAGGGAAGGATGAGGAAGGTTACTTAACAAGTTAGTCAGCAACCCCGTGTAACACCCGCTGCATCTAACATGCCTTTGGGGGGGGTTCTTTCCCTCAACGATCGGCCCCACCCCCGAAAACCGTTTTTTCGGGGGCGGCGATCATTGCTATGCATAATGGGGTCGACGAGCGGGATGATTTGGGGCTTGTTTCATGTCCTGTTTGCGAACTAGTAAAAAAAAAAAAGTTATTCAAGTAAAAATAAAGTCAATAAATCACTAAAAATGCCCTAAGCCCATAAAATATAAAGAGAAATATAACGCAAAAAAGTCAAATATAACACAAACCCACATAATAGTATAACCGCATCGTAACAATATGTAGGAACTAAATAAATGGGAACCTGCAAGATGACGCGTTTTTACAAAAAAATAAAAAACCTGCCAAAATTATTTTTACCATTGAATCCCACAAAGAAATAAATGCACAATAAAAAGTGTTAAAAAAAACATTATGTTATCCTCCCGAAGAATGTACAAAGTACAACATCTCCCGCAAAAAACAAAGCCATCCAACACTAAAAAGTAATAAAAAAAGTAAAAATGTTATGGCCACTTGGAGGAGGGGAGGCAATACAAAATGATCGAACACAGTACGGTTTATGACCAAATTAGTAAATGTTAAGCTGGTATACCCGTATAGTTATCGACCCATATAATAAAGATAACCTGATTATTAGGAAACGGTGATGTGAACACAAAGGAGAAAAATAAAAAATGGAAACAAAATCCCAGTACAGAATGATTATTTTTACGCTTGCCCCTCAAAAAAAAATTTTTATGCTAAATATATAAAATTTCATTCAAAAAAAAAGGGATTTATCCCCAAAATAGTAAATTCTGAAAAATATGGCAAATCGATGTTTGATTTGTAAGCCCAGTCCGTGGACATCAAAAAATAAATTATCCAGACATTTCGCGAAAATGAAAATGTAAAAGACATATGGGGAAATGTTATTCAGCAATTCTTAGGCGGTAAATCTATCAGCCTGAAAACGGCAGGATGTCGAAATTGAGAATGACAAAATTTAAAAAAAAATCATAATTTTACTGTTTTTTTACCGCAAAACTATCAGCAAATGACCACTAAAATGAGGACAACCAGGTGTGAGAAAAAAAAATGTCAGAATCGTTTTGATTGAAAAGTAACAGCGTTCAAAAGTTATAACCATATAAAGCGACATAAGTCAGAATCCAAAAAAAATTGGGCTGGGTTTCAAGCTACAAAATGGCTGCGTCTTTAAGGAATTAAAGGGGTATTCCCATTAAAGAAAAATGATTGGTACAAGGTTGGTCCTTACTTAAGCACACTGACCTACAGAAACCCCTAGTTACAAAACGACCTATGGTTAATTGGTAATTTACTGTACGTTCTCCCTAGGCTACAATAAAAAGCTTAACGGTTATTAAAGTGTCTGCCAATAGATTTGTTAATCCTGGTTCTTATAGCAACAATAACATTTTTAAAATCCATTGACAGAGACCAAAGAAATTATGGAGTTACATTTAAAATATACAGTTCTGATTGCATACAAATTAACTTAATGAACAAACCTCAGAAACCTATCTTGTACGAAACCTGGTAAGTCTGTGTCGTTGGGATTATAAACAGTTTATATAATTTTCCAATCTACTTTGTTTCAATTCCTCAAGGTTTCAGTTTCGCTGCTTTCCATTCGTATAGGCAGCTTCTATATTTACTTCCAGTCGACAAAAATTGACATGGTCACAAAGGGCAGTGGATCGTAGAAAACACAGCTATGATTACTCTTATGACATAAGAGTCAAGCAACTGTGTGACCATGGCCGAGTTTATGGAAGTAAACAGCTTCCTTAGAATGCAACTAAGAAGAGATCAGGAAAACACGAGGATTTAATAAAGAAGTTATTGGGAAATTGTTTAACTTTTATCATAAAAACACTAACCTTAATTTGCTGAAATGGGAATACACTTTTAAGGAGGAAGGAAAACAATTCCATATAACCTAACCGTCAATGTCGTTTGCTATTACCCTTCTTGAAGCACTGCTTGTACAAGTTACTGATGTCCCTCGACACTCTTTGGTCTCCCATTAGTAAATGAGTGGGACGTGTGATATTGGACAGGTGTCTTAACCCCTCAGGACTCAGCCTATTTGGCCTCTAAGACGCGGCCCCAATTTCAAGCTGCCTCCGTCCTAAAGTGCTTACAGCTTTGAAGCGCTATTATATATAAGATATCAAGGGGATCTTGAGGAATGTTTTTTCTGTGATAAAGGTGTACTTCAAAATTAGTTTTTAAAGTATTTTATCCATCAAAAAAAAAGGTATTTGGGAAAACATTCAAAAATTTCAAAGTTCCTAAATTCTCTACTTTTGATGAAATAGTCATAGCACCCACCTAATTCATAACTCATTTTCCCAAAGCGCCCTGCTTTATGACACATGGTTTTTTAACATTCTACATATGTTTACTAGATGTTATGAGGCTTAGAATTTGGAGTGGGTGCAGCAGAGGTCGCACTAAACATTTTACAGAAGTGGTAATAATACTCCTATCCCATTTGAGGAGTATTTTTAGCGAAGGAAGAGTATGGAATTTCAGTAAGTAAAAATATATAACTCCTAGTCGTATCCTTGGTAATAGCCAGCCGCAAACCCTCTACCTCCCCACACTGAGCAGGATGGGGCTGCGCAAAAAATTTATTAATATGTATTTGGGGTGTTGCGTTTATTTTTTTACTAAAGTGTATCGGGCGATAGTCATTCCCAAAAACGATAACCTTGAACAATGCATGCTTTCAAGAACTAGAAGAGGGTTGTGGCCGCGATGTAAGTTTGTGCTTATGAGCACAAGTGTTTTGGTGAGGGTAGGATTTTGTTCACTAGATGATGGTTTCATACAAGGGGACCAGAGCTTAGGGTCTTTGAGTGGTAATTTATTTATCCTGATTGAAATGCCTGGATGATTGTACAAGCGACGTTCACCTCTGTGTCTCATCCTCCTTTGCATAGGATGGTAAGCTTGTGACCATTGTACAAGCGCTTGTAATCTCATGGTCCCCTCCTATCATAGATTGTAAGCTCAGTCTGGACCATATGCTTAAAAGAAGCTGTCCTCTCCTGGTCCCCTCATGTGTCCCTTCTCATAGATTGTAAGATCTGTGGCCATTGTAAAAGCGATGTCATTCTCCTGTGTCCCCCTCATCATAGATTGTAAGCTAGGTAACCATTTACAAGGATGTCCCTTCCTGTGTTACTCCTCATAGACTTGTAAGCTATTGTCGAACCATGGTCCAAGCAAGTCCTCTGTTTACCTTCCTAATAGGTGTAAGTCTTGTGAACCAGTACAAGCAATGTCACCTCATGTGTCCTCTATAGATGTAAGCTATGGGGCCTTTGTACAGCCACTGTCCCCTACTGTGTCCCATGCAGTCCACCATGCATGCTAACCCAATATCCCTATTTTGTAATGTTATTGAATACATTATGTCAGATCAGGAACCACTAGTAATCTATTGAACTCCCTGGGAATAGGTCAGTTCAAACAACCTGTGAGACCCACAGCAGGCCCAGACCACAACGAAGGCAGGAACACAAAGCTGACAACATACATTTGGAATAAACGCTCTTCCACTCTCCCAGTTCTATCACATGATCCGGCTGGTCTCGGCTTATACTCGGGTCGGCTTATACTCGAGTATATACGGGATTTTTATTTTGGATTTTCAGCACTTTTTTTCCCCCACTCCCTGTAACGTAAAAATAATATTTTATCTTTATTCTCTGGTTCACTACGATTACGGTGAAAACTCATTTATATAGTTTTTCTCATCGTTGCTCAATTTTACTGAGCAAAACCAATAAATCGCATTGTTTTTACTATCGACAACTTTTCAGGGGCATAACTTCTATATTTTTCAGTTGACAGATCTGGTTGAGGGCTTATTTTTTGCAAAAAGTTTTTCCCTTCAGTTGCGTCATATTATCCCTTCAAGGACGTGGCCCTTTTTTGTTTTTTCATTTCCAATTTTCACTCCACACAATCATAAATCTACAACTTTTGTTTTTACACGTAAAGAGCTGTGTGACGGCTTGCTTTCTGCATAACAAATTGCACTTCATAGTGATGGTATTTACTATTCCATGCACTGTACTGGGAAGCGGGAAAAAAAATCCAAATGCAATGAAACCGCATTTGCGCCATTTTCTTGTGGGCTTGGATTTTACGGCTTTCACTGTGCGCCGCAAATGACATTTCTACTTCATTCTTTGGGTCAGTGCGATTACGGGGATACAAAATATGTATAGATTTTATAAGGTTTTCCTGCATATACAAAAATTAAAACCTCCTGTACAAAAATATTTTTTTAGATTTTGCCATCTTCGGGCGCTGATAACTTTTTCATACTTTGGTGTAGGAGATGTGGGTGGTGTAATTTTTTGTGACTTTTGATGAAGTTTTCAATGCTACCATTTTTTAGGACTGTACAACCTTCTGATCACTTTTATTGAATTTTGCTTATTTTTCAAAATGGCAAAAAAGTGGCATTTTCGACTTTGGGTGCTATTTTCCGTTAGTGATAAACGTTATAATATTTTGATAGATTGGGCATTTTCAGACGCGGCAATACCGAATGAGTTTATGATTTTTACTATTTATATGTGTATCAGTTCTAGGGAAAGGGGGTAATTGGAATTTTTAGGGTTTTTTAATCATTTTTAAAACTTTTTTTTTTATTTCTACTGTTTTTCAGATATCCTAGGGTACTTTAACACTGATTGATCCTACCATATACTGCCATACTACTGTATGACAGTGTATGGGGATTTTCATCCTCATACAATACAATGTGCTTTTAGCACATAGGAATGAATGGGTCAAATCCAGACAGCCTCGGGTCTTCGGAAGACGATTGCCGCTCCCTGATGACGTCACGGGGAGCGATGTTCTTGCCGGTGGCGATGTGCGGGTTAGCACCAATCGCGGGTTTTACCGCTAAGTCTTGGATGCGATACGCAGCAAAGACTTACCAGCTATGGAGAGGGCTCAGCCCGTGAGGTGGAAAAATGGAAATGAAAAAACAAAAAAAGAGCTAGGTCGTTAAGGGGTTAAAGAATTTATTTGCAAATTATGGTGGAAAATAAGTGACAGTTTATGTGGTTGAAAAAAAACATATACATCAAGCTCAACCAAGGAAGGAAAGGGAATGGATGAGGAAGGTACTTAACCAGTTAGCCAGCACCCCAGTGTAACACCCGCTGCATCTAACATGCCTTTGGGGGGTCTTTCCCCTCACGATCGGCCCACCCGAACCGTTTTCGGGGGGCGGCGATCATTGCTATGGCATAACTGGGGTCCGATTGGGATGATTGCTTGTTCATGTCCCATGTTGGAACTAGTAAAAAAAAAAAAAGTTATTCAATAAAAAAATAAAGTAATAAATCACTAAAAATGCCCATAAGCCCCATAGCCACATAACATATAAAGAGAAATATAACGCTAAAAAAGTCAAATATAAACACAAAAACCCCACATAATAGTTATAACCGATCGTAAACAATATGTAGAACTAAATAAATTGTAACCTGCACGATGAACGCCGTTTAAAAAAAACTTAAAAACCTGCCAAAATTATTTTTACCTATTGAATCCCACAAAGAAAATAAAATGCAATAAAAAGTGTTAAAAAAAAACATATGTACTCCGAATGCTATGTACAAAGTACAACACTCTCCCGCAAAAACAAAGCCATCAAACTAAAAAGTAATAAAAAAAGTAAAATTGTTATGCACTGGAGGAGGCAATGCAAAAATGATCGAGACACATTACGTTTATGACAAATTGAGTAAATAGGTTAAGTCTGGTATCCCGTACTGTTATCGACCCATATAATAAAGATAACCTGATTATTAGGAAACGATGTGAAACACAAAGGGAAAAATAAAAAATGGAAACAACAACCCAGTACAGAATGATTATTTTTCGCTTGCCCTCAAAAAACAAATTTTTATGCTAAATATATCAAATGTCATTCAAAAACGGGATGTTATCCCCAAAATAGTAATTCTGAAAAATGGAAAATCGATGTTTGATGTTGTACCAGCCGTGACATCAACAAATAAATTATCCAGACATTTCGCGAAAATGAAATGTAAAAAAGACATATGGGGAAAATGTTATTCAGCAACTATTTAGGCGGTAAATATATCAGCCTGAAAACGCAAGGATTTCGAATTTTTGAGAATGACAAATTTAAAAAAAAATCATAAGTTTTCTGTTTTTTTTACGCAAAACTATCAGCAAATTGAACACTAAATGAGACAACAGTGTAGAAAAAAAAATGTCAGAATGTTTTGATGAAAGTCACAACAGTGTTCAAAAGTTATAACCATATTAAAGGACATAAGCAGAATCCAAAAAATTGGATGGGTTTCAAGAAAAAATGGCGCGTCTGTAAGGAATTAAAGGGGTATACTTAAAGAAACATATTGGTACAAGGTGGTCACTTACTTAAGACACTGACTTACAAGAAACCCTAGTTACAAAACGGACTTGTTAATGGTAATTTACTGTACGTCTCCCTAGGCTACAATAAACAGCTATACGGTTATTGAAAGTGTCTGCAATAGATTTGTTAATCTGGTTTTAGAAACAAACAAAATTTTTAAAATCCAATTGTCACAGAGACCAAAGAAAATTTATGGAGTTACATTTTAAAATATACAGTTCTGACAGCATACAAATTCAACTTAAGAAACAAACCTCAGAACCTATCTTGTACGAACCGGGGCACTGTCTGTGTGTTTGTTATAAACAGTTATACAATTTTCCAATATGATTGATCAATTCTCAAGGTTTCTAGTTTCTGCTTGCTTTCATTCGATAGTAAGCTCTATATTTACTTCCAGTCGACAAAAATTGACCATGGTCACACAAGGGCATGGCTCGTTATAAAACAAGCTCTGATTACTTCTATGACATAATGAGTCAGCACCGTGTGACCATTGGTCAGTTATGAAGTAAGTAAACAGCTTCCTATAGAATGAAAATAAGCAGAGATCTAGAAAACTACGAGGATGATACAGAAAGTCCTATTGGAAATTGTTAAACTTTTATCATAAAAAAACAATAACATTAATTTGCTGAAATGGGAATACACTTAAGGAAAACAATTCAATATAACATACGTCAATGTATTTTCGTTTGCTATACCCTCTTGAAGCTACCTGTGTACCAGTTACAATGATGTCCCTCGACAACTCTTGGTCCTCACCATAGTGGAGTTGGGGTGTGACTATTGGACAGGTGTCTTAACCCTTCAGGATCAGCCTATTTGGCTCTAGACGCGCCCCAATTTCAAGCTGCCACACGTCTATAGTCGCTTAGCTTGAAGCGCTATAATTATCCAGGGGATTGTTGAGAATGTTTCTCGTGACCAAATTGTACTTCAAATTAGTTTAAATATTTTATCCATCAAAAAAAAAAATTAAAAATTTCATAATTTTCAAAGTTCTAAATTCTCACTTTTGATGCAAATAGTATAGCACCCACATTAATTCATAAATTACATTCCCAAATGCCGCCTATGTACAATGGTTTTTTAACATTTATATTTACTAGAATGTTATGAGGTAGAATTTGGGTGCAGTCAGAGGTCGCACTAAACATTTTTACAGAAGGGTAATAATACTCCTCTCCCCATTTTTGAGGAGTTTTAGCGAGGAGAGTATGGAATTTCAGTTATAAAATATATAACTCCAGTGTATACATTGTAATAGCGCCGATCCAAACCCTCTACCTCCCCACACTGAGCAGGCTGGGGCTGCCGCCACCAAATTATTTAATATTTATTTTGGGGTGTTGCGTTTATTTTTTTACTAAAGTTATCGGGCGATAGTACCTTCAAAAACATAAGCCTTCTGAACAATGCACTTGCTTTCAATAACTAGAGATGTGTTGGGCCGCGTAAAGTTTGCTGCTTACGAGCACAAGTGTTTGGTGGGGGAGGATTTTGTTCAATAGAATGGTTTCAATACAACGGAACAGAGCCTGGGTCTTTGAGGGTATTTATTTATTTATACCTTACTTGAATCCTGGATTATTGTACAAGCGCTGTCACCTCCTGTGTCTCATCCTCTTTTCATAGGATTGTAAGCTTTGGCATTGTACAAGGCTTGTATTCTCCATGTGTCCCTCCTCCTCATAGATTGTAAGCTCCTGTGACCATGTACAAGCGCTGTCATCTCCTGTGTCTCTGTCCCCTTCTCATAGATTGTAAGCTCTTGTGGCCATTGTTACAAGCGGTCATTCCTGGTGCCCCACCTCCTATAAGATTTGTAAGCTTGGTAACCATTGACAAGGAATGTCCCCTCCTGTGTTCCTCCTCATAGATTGTAAGCTCTTGTGACCATTGTACAAGCAATGTCCCCTCGTGTTCCTCTCATAAGTGTAAGCTTGTGAACATTGTACAAGCACTGCACCTCCTGTGTCCCCTCCTCCTAGATGTAAGCTTGGGGCCCTTTGTACAAGCACTGGCCCCTCCTGTGTCCCATGCAGTCCACCATGCATCAGAACCTCACTATAATATTTGTCTTTATTGAATACATTTTTATGTCACGACTCAGGTACCACTATTCATCTATTGAAATCCCTGGGAATAGGTCAGTCAACAAACCTGTGAGACCCCCCAGCAGGCAAAGACCCGACCACCGCACACAGGACCCACCACAGATGACAACCTACACCTTTGGAATCAAACGCTCGTCCACTCTCTTTCTCAAGCTCATGCTCGGGCATGTGCAACTGTTGTATTAGAACTAGAGAGACGTCAGGAGGGGGGAGGAGCAGAGACCGCAGTAAAGGTCACATGTCCTGTCCTCCATGCTTGTGCCTTGCCTCAGTGAATGCTGATACCCCTACTGCTCCTATATGCAACACATCAAAGACACAGAGCAGGTGGAGAAGACAGTGACTGCTCCGTGCTGAAGGGGGCGGCCTGAGATCCTCTTCTGGGGGAGAGCAGATACATTCAGCAGTTAGTGGGCAGAGAGCTCCGCTGTCCCGCTGTCTCTCACACAATAGCAGGCGGCAGCTGCACATCGATACTGCCAAGAGAGCCAGACAGCGCTTACAAATTTTTATACCTTGGTGTTTTTTTGGAGAGTAAATGAGCCTCAGCATGCGTCATAACGACGCTGTAGAGGGTTATTGCGATCTCTGGGTGCAGTTTTACATATCACCAACCTTGTATTAGAGGGACCTGCTCAACTTTGAATGACTAAGAGGCCCAATAATAGCAAGACCTACCGTATTTTCCGGACTAAAGGCGACACATAAAAAACCTATAGATTTCTTAGAAATCCAAGGCATTAGTCCGTGCGCCTATGTATGGAGGCGGGCAGCGGACCCTACTACAAGTCCGCTAGGAACAGCAGATCCCGAGGGTAAGAGGGCTGCCTCCAAAACGAATCCTGAGACGATCACCTTTGCGGGTATGGGGACCGGTTTTCACACAGCGGACCGTCCTCCATGCCCGGACTGCCGCAATTATAGTACGGGCGCCTTAATATGGAATATCATATATAAGCTTTTTCTAGTAAGGTGCTATAGACAGTGCGCCTTATGACCCGGAAAAACGGTAGGTAAAATCTCTGTATGGACGCTACACACGTAATGTACGAAAAGCATTTAGAAGTATTAACTTTAGGTGTTTATAGGGTTAAAACAAATGCGTGTGGTTACAAATGTAATATTGTAATATATTTTGACAATACATGCCATTTGGTGAATTAAACATTATGGGGCTGGACGGCTATACACATGGGGCAGGGCTGGGGCTATACACTGGGGGGGCTGGGGCTATAACATGGGGCAGGGGTGGCCGCTATCACACTGGGGCAGGGGCTGGCCGGCTATAACACTGGGCAGGGGCTGGCGGCTTATAACACTGGGGCAGGGGCTGGCCGGCTATAACACGGGCAAGGGGCTGGCACGGCTATATACACTGGGGCAGGGGGCTTGGCCGGCTATATCACACTGGGGAGGGGTGGCCGGCTATACACTGGGGCAGGGGCTGGCCGGCTATATACACTGGGGCAGGGGGCCGGTATTACACTGGGGCAGGGGTGGCCGGCTCTATCAAACTGGGGCAAAGGGTGCCGGCTATATCACCCTGGGGCAGGGGCTGGACGGCTATATACACACTGGGCAGGGGCTGGCGGCTTACACACTGGGAGGGCTGGCGGCTGATAACACGGGGCAGGGGCTGCCGGCTATACACATGGCGGCAGGGGCTGGGGCTATCCAACGGGGCAGGCTGGAGGTATACACACTGGGCAGGGTCCGTCTATTACACTGGGGTTACTTGTAGGCTCGTGACCAATGCATTTCCATTTAATCAATTTGCTAACTCTGTGATTTCTTACGAGTTAATATTTGTCTCTAATAGTTGAGATCAGCTTGGATGTCAATTAAGGACTCTAAGTCCTTTCTCAATCAGGCGAAGTGCACAATTTAAAAAGTTTATGATTTATTTTGTATCCATTCTAGGGAAGGGTTCTTCAGGTCCACCCAAGCCAGTTTTAGCTTGATACACTTCCAAAGCAAATATTGTGCTACAGCCAGCATTAATGACTAATAATAAAGCATAATCCCTTTTTCAATTCCCCAAAAAATATATGGCAACAGAACACAATAGAGACTTTTTTTTCTTTTATAGTATAAAAAAAAGCAAGATTTTTTTAACCCCTTCCCGACGCCACCGTCTAGTAAATTTTTTTAAATGTATGAAAACATTAAACACTATTCAAATTGTTTCCAGTAATGTAGCACCAAAGAATAAAGTAGACATGTCATTTGGGGCGCTAGTGAAAGCGTAAAATCCAAGCCCACAAAAATGGTGTTTTTCACCATTTCAGATTTGGAATTTTTTCCACTTCCCAGTACGCGTCATGGAATATTAAATACCGTCACTACGAAGTGCAATTTGTTACGCAGAAAATAAGCACATACAGAGCTTTATGTGGAAAAATAAAAAGTTATAGATTTTGAAGGTGGGGAGTTGAAAAATGGACGTGAAAAAACTTAAAAAAGGCCAAGTGTAAGGGTTAAGACAGCTGGCCAGAATAAATACACATGGGTTACAGTTGTGAATTCTTTTATGAGGGGACAGAATGACAACTGCTGTTAACAAAAATGGTAAAACAAAATAATTTCCTACATCTGACGAATTCTGAGCTCCACAGTTCCCGACTTCAAGCTTCTGAAAAAAACCAATTCAAGTAATGGGTGACATTACAGGAACAAATTTTCTGTAAATTCCATTACTAAAGTGTGCAGCTCTATTCAGCATGTGTAGTAAGTCTTTATTGAACACGGACCTAGAGGGGTTAATTTGGGCCATGTGACAGCATTTTTTTTGCGGGACGAGCATGCTTTTTCCAGTTACCATTTTGGGGTGGATCACCTTTTGAAAATTTTGAACTTTTTTGAGGGAATGAGTAGAAAAGAATCAATTTGTACTGGATTTTTACTTTTTTTTTTTGTTGTGTTCACCGTATAGCCTATAATCAGTTATCTTATTCTAGGGTCGATACATATACGGGATACCAGACTGAATATTTCCTAGTTTACTAATTTGCCAATGAAACCCTATTGTGGGGAAATATCTATCATTTTGCATCGCCGTCTTCAAATGGCATAACATTGTTACGTTTGGCTACAGAGCTGGTTGATGGCTTGTTTTTTGACGGGAACATGTTTGTTCTTGCAACAATACGTTCTGGAGTACATATGTTTTTTTATTTTTATTGCATTTATTGTGGGATTCAAAGGTAAAAAATAATTTTGGCAGGTTTTTAATTTTTTTTTTTAAACGGCGTCAATATTGGCGGTTCAATAGTTATTTAGTTCTACATGATGTGTTACAGACGCGATGTATACTAATATGTGGGGTTTGTGTTAGATTAGACTTTTTAGTGTTATATTCTCTTTAATGTTTTGTGGCTTATGGGATTTTAGTGATTATAATACTTTTTTTATTGAAAACATTTTTTTTTTTACATGTTTACATGGACCCACCATGGGATGAACAAGCCATAGAGCGAGCTGGGTTCTGATATACTCTGCAAATAAGATATTGAGGGTATGACCAGTGCCACCGTATGCGAGGCATAGGCCGACACTTGCCTTTAAGATGGACGCACAGCACGCCAGCAAAGGTAAACCCTCTAGGCGCTGCGGGTCCCGATCGGACCCCAGAGGTGCCAAAAACACATGCGGGGCCCCCACGAAACGGTTGCGGGGGGGCCCGATTGTGTGTAAGACCCACAGAAGGCCATGTTAAATGCACGGTCGCGTTGACGCGGATCATAAGTTTAATGTTAAAAACACCAGCCGATCGAGCCCACTCAGAACCGCGGGTGTGTAGCAGGGGATGTAACACGGTAGATTACGTTGAAATCCCGCGGCTACGATGCCGGTTCGGCTGCTATACAGCGCTGAACCGGCATCGTCTCTGCGCAGTAGCTGTACTGCGCTGAGCGCTATTCGCGGGACTCAGCGCAGTACAGCTACGGCGCAGAGCGCTAAGGGGTTAAAGGTGTCTGCCAATAGATTTGTTAATCCTGGTTCTTATGACAAACAAACATTTTTAAAATCCAATTGTCACAGAGACCAAAGAAAATTTTTCTGGAGTTACAATTTTAAAATATACAGTTCTGACATGCATACAAATTCAACTTAAGAACAAACCTCCAGAACCTATCTTGTACGTAACCTGGGGACTGTCTGTGTTGTTTGTATTATAAACAGTTATACAATTTTCCAATATACTTTGTATCAATTCCTCAATGTTTTCTAGTTCTCTGCTTGCTTTCATTCTATAGTAAGCTTCTATATTTACTTCCAGTCGACAAAAATCTGACCATGGTCACAAAGGTGCATGGCTCGTTATAAAACACAGCTCTGATTACTCTCTATGACATAATGAGTCATGCACCTGTGTGACCATGGTCAGATTTCTGGAAGTAAACAGCTTCCTATAGAATGAAAATAAGCAGAGATCTAGAAAACTACGAGGATTTAATACAGAAAGTCTATTGGAAAATTGTTTAACTTTTTATCATAAAAACAATAACATTAATTTGCTGAAATGGGAATACACTTAAGGAAAACAATTCCATATAACATAACCGTCAATGTTGTTTGCTATACCCTACTTGAAGCTACCTGCTGTACCAAGTTACTGATGTCCCTCGACAACTCTTTGGTCCTCACCATAGTGGAGTTGGGAGTGTGACTATTGGACAGGTGTCTTTAACCCCTTCAGGACTCAGCCTATTTTGGCCTCTAAGACGCGGCCCCAATTTTCAAAGCTGCCCAATTTTGAAGCGCTATAAGATATCCAGGGGATTTTGAGAATGTTTTCTCGTGACAAATTGTACTTCAAATTAGTTTAAATTATTTTATCCATCAAAAAAAAAAATTCCTAATTTTCAAAAGTTCTAAATTCTCTACTTTTGATGCAAATAGTCATAGCACCCACATTAATTCATAACTTACATTTCCCAAATGCCTGCTTTATGTAGACATGGTTTTTTAACATTCTACATATTTTACTAGAATGTTATGAGGCTTAGAATTTGGGTGCAGTCAGAGGTCGCACTAACATTTTTACAGAAGGGTAATAATACTCCTCTCACCATTTTTGAGGAGTATTTTTAGCCGAGGAAGAGTATGGAATTTTCAGTAATACAAATATATAACTCCTAGTCGTATACATTGTTAATAGCCAGCCGCAAACCCTCTACCTCCCCACACTGAGCAGGCTGGGGCTGCCGCCACCAAATTTATTTAATATTTATTTTTGGGGTGTTGCGTTTATTTTTTTACTAAAGTGTATCGGGCGATAGTCCTTCCCAAAAACATAAGCCTTCTGAACAATGCACTTGCTTTCAATAACTAGCAAGATGTGTTTGGCCGCGATAAAGTTGCTGCTTACTGAGCACAAGTGTTTTGGTTCGGGGAGGATTTTGTTCAATAGAATGAGTTTCAATACAATGTGAACAGAGCCTTAGGGTCTTTGAGGGTATTTATTTATTTTATACCTTACTTGAAATGCCTGGATTATTGTACAAGCGCTGTCACCTCCTGTGTCTCCTCCTCCTTCTCATAGGATTGTAAGCTCTTGTGACCATTGTACAAGCGCTGTCATCTCCTGTGTCCCCTCCTCCTCATAGATTGTAAGCTCCTGTGACCATTGTACAAGCGCTGTCATCTCCTGTGTCCCCCTCCTCATAGATTGTAAGCTCTTGTGGCCATTATACAAGCACGGTCACCTCCTGTGCCCCCCTCCCTCCTCATAGATTGTAAGCTCTTGTAACCATTGTACAAGGACTGTCCCCTCCTGTGTTCCCTCCTCATAGATTGTAAGCTCTTGTGACCATTGTACAAGCACTGTCCCCTCCTGTGTTCCCTCCTCATAGATTGTAAGCTCTTGTGACCATTGTACAAGCACTGTCACCTCCTGTGTCCCCTCCTCATAGATTGCAAGCTCTGGGGCCTTTTGTACAAGCACTGTCCCCTCCTGTGTCCCATGCAGTCCACCCATGCATAGAACCTCAATTATAACTGATTTTGTACTTTATTGAATACTTTTATGTCAGACTAGGTAACCACTATAAATTAATTGAACTCCCTGGGAATAGGTCAGTCACACAAACCTGTGAGACCCCCACAGCAGGCACAGGACCACAACAGCCAGCAGCGCACAGGCACACACCACAAGATGACAAAACATACACCTTGGAATCAAAGCTCGTCCACTCTCCTGTCTCTTTCAATGCTCCAATCTGCTAGTGCGCATGTGCAACTGTAGTCTATTAGAACTAGAGAGAGACGAGGTCAGGAGGGGAGGAGGAGCAGAGGACGCAGTAAGGGTCACTCTTCCTGTCCCTCCGCTGTGGCCTTGCCCTCAGTGTAATTGGATTCCCCCTCTGCTCCCTATATGCAATATCACAGACACAGAGCAGCTGGGAGAAGACAGTGACTGCTCCGTGCTGAGGGGGCTTGCCTGAGCTCCTTTTCTCGGGGGAGAGCAGATACATCTTCAGTGTAGTGGGCGTGTGCAGGGCCGTGACCTGCTCTAGTGGCATTCGCTCCGCTGTCCGCTCGGAAATCTGTCCCTTACACCCTAGCAGGCGACAGCTTGCACGTCACTACTACTAACTAACTGCCGATACCAGCAGCTCTTACGACAATACAATCACCGAAAGCGTATTTATACTCTTGGGTTTTTTTTTGGAGGTAAATGAGTCCTCTGCATGCTTCAAGATTCTTGTCGTGCGTTTCGCGATCTCTCTGCCCTAAAGATAAGACCACAGAGAGTCGAGCCCTGAAGTAAATTGAGGGTCATGTGTTAGCTTCTACTTCAAATCAAATTGGTTCTGGAGATACAGGGGCACATTGAACTATGGTCCCGCGACCGCATTTTTCCGTCAGGTTTTTTGCCAACACAAATTTTTCAGTTTTTGCGCTGAATAGCCCCAGTTTTTTGCCGCACCGGCGTTGGATGTGTGGTGCGCAATCGGCGTCGGCTTTAGTATAGTCGACAACAATTTCTTGATTTTAGAGCAAACCAATTTCAAAACGTGGAAAAACCTAAATTCCCTCCACATAAATGGTCACCTTAAAATTAGAACGTAACTAACGACTAATGATGACTACTCAGTAACAAAAGTAAAGTCCTTTGGTAAACGTTTTAAAAAAGCAAAAGGTTCCCACCTGAGCTCCCCTACTCACTGCACTTCCTGCATGCGCCAGAAAGCAGCGTCCTGAGCCAAACTGAATTCCTAGAACCAAGGTCTAAGAATTCCATCAGAAGTTAATTAATGAATCAACTTCATTTACACTTTTTCAGATGATGGCGTTGAATCATGATGTTTTAAAGAAAACAACACTTGGAACCTCCTACTATCCATGCCCCGCACCTACGAATATTTTACAACTAGGCAACCCTAGGATCCACTTTTAGATATCTGTACTCTTAAGAATATCCATGCCCATCCTTGCCCCCAGATCGTTTACCCATGCCCATGAAAGACTACCTCATATCTTTCCTAAAATTCTAGGAGGTTTAAATTCCATAGTATGTGGTAAATGCGTGACCCATAAATGTCACATGAAATCATCTTTCAGTCCCAGCAATTCGGGTGAATGTTTTCAGATAAAACCTCCTTTCTCCTTAAAACTCTGCAGCTTTAAACTGCAGCTTTCTCGGTTTATGTAATCTCTCTATCGAATGTGGTTGCAGACTACATATATGTGGGCCGCACTATACAACCGTCTGAGGGAACGCCCTCAAAAACACAGAGAATCACAAAAAAATAGAAACCAGAGAGATGAAGGGAAATATATCAGTAACGCCTAACCCTCTACACCTTCTATCCCCAACTGCGCACAATTCCATAAACGCACACATAAAGAGTTTCTTCAGCACAGCATCACCCCAACGAACGAACACCCAATCCCATTCCCCCCCCGTCTACTCCACCTTATTAAACGAGAGATGTATTCTTGGATTTTTAAGACCTTCCAAACCTTAAACAACCAGCGGTCTGAATGAGTCATTAGAAAATATCTTTTAAATATCTGAATCCCTTTTCACCCTTTTCAAATCCACGTAGCACTTAATTTATTTATTTTATTTTATTTATTTAATTGTTGTCTCTTATATTTTACTTTTTAATCCTCAAATCATACCCCAATTTTCCATATATCCTTATTAACCTTCGTATTATGGACCTATAAATCTTGAGGGTCTTTTCTTTAAAACCAATAATTGCCCTTTATTTGTCACTCTCAATTATTTATTTATTTATTTTATTTAATTATTTAATTATAACTTAATTATTTATTTATTTATTCATTCTGTAATTATAAATTGATGTGTTTTAGATTCTTTGTACAAGCACTGTCCCCTCCTGTGTCCCATGCAGTCCACCCATGCATAGAACCTCAATTATAACTATTTTGTACTTTATTGAATACATTTTATGTCAGACTCAGGTAACCACTATTAATCAATTGAACTCCCTGGGAATAGGTCAGTCACACAAACCTGTGAGACCCCCACAGCAGGCACAGGACCACCACAGCAGGCACAGGACCACCACAGATGACAACATACACCTTTGGAATCAAACGCTCGTCCACTCTCCTTTCTCTCAATGCTCACTGCTAGTGCGCATGTGCAACTGTGTGTATTAGAACTAGAGAGACAGTCAGGAGGGGAGGAGGAGCAGAGACCGCAGTAAAGGTCACATGTCCTGTCCTCCTGCTTGTGCCTTGCCCTCAGTGTAATGTGATACCCCCTACTGCTCCCTATATGCAATATCACAGACACAGAGCAGCTGGGAGAAGACAGTGACTGCTCCGTGCTGAGGGGGGCGTGTCCTGAGCTCCTTTTCTGCGGGGGACGAGCAGATACATCTCAGCAGTGTAGTGGGGCAGAGAGCTCCGCTGTCCGCGCTGTCTCTCACACAATAGCAGGCGGCAGCTGCACATCGCTACTGCCAAGAGCCAGACAGCGCTTACAAATTATTTATACGCTTGGTGTTTTTTTTGGAGAGTAAATGAGCCTCAGCATGCGTCATAGACGCTTGTAGAGGCGTTATTGCGATCTCTGGGTGCAGTTTTTACATATCACCAAAACCTGTATTTAGAGGGACCTGCTCAACTTTGAAATGACTAAGAGGCCTCAATAATAGCAAGACTACCGTATTTTCCGGACTATAAGGCGCACATAAAAACCTTAGATTTCCTTAGAAATCCAAAGTGCGCCTTATAGTCCGTTGCGCCTTATGTTTTCACACCACGCCCCCGGACCTCCTCCATGCCCCCGGACCCTGCGCCTTATAGTCCGGTGCGCCTTATATATGGAATTATTCCATATATAAGGCCTTTTTTTAGTAATGTGCCTTATAGTCCGGTGCGCCTTATGACCCGGAAAATACGGTAGTAAAATACTCCATTATGGAAGCTACACACCGTAATGTACGAAAAAGCACTTTTAAGAAGTTATTAAACCCTTTAGGTGTTTTATAGCGGTTAAAACAAAATGTCGTTGTGGTCTACAAATGTAATATTGTAATATTTTTTGACAATACATGCATTTTGAGTGGAATATTAAACATTTATGGGGCTGGCCGGCTATACACACTGGGGCAGGGGCTGGCCGGCTATATACACTGGGGCAGGGCTGGCGCGCTAATACACTGGGGCAGGGGCTGGCCGGCTATAACACACTGGGGCAGGGGCTGCCGGCTATATACACGGGGCCAGGGGCTGGCCGGTATATACACTGGGGCAGGGGCTGGCCTGGCATAACCACTGGGGGCAAGGGACTGGCCGGCTATATACACTGGGGCAGGGGCTGGCACGCTAATACATGGGGCAGGGCTGGCGGTCGTATATACATGGGGCAGGGGCTGGGCGGCTATATACCACTGGGGCAGGGGCTGGCCGGCTAATACACTGGGGCAGGGGCTGGCCGGCTATATACACTGGGCAGGGGCTGGCCGGCTATATACACTGGGGCAGGGGCTAGGGCTGGCCGGTATATATACACTGGGGCAGGGGCTGGCCGGCTATATACACTGGGGCTTACTTGGGAGGCTGTGACCAATGCATTTCCCATTTTCATCATAATTTGCTAATACATTCTGTGATTTTCTTTATTAGTTTCATATTTTGTCTCTAATAGTTGAGATCTACCTATGGATGTCAATTAAAGGCCTCTCGTCCTTTTAAATCAGAGAACGTGCACAATTGGTGGCTGACAAAATGCTTTTTTTCCCCTCCTAACTGTATATGGCCTTTTGATCCCTTTAGATTTTGATAGCTCAGGCATTTATAAAAGTTTATGATTTATTTTTGTATCCATTCTAGGGAAAGGGGTTCCTTCAGTTTACCACCCATTGCCAGTTTTAGCTTTCGATACACTTTCCAAAGCAAATATTGTGCTACAGCCAGCATTAATGACTAATAATAAAGCATAATCCTTTTTTCAATTCCCCAAAAAATATGGGACACAGAACACAATAGAGACCTTTTTTTATAGTACTAAAAAAAAGCAAAGATTTTTTTTAACCCCTTCCCGACACGCACCGTACTAGTACATTTTTTTTAAAATGTATGAAAACATTATAAAACCTATTCAAATTTGGTATCCACGTAATTGTAGCAACCCAAAGAATAAAGTAGACATGTCATTTGGGGCGCTAAGTGAAAGCTGTAAAATCCAAGCCCACAAAAATGGTGTTTTTTCACCATTTTCACTGCATTTGGAATTATTTTCCCACTTCCCAGTACGCGTCATGGAATATTAAATACCGTCACTACGAAGTGCAATTTGTTACGCAGAAAATAAGCCATTACAGAGCTCTTTATGTGGAAAAATAAAAAGTTATAGATTTTTGAATGTGGGGAGTGAAAAATGGAAGTGAAAAAACTAAAAAAGGCCAAGTGGTTAAGGGGTTAAAGCAGCTGGCCAGAAATAAATACACATGGGTTTACAGTTGTGAATTTATTTTATGAGGGCATAATGACAACTGCTTTTAAAAAATGAACTGGTAAAACAAGATAATTTCCTACCTTATAATTCTGTCTCCACAAGTTCCCGACTTCAAGCTTCTGAAACACAAATTTCAGTAATGTGTGAAATTCTTCACAGGAACAATTTTCTGTCACTCCATTTAATAAGTGTTGCAGCTCTATTTCAGCATTGTGTAGTAAGTCTTTATTGAACCACGGACCTCAGGGGGGGAAAGGAAGAAGTTAATATATTTAATATTCTGTTAAGACAAGGTATTACAAGTTCATCACCTAGAAATGCAGGTTAAAGGAAATCTATCAAAATCAAGCATAATAACTTTCTCATAGATCCATAGATAGATCATAGATGTGACTGTGGTATATATTTTAGATTACACAGGTGGAGGGAAGATGGAGAGAGAAGGGGGTTGGGTGAGCCATGATCTGCTCATTGTAACCGACTCAGAATCTGCAGCACTAAAGAGCTCTGGTAACACCCCCAGAGCATACCAGACTCATTAGAATAATTTTAAAAGTTAATTTTAGAAGGAAGGAGGCCATAGATAACATAGATAATGGTCAATGTTCCTAGATCTATGAGCAAGTGTCCCTGGTTTATCATGCTTGATTTTGATGGTGGATTTCCTTTAAATTGATTAGATGAACCATAGAGGTCAGCAAATAACAGTGTGGAAACTGAATAGCCAGTATATAATTTATCTGCAGTGCGACACAAAAAGTGACCATGGCCCTACAGTTACTATACACTGCAATACATCAGTATTGCAGCGTATCATGTTAAAACTGAGATAAAGTATTGGGCCTTTAATATAACAAAATAATCAAATACAACCCCCCCCCCCCCCAAGAAAAATCCACATATAGAACAATTATCCGAAACTCACCATTAAGTCCACCTCTAAATGGCTTAAGCCAAAGTGTGGGTGAATTACAACAATTCTGCAAAGATGACTAGGCCAAAATTCCTCTAATTGCCTCCAGACTCATTGGTGGTTATTTCAAATGCTGTATTGCTGCTAAGGATGGCCAACCCATTATTAGGGGGTCAATTAGTTTTTCACCTGAAGGTTTTGATTATTGTGTTTACTCATGTTATACATTTCAAATATTAAAATTTGTTTGGTAAAAAACATCCAAAAGATTAAGAAATAAAGAAGGGGTAAATATGTTTCCCACCACTGGATTAAGAAATAAAGAAGGGGTAAATATGTTTCCCACCACTGCATGACGGTGTCATTTACCAGGGTATCCACTTCCCAGGCACTTCAAAAGTGACACAGCAGTGCCATGATAACCAAGAAATAAAATCGACCAAAACTGCATTTCAAAAGTCAGACATATGGCACCTTCCCTTATGCATCATGCTGTGTGCCTAACAAGATGTGTATTATTAAACATAATGTAATACAATGTAATACTTGAACGAGTGTTATTTGGCTTCTGGATCATAGATTTCTTTTTTTGGACGCCATACCACTTTTGCTGATAGGTGGAACTCCATGAATCATGACAGAAAATATAATATATAACTATCTGTCATGATAGAAAATATAGAAAGAAAAAAAAATAGAAAGAAAATATTTTAAAAGGAATTTATTAGGAGGTGTTGCCAAAATTTAACACTTTTTTTATTGCAAACAAAAAGCTAGTTCCAGAATGCAGAGAAACATTTCAAATTCTTCACTAGTGATCACCCACATAGCAGTTTATGGGGTGTTGTCTACATTGACAATCTTTGTGTAACACCCAGTGCACACCCAATGCTCATTGTATCCCACGATAAAGTCCTTTATGGGAGCAGTTTCCAAATTGGGGGGGGGGGGGGGATAAAGTCCTTTATGGGAGCAGTTTCCAAATTGGGGGGGGGGGGGGGTCGCTGGTCGGGGGTTTATTTTTTAAATTTGAAATCGGAGTTTCAGAGAGCAGCATACACCAAATAGCCACAGGATGAAGTAGGAGCTGCCCAATGGTACAGGTAATGTGTTGATTGCTCATAAAACACTTGTACAAAGCATTTCAGCTGATATGCTGACAGGAAGTAAAGTATATACAAAAAATTATATTGTAAAAAAAAAAATTGGAAAAATATATAAAATTGCTCTATTTGGTAAAGTTGTGCACTTAAAAAAAAAAAAAACTGTGGAAGAAGGCAACAGTCGAAAGGGACATGCAAATCTGACAAACAGAAGTCAGAATTGCCCTGACATCCAAGGTTGACCATTTGTGAAACTTAACAACTGAATAAAGGTGTACAAAAATTCCCTATTTAATACAATTGTACACAGTGAAAAGAAATAGCCTAGGATACTCAAAAACAGGGGGGAATAACCACAAATGGGGGAGATCGCTAGATGGCTATGGAAGCCAAGACTGACAAAATGCTCATGATCTCGTAGTCGGTAGCACGAAAGCTCAGAAAGTAATGAAGCTGCAATTTGCCAAGGGTCAAACTGACTCGATGGCTTCATTTAGAACATTACAGGACAAGCTCTGAAGCTTGTAAATCCAATACATTCCCCTTTTATTTAGCGGTTCCTGATTTAGAAGATCAAAATCTTTATTATGTGCAGTGGCCAAATGCTTAGACAAACTTTATTTCAGGCAGCCTGTTTTAGTTTTGAAACAATCTGCAAGGATTGCGTGGTATGGCTCACATATCACAGATGAAACCCAATACATAGGAAGAATCAAAATTCATCAGAGACTCCCATGTGAAAGTCTCACCTGTATTTTCACAATCAAAAGAAGTGGCTTTGTCCCTGAAAAATTTACAACAGACATTTTTTAAGATGGAACTTAAAAACTCCCACGCTAAAAGGGACACAATCATGAGTGAAAGCTTTAGGTCGTTAGGTGTTCCAGTAACTTGCTTGGTGCTACAAGATTTTTAATTGATTTAGCTATATGGAAAACAATTCTAGCATTTTAAGGGATTGAATTTTTCAGGTGAGTGTCACTCCTAAGTATTCCCCGATATTCCTGGAGCATTTTTGGGATACTAAATGTTGGCTTATAGGCAAAATACTTAGAGGAATTATTCACAGGGACAACTGGAGCATAATTGGGTTTTTTAAATTTTTTTTGCTCAGATGTCGGTTACACTTTAAGGCAATTAAAATGTGTCTTCCCTCTATAAAGAAAATTAGGTCCTTCTGCTTAGCCTAATGCAATCCACTTTCGACTCACTCCCATTCGTTTCTTGGATGGGCAGGAAAAACCTACTCAAAGCATTCATAATGCCAAAAATCTTGTATTTACTACACATGATCCCAATAGCATTACCAAGCATATTCTTCTCTAAGCTCAGATCAATTTCACCAAATTCTTGTGGAGAGGCAGAAAGGCGAGAGTGGCTTACGATAGATTGTCCAACAACTAAATGGAGGATTTGGCTTACCAGAAGTGAGAACTTATCAGAGAGCGGTAAACCTCAAAAGATGGATGCAACTACAAAACACTAACTTCTCTAACCTAAGCACAGAAATAGAACTGGGTTCAGTAGAGCCGAGAAAGAGCAAAATTATGGAACAAATATAAGCAACCAATAAACAAACACCATAGCAATAGAAAAGATTAAAACATTGCAATCCCTAGGGATACAAAAAAATATATATCTTTTATATACCTTCCTCCCTGATGCCTAGCAACTTATTGCCCTTCCTGATTAAAGCTAAAAGGGAAGTCCGAAACTCCCCTCAAACAATTTCACTCTACACCATATGAAGAGTTAAGAGAGGCAGTAAAAGTACAGCAGGAGGAAATAACTTTCATACATGTAGCAGAACTAAAGGCAACACATGAATCGTGAGGATACAAGAAAACACATATACGACCGTGACAAAATGGTACAACACTCCCGTTATACTGAAAAAAAAGGATTAACTGACTCACTTTTGCTTCTATGGGAACCCTGGAGGAAATTCAGGCACAAAAATAGCCAAGATAATACATAGCGCATGACAATTGGCAAGCTGTAATGCATACTCCCCCGCTTACAAATACCTACTATGGTGTGCGTTGCGAAGGAGAATTTTTTGACAAATAAGGGCTAATTATTTTGAGCGACTAGATCCACTTTAAAAATACTTCATTTTAGCTAGTCCTTAGCTTTTCAATGAGATTTTATTAACTATTTAATGTAAGGAGGGGGGGGCAGTTCTCCAGAATGATACTGGTGCAATGTACAACATGTCCCGCAAAAAACAAGCCACCAACCAGCTCCGTATCCAAAAAAAATAATGTTATGCCACTTGGAAGACGGCAATACAAAAATGATAGATTTTTCCCCACATTAGGGGTTTTTTGACAAATTAGTAAAACGTAAGAAAATAATATTCATGGTTGGTATCGCAGTAATTCTTATCGACCCGTAAAATAAAGAAACTAATTATTAGGTATAACGGGTTGAACACCAAAAAAAAAAAAAAGTTAAAATCCAGTACCGAATTGAGCTTTTTACTCTCCTAAATATTCAACAACCAAACCAAAATGGTAAATTGGAAAAAAAAGCATCTCATCCCGCAAAAAAAATGCCGTCACATGGCCCCAATAACGCCAAATCTAAAATTTTATTGTCACAACAGGGGCCAATGAGGGAATAAAAATCCTGGCAGCTGCAGGGCGTCCTTCCCTTCAGCGCACGTGTGTCCCCATAAAACAAGAAACAACCACATTTGGGGGTCTCTGTACTCGGAGAAATTATGAAAAAATTGTTATGGTGGGTTTCTCTTTTTATCTTTGGAAATGTGTAAATTTTAGGGCTAAATGAAAGTATAAACCGGACAATTTGACCTATTCTAAATTTCACCTCCATTTGATTCAATTACTATGAAATCTCAAGGGGGTTAACAATCTTCGTAAAAGCTGTTTTTGATAGTTGAGGGGTGCAGATTGAAAATGGGTGTTATATAGGAGGTTTTGATGCTAATAGTACAGTTTTCATTCAAAACTGTATTTATCCCAAAATAGACAATTATGAAAATCTGAAACGCGTATACGATTGTAAGCCGCTGAATCAAAATAAATTATTCAGACATTCAAAAAATAGTAAAAAGGTAAAGTAGACATATGGGAAATGTAATTCAACAACTTATTTAGGGTGGTAAATTATCTGCAAAACTGTGATGATTTAGAATTTCAAAAATGGCACAATTTTCAAAAAATTCCTCATTTTCTTTTTGTGGGTAAATAAACGCAAAAACTTATCACCAAAATTTACCACTAAAGGAAGTACAACATGTGGGGGAAAAAAAAAAAAACAATCTCAGAATCGCTTTGAAAGTAACATTGTTCAAAAGTTAACCATATAAGCGGCGCAAATCAGAATCCAAAAAAATAAATAAATAAAAAAATCGGGCTGAGCTGTTAAGCTACAAAATGGCTGCGTCCTAAGAGGTTATATCGCCATCTCTTCAGAGGCATAACTTTAGTATTTTTGGTTGACAGAGTTGGTTCTGGGTTTATTTGTTGCGGAAAGTTCTTTTTCAGTGGTACCATTTTGGTGCTTATAACGGTTTTTTGATCACGTTTTAGAACATTTTTGTAAGTTTTCAGGTTTTTTTTCCACAGCGTTCGCTAAGCAGGTCCAAAAATGATGCCAGTTGGTGGCGATATCAAATATGTGGATGTATTTAAACACTTTTATTTCCCTGACCTTTTGAACACAGCGAACTGCCTTACCCACGGTAATGCGGTGAACATGGTGTGTAAGGAGTTAACACCCACGATCGGAGGAATCTCCAGTCGTAGTTGTTACTGCATGGTGTCAACTACAATATGCAGCTAACAACAGTTCTGTATGGAGCCGACTCCATTAGAGCCACAGCGAGGGACGGGGTTAAACATATATACATAGAAAGACTGGTAATATGTTGAAAAAGATGATTGAAGTAATATGTCTAATGTAGAAACATATCCATTAATGTTTTATTTTACCATATGATTAGTTAAATTACAACATTGATTTCATCATTAGTCCACCTCTGTTCCTATTACTATTTTATTGAAAAACCGTGTGTTAGAAACCGCTAAGTATTAAGCTGCTGTTACTGTGATAGCCAAGATTAATGTGTTGTTGTAATACTGAACAGAATTGTACATATTGGCTACTATTGTGGAGAGTCCGTTGAGTCATACCAAATTCTCCTTCTATAAAACGGCAAGTTTCTCATGTTGTTCAAGAATTAAAATTTTTTAATGTTTTTAATTTTAGAAAATTGTTGATTGTATGTAGAGTTACAAAAAACTATTGGTGACTTCCTATTTTTTTTTGCAAAACTTCGTACTTGACTTAACGTATTCTTTGTATTTTATTCATTGTTTTAGCTACATCCAATACTCCTTGCCCTTGTCATCTATCTTAAGTCTATTACATATGCTGGTGACGTTATGTGGGTACAGTTCCTTTGGTGAAGTGTACATGAATCAATTGATCCAGGCCCACTCCAACAGGTTAGGAACATTAAGTTTAAATGGGACGTGTGATTAAGTCTTTAAACGCAATGTCCATGTCATGATGTCCGTGTTAACGATGAGATGTCTTTATGGGATTTACTGAAGTACAGAATAAAAATGAAACAATTTTAGCAGAATCCCAAATGGACGACATGTGAGTTACTTGCTTCGTTGCCATATTGAGACTGCTCTTGCAATTTTGTTTTTGCCTTCTATTTTTTCCCACTACACATACCCTTCTGACATCCCCCACGAGCGCCCCCCGATCTGACGGATTTCCTCCTGCCCCCCGCCATTCCCGGCTTCCAGACTTGTTTAGTTTTCTTCCTGCCCTTTCTTTTTGGTGTTTTTGTTGTCCCAGCTTTTTGTTACTAATCTCATGTGTTGCTATGTGTTCTTGTTCTTTTCTCTCTTCTTCCTCTTTAACCACTTTGTCTTAGAACCTTCTTGTTCTCACCAGATCACCCTATAGTGCCACATGCAGGAACCCATAATACAGTCCTCACCCCACCTGTGTTACAATTAATGCTGGACCACACCAGACTACAGGGGGCAGGCTGGCTGTATACTACAGGGGGCAGGATACTACACCCTCGGCTTATACTCGAGTCAATAGGTTTTTCCGGTTTTTGGTGGTAAAATTAGGTCTCGGCTTATACTCGGATCGGCTTATACTCGAGTATATACAGTAATTTAGATTCGTATGCTGAAGTATGAAAACTATTTCGTACATAAGGGGTTTTAAAAAATTTTTTATTAAATAATTAGCAAAACTTAGCAAAAACAAAAACAGCAGTAGCCCTGTACATGGGGAATAGAAAAGCACCATGTCCAAACACAAACATATATGAATTTTAAACCATTTCCATTTCCTATTTCTTAACATATATGTACGTTAGCAATAACAAAGTATCCATGATAGCATTTTATTATCAATGTCTACCTCTATAAACAAAAAGAGAATATTCCCCAAAAAGTATAGGTAAAAAGAAAAAGGAAAAGAAAAAGAAAAGAGGAAAAAAGTATTAATTTTTTCTATATTCGAATTTTCCCTATATAATATTTATTCTGAGGACACAGATCGTGAGAGAGGGGAGATGTCCTGCTGACCCGAGGAGATCCGGGGCACCGGCCAGCGACGTCCCTGCATCTAGACCATGGAAAATTCATCTATAATCTTTTTAATATGCTGCAAGGAGGTTATCGTTTCTGAACATGCCAGCATAATATCATCGGCATATATAGATAATTGGGTCAATTTATCTTTTCCATCAACTCCCTTTACGAAGGTACAGGCTTTTAAGGCAATAGCCAGGGTTTCTATAACCAAATTAAAAATCAATGGGGATACAGGGCACCCGTGGCTTGTGCCATTATTTAGAGGGAACTTTCTAGAAACTGATCTGTTATATATGACTCTAGAGCTGGGAGAGGAATACAGTGACATTATAGATGACAAAAAAGGACCTTCAACCCCATAACATTTACTTCAAGCATAAAGCCCCAATCAGGACAGGGAACAAAACAGATTTTAGGTCCATGGCCTGGAAACGCCCCAGATCTTAATCCCATTGAGAACTTGTGGTCAATAATCAAGAGACGGGTGGACAAACAAAAACCAATACATTGTGACAAAATGCAAGCATTGATTGTGCAAGAATGGACGGCTATCAGTCAGGATTTGGTCCAGATGTTGATTGAGAGCTGCCAGGGAGAATTGCAGAGATCCTGAAGAAGGGGGGTTAACACTGCAAATATTTACTTGTTGCATTAACTCTTTGTAACTGTCAATAAAAGCTTTTGTTACTCATAATATGATTGCACTTGTATTTCTGTATGTGATAAAAACATCTGACAAAACACACAAAAACCAGAGGGAAGCAGATCATGTGAAAATATAATATTTGTATCATTCTCAAAACTTGTGGCCATGAATGTATTACCTAACCATATGTGGTGCCAGGATCTGACCAAAGTATTTATAATTTTCAAATTTCTCGATCTACAAAAGGTTTGTTCAATTCACATTTTTGTTCCTTTATTATTCTTAGTGTCAAGGAGATATTGATTGTGAATGTATAAGAGTGGTTCAACTATAGGGTAATTACAAACTTTGTTTAAATATATGACAATTGGAATCTATTGAAGTGTCCAGGCAGCTTTTATGACATCCTGGAGCTTTTACAGCCTGATCTCTGACCTGAAGACTGGTCTGTTCAGACACCAAAGGACATTTGGTCTCCCAACCCCCACCCCCCTTTTCTGCATCAGGATTTTGAAACAAAAGACTGTAAATATTCCTGGACTCTCCCCCCTCATTAAAACTTTGCCCAATCCTGAATGACCCTCTGGACTAATTAATGAATGGGAGGTTCTGAAACCTGAACCAAACTAAGAAGATATAAAACAATATTAAATACAGTAAATGGCGTACACATATTGGGGGCTGTTTGACAAGCCGAGTGTGTTCCTTATTTCTCCCACCTCCAGGGAATCAGGATTTACTTTAAGTTGTAAGTTTCTGTTATTTTTCTCCCTTTTTATTTTATAACTGTTGTGTCCTGAGTGAAAGGTGAGCGCAAGTTTGAGTAGGCTAAATTAACCCGTACAGTTGCACCCCACGTCACGTGACGAGGCTGCGGCGCCCTCGACATGACACTTCGTAAAATAAGTTTATCCAGGAAAGCAGAAGGCAGGGGTGCCTCAATTTTTCCTTCATCCATAGTAGTTTCTCTTATATGATATAATTCTGAATAATATTTTGCAAAAACATTAGCGATTTCTTCTGGCGAAAAAAAAACCATTTCTCCCATATTATTTGTGATACCATACACGTGATTCTGCGATTTATATGGTTGCTTAATACTGACCCAGCTCTGTCTCCCATTTAATAATGTTTAGCCTGTATTTTCCCCTAGATTGTCGGCATATTCATCTAAAAATAAAGTTTAAAATCTATCCCTTATATAATCTATTTCTTTTGATCGTTTATGTGAAGGAAATACTAAATTCATTTTCTAACTTTGCCAGGTCATTATAAAGATCATCAAACTAGGCCTTCTTTAACTTTCCAAGCTTAGCGGACATCTGAGCACATTTATTTCTAGCCACTATTTTATGGTATGCCCATACGGCATACGATGTGGTCTGGTCATTCTGATTATACCGGAAATATTCTCCCAGAGACCCTTGAATTTCTAATCTTGTGCTTTCTATACTCAATATTGAGGGCCTTAGACGCCAATTATCAGGGAATGGGCAAGAATGGTAAAAACTCTGTACCTCCAACATAATTGGAGAGCAAACTCTCAGACCAGTCTCTGCACTCTCTGTACCCTTTCCACCAAAGACCTACTTACCAAAAAATAAAAATCTATGGGTGTCTCAGCTCTCCGGATCAGCCCTGCGCTTGATTCAACGCACGTTACACAACCACAGACTCGTCGACGCTTGGCCATTGCTCCACCCATCCGATCGGGACTTCTCGTTTTATTCACACATGACGTGTACTCACGCCTGGACATGTTCTTTATAAAACACCAACACCTAAAAGCCCTCAGGGACTCCCAGATAGATACGATCTCATTCTCAGACCATGCTCTTACAACGGTCTCCCTATCTTTGTCCTCTCCCATCCCTTGGCAATGGCAGTGGAGACTTAACCCTCACCTGCTTGATGATGCCCTCGCGCTGGCGGATGTCAAGCGGAAAATCGCAGTTCATTTGGATAAATGTGAGGGGGAGATCACAGACCCATATATGGTGTGGGAAGCCCACAAGATAGTATCAAGAAGGACCCGCATGAGCCATGGGGCCAGGCTTAAGAAGGAAAAAGCTGCAAAGATATCATCTCTACTGGGGCGACTTACGGATCTAGAAACGCGACAAACATTCGCTGGACCCTGAACTGCGTGCCCAGCTGACACAAACTAGCGATGAACTCAAAATCTTACTCCTCGATAAAGCGAAAAACACCCTCGCAAAATGTCGTAGATTTTTCTACAAATTCGGGAATACAAGCAGTAGGGGTTTAGTGAGGGCCCTGCGGGCTCAAAGATCGGCAACCTACGTTCCCTCTATCGCGACCCCTTCGGGTAACAAAGTCACTCTGCCCGAAGACATCGCTGCCGAGTTCACATTCCTGCATCCCGTTTTTGTGGCGTCAAACAGATGCCCCCTCTGGGTCCCTCTGGCTTTCGAAGGTTAATGAAATAATGCTCATGGAAGAGCTTACTGCCTCAATACATGACACATTTGAGAAATTCCTCAAGACCTGGCTGCCCTGGACGCAGTTCAGGCAATCAGAAGCATACTGGCCAACTGATGACCCCTCCCCCCCCCCCCTTTTTTTCTCTCTTCTTTTTTCTTCCTTTCTTCTTCACTTTCTCTCCTGTCCCCGTCTCCCTTGACCCTCCCCTCTTCCCCTCATGTAAAAGTCGCATTTTGGACATTTGGGCGCCATTTCCTGTCTCTGAGGTCACCGCCGGTTACAACCATTTTATATTTTGAAAGATCGGGCATTTTGGTACGCGGCGATACCTATTGGGTTTGTGATTTTTACAGTTTATTATATTTTATATCAGTTCTAGGGAAAGGGGGGCGATTAGAATTTTTTTTTTTTTACATTAAAAATGTATTTTTTTTTTCCACAATTTCTTAGACCCTCTAGGGTACTTTAACCCTAGATGGTTAGATCGTTACTGAAACTGTTATGCAGTATATTGAGTTTTTGCATGTGATTCATTGTAACAAATCTTCTAAAATCAACCAGGCAGCCTCGGTTCTGACGAAGACCCGAGGCTGTCATGGTTACCTCGACGATCGGAGGTAACATGGTGGCGCCCAAGCGCCACCATGTATTAAGTGCCGCCGGCGAAGAAGAGGTTAACTGTCGCGATCGGTGCAAGCACCGACCGTGGGTGATGGTGATGGGTCTTTGCTGCAATATGCAGCAAAGCCCATCTGTGTATGAAGAGGGCTCAGCCCGTGAGCCCTCTTTATACACCCTTCATAGCTCTGCAGCGGATATATCCATTTCAGAGCATGAAGGAGTTAAACACAATCTTCAACATTTAATGTCATTCAGCATATTGCAAGCACAAACTGTTCTATAATTTAATTCATCAGCACCTCTTTGGTAATTACTATGGTTAGCGTAGTTTTACTCTTATGCCACTTGAAAGATGGCAATACATAAATGATAGATTTTTTTCCCCACACATTACATTTACTAAATTTGCCGGAAAAAAAAAATCTAGGTATGGTATCCCTGAATAAAGAGAACATGATATTAGACTGTAAAATTTCATTAAAAACAGTAATTATTCCAGAAATAGTCAATTCTAAAAAAAAAATTATGGAAATCCGATATTCGATTTGTAAGCTGTATCCAGACATTTCAAAATTTATGAAAATGTAAAGTAGACCTATGGGAAATGTTATGCGCAACCCTTGAAGGAGATAAATCCTAAAGAGAACCAGCCAGGCAAATAAACTCCCAAAACTTTATATTCATAAACTGCCATTAGAAAGCATTGCCCCTATCCCTTCATTGTCCCTCTTCACGCCAGTAAACTAAAGAAATCAGGTACTGAGGGTGGGGTCACACGTCACGTTTAACTCATGTTTTATAAAACGCATTGCAACAGTTGAAGAGAGATTTGCCAAACAGCTGTTAACACTTGAGTTTACAAAACACGAATGTTAACACATGCGTTTTGTGAACACAAGTGTTAACAAGTGTTTAATTAAGCAAATCTCTCTTCAGCTGGTGCAATGCGTTTTAAATGCACGCGTTTAATGCAACATGTGACCACACCCTAAAGCCGTATGCCAATGACCTGAGAGAGGTCCAATGAATCATCATCATCATCATATTCAGGTGTCCAACTTATTCATAAGTAGGAGGTACAGCCACATCCCACAGTGATAGATGAGCAGCCTGCATAATTATGTGAGGTATAATGGTGTAATGTCTCCTCCATGTGCTTCCTGGTGCTGGCGCCCCCTGCAGCCTGTGTGTGTGTATAGGAGAGATACAAAAGCTCCAGGCAGCCATGTACACGCCACCCGCTCCTTTAAGAGATGTCCCCGGCAGCTTGCTTCCTTCTTGGGTCCCTGAGCATTTGTGGCACATGGAACCTCGTTCGTGAATATCCCTTGTATGCAATTGGAGTGAGTGCACCGGCTCGCAGCATCACTCCTTGCCGATCCCTGTTAGGCCTTGTCGGCCCGGGTGACATGCTGCGGAGATAACAAAAAGGGTGAACGGGAAAACGTGATGCCACCCGCCTCCTTTTAAGTGTCCGTAGATTCTTAGTATCTGACGAGGAATCCAGCCCTTCCTCATCAAATCCACACCTGTTTAATGGACAATCATTGCATTGCTTGCTCCTTTTGGGCGCCTGCAAGAAGTTGAAAGTTTTGGGGAAGGTTCCTTTGACGGCACATATTGACTTGGCAATTATTGCTGGTAAGAGAGCTATCACTCCTTTATACAATTCTATTACTAACAATTGCCATAAAAACTGATGCAGATAACTATTTAAAAAATTACATTTTGTATCCTTCTCAAAAAACTATTGCATAAACTGTACAACCATAACCTGGTCTGGATCCACCATAAGTGATCCAAATAACAAGACTCTGTTCCCCCTGGTGTAAGCAACCCTGAAGATCTAAATCTCCAGTAGACCCATCTCAGCCAATCAACTCTTAGAACACTTTATTTCTAAACTGCATTAGAAAGCATGCCCTATCCCTTCATTGTCCCTTTTCACCCAGTAAACTAGGAAGCAGGTATGATGTGGGGGCACACTCACGTTTAACCATCACTTTTTTATAAAACGCCTTGCAAAACTGAGAGAGAGTTGCCAAACAGCTGTTAACACTTGAGTTAACAAAACAAAACACGAATGTTAACAACATTCGTTTTTGTGCACACATTGTGAACAAGTGTTTTAACTAACCAACTCATCTTAAGCTGGTGCAATTTCATGCGTTTAAATGGCACAGCGTTTAATGCAACATGTGACCACACAACCTAAATCTCCCTTTCACACGACCGTATGATTTCTCCAGTCCCGTATTTACGGCTTATATACGTGACGTGTTTCATCCGTATGCAGCACGTATGTACCATGTAACCCGTATTTTATACGTCCCCATAGACTTCTAGGGAATACGGAACTGAAATACGGGAGAAAATAGGACATGCTCTATAATTTTATACGGCTAGTATACGGTACGGTACGGAACGGAGTTAACAACGGCAATATAAATGGTCAGACATATTGTCCATTGAAATGAATGTGGCCGTATGTAATCCGTAAAAAAACGGTACGGTACGGTACGGATACGGCCGTTTTCATACATCCGTGTGAATGTAGCCTAAAGCTGTATGCCAATGACCTGAGAGAGGTCCAATGAATCATCATCATCATCATCATCATATTCAGGTGTCCAACTTATTCATAAGTAGGAGGTACACCCACATCCCACAGTGATAGATGAGCAGCCTGCATAATTATGTGAGGTATAATGGTGTAATGTCTCCTCCATGTGCTTCCTGGTGCTGGCGCCCCCTGCAGCCTGTGTGTGTGTATAGGAGAGATACAAAAGTTCCAGGCAGCCATGTGTATGGGAGGAGGAGAGAGCATGTGGGGTACTTGTGTAGCTGATGTCTGTGTCTCACACATGTGTATAGCAGAACACAGCAGGTAAAGCGAAGACACTAGCAATGCTTTACTATACATTACACACAGACATGAGCAGGGAGGAGACGGGAGGGGGAACATCACGTTCTCCATGTGCCCAGAAAAAATGATTTTAGAATGATTAATGTATGAATTTACTAGATAAAGGCTGGGATGGGATCATTGTGAGCTGCTCCAACAGGTAGTGGTGACAGGACTTGATGACAGGTGCCCTTTGAAGTAAACCTATAAGTCAGTGGTTCTCTTTCAACTAATGCTGTTGCAAGAGCAGTTAACTAGAGGCTACTGAGCTTCGGCAAACATGAAAAGTAAAACTACAAAGCAGAAGTTTTATATTGGCAGTTACCTGCTCCTTGTTTGGAATGAAGCACTGATGAGAAATCCAAGCAAAATGAGCAAGTTTCAGTTTATGCTCCCAAGCAATCTTAGGATTTTTCAGCTTCAAGTGGATACCAGAGTAAATTCCAGCCATTGCCTTATAGCCTCCTATAACAAAAAGAAAAGTCAAAAGATTTATCCAATTTTAAAGAAAGCTGAAGTACACAGACTGGAAAGGAACTGCTGACATCAAATTCACTGTGCATGCGACTGTTGAGCCAAAACATAGCACCACTTCTTTGCACTGTACAATCACTTACATGAACCTAATCCCTAAAATCATTTCCAGAATCTGTTTCATGACCGTGATAACTTCTAAAACCCCCATTTTGATTACTCTAATCGGTCTTTCCCCTTCTAATCGCTCTTCTCTACAATTTATCTTTAATGTAGCAGCCGGACTAATATTTCAATCCACTGATGCCAGTCACTGCACTGGTTGCCCACCCCGTGCAAAACTTGACATGCATCAAATACATCAAATAAAACAAAGTGAAATTCATCCAAAAAACACAGCAGATTAGGTATCAAACCGTCTGTTTGTAACAACCCGTTTACAATAAAAGAAATTGTCACGACCCCGTACAGTGCACGTCGTAATAAACAAAAAAGGCAAAAAAAAACTTCAAATTATTGAAATTTTCACATCTAACCTCATAAAAAGTGATTTAAAAGTAACATTTACCCCGACATGAACCAAGTAACGTACCGCTTGTCCCGTACAAATAAAAAAAATTTTAGGATCCAAAACAGTCTGTAACAAAAAATATAAAGTTATGCCCATGTTACTCTGGCGATGAAAAAACAGCAAATGCCTCACAAAAGAGTTCTAATTCGCAAAACAAGTTTATATACCTTTTTTTATGGTTATCACCATAATCGTTGTGAGACCCAAGGAATAAGGAATTGCCATATTTTATGGCACAGTGAATGTCCGGGAGAAAAAATAGAAAAATATGCCAAAAACCCATAAAAGCATCAAAGGATTTTTTTAATACCATCAAAAAAGTTAATGCCCATCTTTGATTATAAGATTGCACACCCCTGTAATATAAGGTCCAACTCAACTTTGGGAGAGAACTTGGGTATTGGTATAACCTTTGGAGTTTTTAATCATTTAATACTTTGTGATGTTTTAATTTTTGCGTAAAATTATCTGCTGGTAAATTACACCTCCATTTGTTTTAACCCCTGTGAAGCATGTAAAGGGTTAGACGTTCTTAAAGTAGGATTTTGCACATTGAGGGGTTGTAGTTTCTTAAATGGCTCACACTTTATGGGTTTACTGATTTTAGGCCTCTCAAAGTCCCTAAAACGAGCATGAGCAAGTGCCGCCGAGGGTTTTGGCGATTTTCATAAAAATGAGAAAATCCACCCACAATTCTGAAACCTCCTCACAACCTAGAGAAGAAAGGGGATGTATGAAAAGCCATTCCAATATTAAAGCGACATTGGAAAGTTAGTTACAAAGTTACTTGTGATATGACTATCTGGCCTGAAAGTAGGAAAGATAAATGTTGAACTTAATGGGCGTATACTTGCTGACATCACATTCATTTAATTAATCTGCCATCATAAACCTTTCTGCCAATAGATGGTATTAAAATTTTTTTACTGTGTGAAGATACTTTGAACAAAAGAAACAAAAGGTTTTTGTATATGAAATGTCCTGGGAGTTACTGTATGTCCCAAGGCCATCATGAACGCGAATCCATATGGTCAGACGGGACTCAAGAGCCGAATGGTCTGGCCACCTCTGCCAAAATGTGAGGTGGACAAATGCCGACCATTTATGAGAAGTTTTATACTTGACACTAGGAAACATTTTTTTAATTAACATAACAAATTGAAGAAAGTTTACATATGAAAAATGCATAAATTAAATGTGAATGGCCAGATGGAAACCACTTTAACTAAACACAAAAGATCTTTTAAAAATGTTCTATATTTTGTTTTTTCTCATCACACGTTGACTTAACCCCTTCCCGCCACGGCCCTTTTGTTGATTTTGCCAGTTTTAATTTTTCACTCCCCCACATTCAAAAATCTGTAACTTTTTTATTTTTCCCTGACAGAGCTGGTGTGTGATGGCTTATTTTCTGTAACAAATTACACTCAAAATGTTGGTAAGTATTTTCATGCCATGTATGCGGAAGCGGGGGGAAGAAAAAAAAATTCCAAATGCAGTGAAATTGGTAAAAAAAAACCGCATTTGTGCCGGATTTTGTGGGCTTGGATTTTACGGATTTCCACTGTGCACCACAAATTACATGTTACGTGATTCTTTGGGCTGGTACGATTTTTTATGAGGGATACCAAATTTGTATGGTTTTTACAATGTTCATACATTTTAAAAAATTTAAAACCTCCTGTACAAAATTTTTTGGGGGGGAGGGGTATTTGCCATATACTGGGGCTATACTTTTATACTGTGGTGTATGGAGCTGTGGGTGGTTTTTGTAGTTTTTTGCGGGGATTTGTGACGTTACAATGTTATCCATTTTAGGAGTCGACCTTTGAGCACTTTAAGATATAGAATTTTTAAAAACAATTTTTTAAAATGGCAAAACACAAAAAAGTGCCATTTTGACATTGGGTGCGTTTTCCGTTACGGGTTAAAACGCAGTGACAAAAAAAACGTATATTTTGATAGATCGGGGCATTTTCGGACGAGGGCAATACCTAATGTTGGTTTTTAATTTATCCGGTTATTTATATTATATCAATTTAGGGAACGGGTGGGTTGGGATTGGAATTGTTAGGTTTTTTTTATTATAATTTTTTTTTATCTTACACTTTTAAAATTTTTATATTATTACTATTTTTCCGACTCCCTTAGGGTAGTTAACCCTAACGGGTCTGTACGATCCTATCATATACTGCCATAATACAGTATGGCAGTATATGGGGAATAATACTCATACATTACCATGAGACCCGAAGCTACCATGGACGGAGCGCCGCTCCCGATGACGTCATGGGGCGCGACGATCCACGGAAAGATGGAGGGACCCCCGACATTACTATGACGTCTATGTCGGTAAGGGATTAATCCCAAAATCCCCCCTGGTTATGTTAAAGCTGGGGTGGGGTATAAAAGATGTAATATCCTTCAAATCGGTGAAAGATAAAGCATGATGAAGTGATAGAGAGAATTAGGCAATACTACACTGGGGATGTACTGATGCCAGTCACTGCACTGGTTGCCCACCCCGTGCAAAACTTGAACATTCCACAGTGCAGCATTGCCCTAATTCTTCTCTATCACTTCAGTCTCTCCATGCTTTATCTTTCAACGATTTGAAGGATATTACATCTTTTATACCCATACCCAGCTTTAACATAACCAGGGGATTTTGGGATTAATCCCTTACCGACATAAGACGTAATAGTAATGTCGGGTCCGCCATCTTTCCGTGGATCGTCGCTCCCCATGACGTCATCGGGGAGCGGCGATCCGTCGCCATGGTAGCTTCGGGTCTCATGGTAATGTATGAGTAGTTAAATCCCCATATACTGCCATACTGTAGTATGGCAGTATATGATAGGATCGTACAGACCCGTTAGGGTTAACTACCCTAAGGGAGTCGGAAAAATAGTAATAATATAAAAATTTTAAAAGTGTAAGATAAAAAAAAATTATAATAAAAAAAACCTAACAATTCCAATCCCAACCCACCCGTTCCCTAAATTGATATAATATAAATAACCGGATAAATTAAAAACCAACATTAGGTATTGCCCTCGTCCGAAAATGCCCCGATCTATCAAAATATACGTTTTTTTTGTCACTGCGTTTTAACCCGTAACGGAAAACGCACCCAATGTCAAAATGGCACTTTTTTGTGTTTTGCCATTTTAAAAAATTGTTTTTAAAAATTCTATATCTTAAAGTGCTCAAAGGTCGACTCCTAAAATGGATAACATTGTAACGTCACAAATCCCCGCAAAAAACTACAAAAACCACCCACAGCTCCATACACCACAGTATAAAAGTATAGCCCCAGTATATGGCAAATACCCCTCCCCCCCAAAAAATTTTGTACAGGAGGTTTTAAATTTTTTAAAATGTATGAACATTGTAAAAACCATACAAATTTGGTATCCCTCATAAAAAATCGTACCAGCCCAAAGAATCACGTAACATGTAATTTGTGGTGCACAGTGGAAATCCGTAAAATCCAAGCCCACAAAATCCGGCACAAATGCGGTTTTTTTTTACCAATTTCACTGCATTTGGAATTTTTTTTTCTTCCCCCCGCTTCCGCATACATGGCATGAAAATACTTACCAACATTTTGAGTGTAATTTGTTACAGAAAATAAGCCATCACACACCAGCTCTGTCAGGGAAAAATAAAAAAGTTACAGATTTTTGAATGTGGGGGAGTGAAAAATTAAAACGCTAAATCGAAAAAGGGCCGCGGCGGGAAGGGGTTAAAGTACAACGTGTGATGAGAAAACAAAATAATAGAAACATTTTTAAAAGATCTTTTGTGTTTAGTTAAAGGGGTATTCCCATCTGGGCATTCACATTTAATTTAATGCATTTGTCATATGTAAACATTTCTTCAATTTGTTATGTTATTAAAAAAAAATGTTCCTGTGTCAAGATAACTTCTCATAAATGTCGGCATGTTGTCCACCTCACATTTTGGCAGAGGTGGCCAGACATGCGCTATTGAGTCCCGTCTGACCATATGGATTCAGCGTTCAGGATGGCCGTGGGACATACAGTAACTCCCGGACATTTCATATACAAAAACCTTTTGTTTCTTTGTGCAAATTATCTTCACACAGGTAAAAAAATTTTAATAACATCTAATTGAAGAAAGGTTTATGTATGGCAGATTAATTAAAATGAATGTGAATGCTCAGCAAGTATACCCCATTAAGTTCAACATTTTCTACTTTTCAGGCAGATAGTCATAGCAGCCAAGTAACTTTGTAACTAACATTTGCCAAATGTCTGCTTTATATTGGAATGGCTTTTCATACATCCCCTTTCTTCTCTAGGTTGTTAGGAGGTTCAGAATTGTGGGTGGAATTTTTCTCATTTTTATGAAAATCGCCAAAACCCTCGGAGGCACTTGCTCAGTTTTAAGGGACTTTGAGAGGCCTAAAATAGCAGTAAAACCCCATAAAGTGTGCCATTTAAGAAACTACACCCCTCAATGTGAAAAATCTACTTTAAGAACTGTGCTAACCCTTTACATGCTTCACAGGGGTTAAAACAAAATGGAGGTGTAATTTACAAGCAGTATTAATTTACGCCAAAAATTAAACCATCACAAAGTATTAAATGATGAAAAACTCCAAAGTTTGATACCCAATTTCTCCCAAATTTGATGTTGGACATTATTTACAGGGGTGTTCAATAGCTAATAATCATATGGCATTAACTTTTTTTGATGGTGATTAAAAAAATCATTGATTCTTTTTTATGGGTTTTGGCATATTTTTTCTCCCGGACATTCACTGTGCCATAAAAATAATGCATTCCTTATTCTATGGGTCATCACGATTATGGTGATAACCATAAAAAAAAGGTATATAAACTTGTTTTGCAGAATATAGAACTCATTTTGTGAGGAATTTGCTTGTTTTTTCATCGCCATGTAACAATGGGCATAACATTTATATTTTTTTGTTTACAGAGCTGTTTTGGAGCCTATTTTTTACGGAACAAGCGGTACTTTACTTGGTTTCATGTCGGGGTAAATGTTACTTTTAGATCACTTTTTATGAGGTTAGATGTGAAAATGTAATAAGTTTTTTGCCTTTTTTTACGACGTTCACTGTAAGGGGTCAGTGACAATTTCTTTTATTGTACGGGTTGTTACAGACGTTGTGATACCTAATATGCTGTGTTTTTTGGATGAATTTCACTTTGTTTTATTTGATGTAATTTGATGCATGGGATGTAACTTTTTTTTTACAGTTATTTTGTCCCAGGGTGGGACATGAACAAGTGATCATTTTATAACTTGTTCATTGTAATATACTGCAATACTAATGTATTGCAGCATATCAGATAGTCAGGCTATGCTTTCTGCATAGGCTGACAGCTGCACTGTAAGATCGTGTTGTTAGCACGATCCTAAAAGGCTGCTACTGAAGGCAGCCCAGGGGTCCTTATCAGACCTCAGGGTCATCATGGCAACGATCTACACCTCGCGGCGATGCACTATAGATGCTGCGGTCTAGAAGGTTAAACGGGCGGGATCACGATGGGCGGGATCATGAAAGTTGCGATCTCACCTACCAGCAGCCCGCGTGGTGATCGCCCGGGCGCAGAAGCTGAGCTTTAGGATCGTGCTTACATTGCCATGATGTAGGTCTACGCCTTTGTGTGGGAACTACTTGCATCCTATGATGTAGAATTATGTTAGGGGAGGGGAAGGGGTTAACAGTGATATGACAGGTAAACAAAACACATCTATTCCCATGTGTTAGTGTTCGAGTTACTATTCTTTAGCCTTTTCAGAGGGAGGATATGTTACAATTTTAGATTCCGAGGTTGTGCCTATTTGCTCCTCCATATTATACCACTGTTAGGCAGAATAGAGTTACCATTTCCACAATTTCTGGCCTAGACATGTCATAGTAAAAAAATTGCCTCCATTTGCAGAAAAAGCCCTTTGTTTGATTTGCTTTATTCCTCAATGTTTCAAGTCGGTCTTGCCCAATTAGAAAACTCATTTGCGTTGTTACCTCTGATATAGTTTGCACCAAGGGGTGTATCCAATGTTTCAGTATGCTGATTTAGCCACCAGGAGAAAGGCATGGAGACCGTATAGTGGGTACAGCGCCCTGTGGCTCAGTACTCTCAGCATCGTGAAATATCACCATTGGATCTAGGGGCAAGTCTACTGTCCAATGTGTGGATATATGGTCTCTAAGTTATCCATATCAAAAGACTGATGCTAAAATTAACAACTTTTTCGCCAGATAACTTTTTGAGGAAAATTGAAAAAAAAAATCTAGATAAATTAGGTATTTTTGTAATTCCGGCAACCCATAGATTAAAAATAGTGAATTAGTTACTCATCGATAATTCCGTTTCCATTAGTCCACCATTGACCTTGGCAGGGACAGGAAGAAGAGCGGTTAAAAGGACACCTCCCGCCAGTGATTACAAAATAACCACACTAAAGAAGATGCAATAAGGGTTTATTTAATATGTTTTGATCACATACAATTATTTAACCCTGTGAAGGCAAAGTAAAGAAAAAAAGTACTTTGGGGTGGGAATATATAGGCCGTCATGTTGGACTAATGGAAATATAATTACCGGTCAGGAAGCCTTGAAGATTTGTTCCAGTGAAGCTCCGCTTTTTTCTACCCAAGGCATGGGTTGAGTGTGCTCTTAGTCCTGAGGGTACTGGAGTTTTCTGAAAATTGTAGCAGGAAGAAATTTCCATTTCCAGCCATCTGGCTATGGTTGACACCTCCTCCCCTTGTTTTTCCCCTGAAATTGAATAAGTAAATTAGAGTCAATACACCAAGATTCAGTCGCCATTTAAGTCCAATGAGTGCAATTCTTGTTCCCTTTCAGAGGATGGATTCTCACAGAAGGAGGGCAGTAAGATCTCCTGATTCTTGTGGCTGTCTGAGACCAGCTTTGGACAAAATTTGGGTCTAACATAATAATTCCGTCATAAAGAATTTGCATGAAAGGCTCTTTTATAGATATAGCTTGTAGTTCACCCAGCCTCCTGGCTAAGGTGATAGCTATCAAAAAGACAGTTCTTAAAGTTAAATTTAACTCGAGTTAACTCGAGTTCTCAATAGGTTCAAACGACTTCCTTACTAGAGCGTTGAGAACCAACGAAAGATCCCACGAGGGGGGTATTCTTAAGATCCTGGGGTTTTAATCTAGAGGCTGCTACAATAAATCCACCAGTGCTCAATGAGAGGTTGATCAAAGAAGGCACTGAAAGCTGAAACCTGGACCTTCATAGTGCTGGTGGAAAGACTAGATCCTTCTGAAGAAAGGCAAGAACCTGTAAGATATTTGGGTTAGATTGGCAGGGTGGTATATTTGCACAGAAGTAAACTTCTTCCATATTTTGTGATGAGCAAGGTGACCGGTTTCTACGTGCTTCAGGGAATTGATGACATTGGAGAGAGTCCTTGTGATTTTAGATATGCGATTCAGCTATAAAAGCAGGCTTCTTGGGTCCAGGTGTGGAATTAGACCTTGCACAGGTCTCTTGATGCTGGCAGTATCACTGGATCCTGATTTATCATTCTTGTCCTGGTGTTTTTTATTTTTTCAAGGACTCTGGTAATCAGAGGAATAGGGAAGGGGGTGAGGGGGGGGGGGGGGGGAGGCATAGGAATAGAGGAGTGTTCCAGGAAATGGTCCAGATAACATACTTTCACTGGAAAAAGGGGGAGGGACAAAGAGAGACAACATTTGGGCCTTTTTGTGGCGAACAAGTCTATCTGGGGAGTGCCCCAAAGAAATGTTAGGTTATAAAAGGTCTCCCAATTTAGGTACCACTCATTTGGAAGTATTACTTTCTAACTGAGAAAGTCTGCCTCCTTGTTTTCTGTACCCTTTAAATGGGTGGCTGAGATTGATAGTACATGTTCTCCGGCACAGGAAAATATTTGTTGAGCCAGAGATATTAAGAGATTGAGATTTGGATTCAGATTTGGTACCTCCATGTCTTTTTAGATAAGCAGATGACGATGAGCTAGATGAGAGGTGTTGGAGCTTAGAGCTTCCCAAACTGCCCACAATTCCCTATAATTTGAAGATCTTCTGGCAACTGTCTCTGGCCAGGAACCCTGAACAAAATGGTGAAGGAACACCATTCCCCAACCCCTCATCGTGTCCGTCTGCACAGTGATGTATGGACGTTTTTTCCAGAATACACCTCTTCTTAGATTTGTTTCCTCTAGCAGAGGGGCTGTTGATCTTGTCCAATCCTTCTGGTTTCATGTTCCAGGACCTTATGTTGCAGATATGGGCCTGACCAAATGTTTTCATGGCATCTCAGATTGGGATACAGGATTTCTTCCTGAATTTCTTTATCTGGTCCCTGATGTGGATTTTTTTTTCCTGCGGAAGGAATGACATTTGGTATGATGAATTTAGGTTCACTCCCAAAAATTCTTACTGTGGCTGGTGACAACTCTGATTTCTGGTAATGCTGGGTGGATGGGGACATCACAGTATGTGTCCTTTAAGTCTATGGTGCACATTAAGGAATCTTAGTAAATAATAAATGTAGCTGATCTTACCGATTCCATTTGAAATTTCCTGTAGACAATGAACTTGTTGAGATTTTTCAAGTTGATGATCAGCAGATTTCTTTATCAAAAAGAGAGAAGAGTAGAATACCAATTTCTCTTTCTTTTGTGGAACAGGAATAACTACACAAGGTGTTAATAAAGATGAAACTTCTTGCCAAATGAGAAGGTGAGAGGTTGATGACATAGAAGAAGATACATATTTTGCAGGAGGAAGTAAAGTAATTTCTATTCTGTATCCATGTTTTATGATATTTAAGACCCAGAGATTTGATTTCTAGCCATTTCTCCCCGTACCCTAGAAGTCTTCCTCTTACTGTGGCTTTGTTGCTTTTTATCTCTGGTATGCTGGGGTGCAGAAAAGAAACCCTTTCCCTTTATCCTTATGCGTGTCTTCTGGATTCTTGAAGTTACAAAAGGGCCGCTTCTTGGGTGTAGTTTTTTTCTCTGGAAACCCTTTCTTCTTATCTGACACCCTTTCAAGTATAGTGTCAAGCTTGGGCCCGAAAACAAATTCTCCTGTAAAGGGAAAGCAACAAAACTACGTTTTTGAGCGGATGTCACCGTTTCCACTGTTTCAACCAGAGTGCTCTTCTTGATGCATTTGTTAAGGCCCCTTCTTTAGAGGAAAAACAGATTTCTTCTGCTGCAGCATCCGTTAGAAAAGCTGTAGCTGATTTTAGCAAGGGAAAAAATCAAGTATGGTTATCCTTGGAGTTCCTTCTTTAACCCCTTCCCGTCATTTGACATAATAGTACTGCATTGTGGGAGGTGCGTTCCCGCAAAATGCAGTACTATTACGTCATGCTTCTGGCACCGGCTCCTGAACGGAGCCAGGCCAGAAGCTGCGGGTGTCAGCTATATATTATAGCCGAAAACTGCCTTAACACCCGCGATTAGAACTGGTGCCAACCATGACTCCGCGGTCGCGCTGACGCGGCGTGCCAGTGGCATTTTGAGAAGAATCGGCCCCCCCGCGGCGCTTACGGGGGGGTCGTCGCCTCCGATCACAGCCCCGGGACTGCCAGTGCCCGGGCTGCGCGATCCTCCTCTGTGAGCCGGGTCCGTGCTTTCTGGCAGGACCCGGCTGTAACACACTGAGCATGCGCAGTTACATGACACAGTGTAATACATCTGTATTACACTGTGGAATGTGAAGAAGATCAGTGGATCGCTTGTTCAAGCTAACCTTAAAAGTTAATAAAAAAAAAAAAAAAGCTAAAAACATTAAATAAACATTTTTTTAATTAAAAGAATTAATTAAATAAAGTAAAGTCCCCTAACACAAATATTCCCTATACACATGCAATAAAGTGAAAAAAACACAGATCGCCAAGAAACCCACATATCGCGCGTCCCTTACAATCCGTACAATAACATAGAAACATATTTGACCGCTCGGGAACGCATAAAAACAAACCGAAAAACACGCCAAAAATGTAAATTTTTCATAAAATCTACACAAAAATGTTTAAAAAGTGATCAAAAAAAGTTATGTGCGAAAAATGGTACCACTGAAAAGAACACTAACACGTAAAAAATAAGCCCTAAACTAGCTTTGTCAACCAAAAAATATTAAAGTTACGTCTCCGAAAGATGGAAATGTAAAAACAAATGAGATTTCCTCTATTTGTTTTTATCCAGTAAAATGTAAAATAAATGAAAAACTATATAAATGAGGAATCAACGTAATCGTAGTGATCTGTAGAATAAGATAATATAGTATTTTTAGTGAACGATGTACGACCCCCAAAAATACGAAAAGGAAACCAAATTGACTTCTTTTCACCCATACATTCAGAGGTTAATAAAATCTCATCAAGAAGCTAATGACCCCACTAAATGAAGTATTGTGAAGTGCATCTCATGTCGCCAAAAAATAAGCCCTATATGTCCAAATTGCCAAAAAATAAAGATTGTATAGCCAATAAAAAGTGACAATGCATATCTGCTCTGAATGGCGGAGCTTCCCTTGATGCCCTGGCATGTGCCCATACAGCAGGTTACCACCAATATGGGGTATTGTTATACGCGGGAGGGATTGGGGTATCAAATTTGGCGTGAGAAGTGTACATTTTTTGAAAAACAAATATAATTTAGCCAAAATAATTTACTTTCAAAAATGCATCCGATTTTGTTTTAAACCCCTGTAAACAATTAAAGGGTAACAAACTTCAAAAGTGTTTTACGTACGTTGAGGGGTGTAGTTTCTATAATGGGGTCATTTGTGGGGTTTTACTTTATTTAGGCCCTCTAAAGTGACTGAAACCTGAGCAGGTCCCTCAATAGGCGGGATTTTGCTTTTTTAAAATGTGAAAAATTGACCTGACGTTCAAAGGCCCATAACATCCTACAAAATAAGAGTATGACCTCAAACAAACGTACATAAATTAGACATTTATGAATTTAGTTATTAAGTTTTTGCGGTTATGACTATGTATGGAAAAAGTAAACATTTTGAAGTTCGAAAAACAGATTTTCCAAATTTTCACAAATATCTGATTTTCTCATAAATAAATGCAAAATATACCACCAAATTTTTGAACTAACTGAATACAAAGTGTCCGAGAAAACCATTTTAAATCACTTGGATATGTTAAGCGTACCGAAGTTTATAACCACTTGTAGGTGACAAGGGCAGATTGAAAAAACTGGGCCGTAGTCAGGAAGGGAAAAGTGCTTTCCAGCGGTTAGGAGTTAATATGGGATTCCAATTCCATCAACTTTTCTTCAAATTATCACTATTTAACTCAAAAAGGCTAAGCAGTGCAACCTGAACCAAACAACAAAGTACCACCCATTACCTCTCTTCAATTAATTGAAATATCTTACCCCAATAACCCCTTCATTGCATTTGGTTGCCAAGAATTAAGTCTGCACTCCCCCGAGGGCACCTTCGACAACTCGAGGTCTCCTTCAATTTCATCCTAAATAGCTGATTACGGGAATATTATAAGTGATGCACCAAATAAAATTGTACCAATGGTTCCACGATATAGAGGACAGCCCTACCGCACTGTAACATCTATTCCCATGCCTCAGTGGACAGAGTACCCTACAATTCCTGTCATTTTCTCTTAGAAGGATGATCTACCTTTTTTGCAAACCCTGAAATAATCTGGTTATATAGAAAGGAAATTCCCTTTTCTCTGTTTGAAGAGTGAACCTTTGTTTATTTAAAAGCGAATTAAATGCGTGCCGAAGTACAAAGTACCTGAAATGTAGAACTAGACTCACCGGTAATTCAGTTTCCATCTAGTCCTCCTGACGGCCCATTGGAGGATGCCCCCTTGACCTCTGTAGGGAAAGGAAGCAGAGAGGTTTAAAAGCCTTCCACCCACATCCCCCGCAAGTGTCTACCAAATAACTACACCGGGAAGGTACACAAAATTTTATTTGTATGTTACGTATTCACATACAATTCAGAAAACCCTAGGAGGGAAAATATATAGGCCGTCATGGAGGACTAGATATGAGACTGAATTTACCGGGAGTTAATTCTACATTTCCATACGTCCCCATGAGGCCCACGTGGAGATCTACCAAATAAGTAGAAACTTTAGGGTGGGATGATGACTGCTTGAAGGAACCTTACTGCCAAAGGAAAGATCCTGAGAACAAGTAGTTTCCCCAGTCGGTAGTGTTTTAAACGTGAATGGTGAGGCAAGGTTAGCGGCCTTGCAGATCTCGGCTCTTAGAGAAGCACCTCTTTTCTAAGCCCAGGAAGTGACCATAGCCCTGGGGGAGTGAGCCTCCGATTCGTAGGAACCTCCTTTTCTTGCTTCATATAGCAGGTAGAGATAAGCTAATTTTACCATCTTGCTATAGAGTTTTATTTTGAAGCCCCTTTCCTTTATTCTTCCCCTGGAATTGATAACCAGATTATGTCTATGCGCCAGGGTTCTGTCGCCTGTAGGTAAGCAGCAACAATCCTTATTAATCCAGAATGATTGCCATGAAGCCTCTTGCTAGAGAGGAGTTTCGCAGAAGATGGAAGGGTGATCTCTTGACTTCCTGTGGATCTGGATGCTACCTTGGGATGAAGCTGGATCTAGAGTAAGGATTATACGATCAGACAACACACGCCATGTAAGCTCTTTTATTGAGATACCATGATGAAGCTCACCCAATGTCTAGCGGTAGTGACGCAATAGAAGGGTAGTTTAGCGTTCCGGATTAATAGTAGCGCTATTCCAGAGGTTCAACGGGTCGGAAGTGCATCTAGTCCCCGTTGAAGGGTCCCAGGTAGGAACTTCCTGAGAATCTGGGGTTCTGATTTGGAGGAGGCCTTAGGATAAAACTTTTGGGACCCACCTGGACAATCAAAGAGAAGGCCGCCAAGGCCGACACCTGAGACCTTCAAGGTGCTTGGTGGAAAGGCCCTGCTCCAGGGCCTTTCTGTAGGAAGTCCGAATCTGAAGATATTGGGGTTTTAGGTGAGATGGGCGGATTATCCCCCCAGAATGTTTACAAATTCTTCCAGATTTTGTGATATATAGCAAAACGTAACTTTCTCCTACTCGCCTTAGAGTGGCTACTACAGCACAGGAAAGCCCCCGCGGATGTCAGGGACTCGGGGGCTCATGCTGCCTAGATGAAGCCTTCTGGGGTCGGGATGAAGAATCGGTCCCTGATGTAGAAGCGTCTCTCCGTGAAGGTAATATCACAGGTTGCTGCTGGGCCAAGGAAGTCAGTGGGGAAGTACCAATCCTTTTTGGCACTTTGGGCCAGCTGAGTTTACCGTTGCCTGGTCGAAAGAATTTGTAGGAATAACCCTTGCAATCAGGGGAAATAGGGGGGGGGGAGGCCATAGGAAAGAGGTTCGATCCATTGATGCTGAAGGCATCCAGTCGATCCTTCGGTTCCCCTGCTTCCAGAGCGTAATATGAGGCCCATCATGAGTTCTCTTTTGTGGCGAAGAGATTTCGATCTGAGGAACCCCCACAAGTCCGTCAGTATGGAGACGACTTCCTGATTGAGGGCTACTCGTTGGTTGGGGGAGACTTCCCTCCTGCTGAGGTAGTCCGCTCCCTGTCAGGAGTTCTATCAGGTGAGTTGCAGAGATGAAAGTACATTCCTCGCCAAAGAGAAAGATGGTGCCGCGTTAGGGAGCGAGGAGAGTTGATGACTTGTTCCTCCTTGTCTTCTCAAGATAAGGACACCGCACGTGGTGTTGTATGATAGAATGTGTAATGCTGATCTGTAGGAGAGATGGAGATTTAATCTTAGGGATCCCCAGACACGCCGTAACTCTCGGTAATGGGATGGTTCCTGGATTGGGGAGGGGGTCCAAAGACCCATGGGCGTAGTGGGAAGGGAAGACCGCTCCCCAGCCCACAGGCAATGGAGTCCGTCGTAATCGGAAGACGTGGAAGGCAGTGCAAGGACCCGTTTTCCAACTTCTTCTTTTGTAACCACCACTGTACGTTCATTTTACTTCGAGGATGGAATGATGACCTCTTGGTCCAACCCTGAGGACTTCTGTACAACTGATGAGAATCCAACCTATGCGGATACGGGAATGGTTTGACTCCAGGCCACCGATGGGAGGCACGCGGTAGGAAGACTAGCAGTTCATTGCTACTCTGATTGAGATGGAAAATCTTCCTTCTGAAGGAGTGAAACATGATTGTAAGTTCTTCCACTTTTTCTGAGGAGAAAGGATTAGGTGAATAGAATTTACCATTCAAAACCAAGAATTTCTGTGAGTAGTAGGGAGTAAAGTCTGACTTCCAGTGTTGATAAGCCCTGTCCCCCCATTAGGATCGATAGTTTGTCTATAGGTAAGAGATTCTTGTGCAATAAGATCTGACTGTCTTTCCCCACATCAGCGATCGTTCTAAGTAAGGGGGATGATAGGAACTCCTTAGTCTTAGAAGCCCCACCTTCTCCACCATGATCTTTGTAATACCTTGGAGCTGGGACGATCCAACGGTAGAGCCCCGAAACGAAGTGGAGGATAGAACCCTTGGCAGAGAGAGAGAACCTGAGAAATCTCTCTGGAGTGAGGGGTTGAATTGGGAGTGTGATTAATAGGCGTCCTGCAGATACTATGTGCACATACAGTAATCGGTCTTGGTGAATAAGTGCGGGTGGCAGATCTTAACGATTCCTATGTGGGAACGCCTTAGGTGATGAACTTGTTAAGGCCTTAAGTTTATTATTAGCCTGTTTACCCGTTGGTGTTTTTTGAACCGGAAAGGGGGGAGTAAAGCCCGTCTTACTGTGATCTTGAGGAACTCGGGTGACCACTCCTGAGAGGATGGAGAATGAAAACTCCTCCGATAGATAAGGTGTAGGAGAAGAAGTAGAAGATAATGGTGGACATGATCTTGATGGCGGGGGGGGGGGGACACTGAATTCTATCCTGGTACCCTGTTGCTGACAATCTTCAGTACGCCAAGGGTTGAAGTATGGAAGACACTGAGAGACAAACCCCAACCAACCCCCCGCCCCCCCCCCCCACTCTGGTCCATACTGCTTCTCCCTCGCGCTTGACAGGGGGAACTGGAGAATAGAAACCCCGCCGCCTCTGCCCCTTTAGGATAACTCCACGTCTGGTTACTTGGGCCCCGAAAGATTCCTGGTATTCCTGAAGCACGAAATGAGGTTTTTTGGGAGGATCGGGGTTCTCTGCCTCTCTGGAAATCCCCTTTTTTTAATCGGAGGTCTTTTACATGGACGTCAGTTTCTGGCCCAGACGAAATCTCTGAAAAGGGATAATCTGCATATTTTGTTTTTGAACGAGTCACCGTCCCATTTTTTTTTTTGTTTTTAAAAGCCACAAGGCTCTTCCGTAGCGTTTGTTAAGGTCCCTTCTTCTTAGCGCCAAAACGGTACCCCTTCTGGCTGCGGCGTCAGCCAAGAGCAGTAGCAGATTTCAGGAGTGTAATACTTTCCAACAGAGACGCTCTAGGAGTGCCTTTCTGATATGCGATTCTAGTTGGTTCATCCGAAACGAGGGAGTGTTCTGGCGACTGAAGTGGCCGAAGTTGGACTTTAGAACTGATCAATGGATTCCCAAGCTCTCTAAGAAGAGCGCTGCTTGCGGTCCATAGGATCTAAGTGGCAGTCTTCAAGGGAGGTTTGTTTTTTGACCACCGTTACGTTACTTGTACTTTCCATCTTCCTCGGAACAGAGTTCCCAGAACTCTGAGACTCGTGATCAAAGGGCGAGACGTCGCCTAAACCCGTTGGAAGTTGTTATTTCTTCTCTGGGGTCTTCCAGCTTCTTCCGTGATTAAAACCTAGAAGGGTATATTAACGGAAAGACGCGTTGTTTTTTCGCCTTCAGCCCTCCAAACAACTCGTCCTCCGGACATGAAGAATCTCTTCAATTTCGAGTTCAGGTCGAATTTCGTAAGATCTTAACTCCCTAATTGGAAAGTGTACGCGTGATCAGCTTTTGGATTTATATGCCTGGGATATCAGATCCTCCGAGACATGGAGAACAGGAGGGACTTCTGAATCATAGTTCTCTTCCTCAGAGGAGGGATGTCTGCTAATCTCTAGCTAGGGCGGGTGCACGTGGTGGTGAGTAGTGAGTAGCACGTTTGCCTGCACATGGCGGTCCTGGGTTGCTAAAATCCCACTCAGGTTTCAACATCTGCCAAAGAGTTGTATGTTGCTTCCCGTGTTTGACGTGGGTGTTCCTCCGGGTTCTCCGGTTTCCTCCCACACTCCAAAACATATGTTGCTGTTTAGATTGTAGCCCATGAGGGACGGGACCAATTTGACATCTTTCAGCGTGCGTAATCTTGTGTGTGCAGCTATAAATAAAGAATTTTATTATTAGAATCTCGGTTTTTAGGAGGGGTTCCTTCTGTGCTGCCGAAAGCCTACTAGCGGCAACTACTACTGTTTTCCTCATTAAAGGATTTTAAACACTCACCATGAAAAGAAGTTTTCTCTCCGCATGAACTCCTTCATAACAGTTCTGCGATGGGCTGTTGAGTATCTCCCAGGCATGGTATGAAACCATGGGCATTTGTTAGCGACTGTCTGCCTTGTTCATGGCTTGCTAGCCTTCTCAACCTTTCAGGTCTGTCCTCTTTTCCTTTCCCCTTTAGAATCCTTGATCTTTATACTAGGGAGAGGTTGAGGAATGAATAACTTGGGGGTTTTCTAAAGTTATATAACCTACTTACTAGAAACATGCTCTAACAGCACCACTTCAATGACCAGTTGAGGTGGAGTAGGCCCACGTCGCCTCACAGCCATTATCAGAATGTCTGTGGACGTGCAAGCCATCGAACGGTACATGAACACCAGTACGAGACACCGCAAACTGTCCCCCTGATAGTGCTGTTTTAACGTACCTATGTCGGGGAGGGCCCATCCCCTAGCAGGGTCTGTTGGCGCCAATTCCCGGCGATCCGGGATGCACTGACCTCACTTCGGCTTCGCAGCCGGAAGTCGTCACGGGCACAATGGACTTTGGAAGCGGAGCGCCAAAACTGTGTGCGGCGTCCTCGCGTAAGCCGTCGACAAGATCCGCTGAGAGGACACTTCGGATCACCTAGGATCAGGGAGGAAGGCCCGGTCCGTGGACCCGCCATCCGCGGGGAACTACAGCCTGCATAGACGCGAGCACCCAGGCGAACGAAAAAACTCCCAGTCCCCCCCCCCCCCCACGCTTTGGAGTGAGGAGGGAAAGCCTCTCGACCTATGCCTGTAAGGCCAGGAAGACACTGGCGGGAGGCCTTTTAACCTGGCCCTCTCTGCTTTCCTGTCCCTACGAGGGGTCAAGGGGCATCTCCATTGGGTCGTCATGGGGGACGTATTGGAAATAAATCAAATACAAATCAATCAAATCCCCCAAAATGATGTGCTTGACTCTCAAAATCACATACCCGATATTTTCAGACTACAAGACCACTTCTTACTATAGTGACGCATCCCCAGATTAGGCCTTCCAAAAAAAGGAACATATTTACACCAATTAAAATATCCCTGTTGGTTCGCCACTAAACGCACGAACACTCACAGCCCAGCCACACACACGTCAAGCCCCACACAGTCCACAGCCCACGCCACACAGTCACAGCCCAGCCACACAGTCACAGCCCAGCCACACAGTCACAGCCCGCCACACAGTCACTGCCCCCCACAGTCACAGCCACCACACACAGCCCAACCAGCACAATGTCACAGCCCAAGCCACACAGTACAAGCCCATGTGAGGAAGCTTGTAAACCCTTTAAGTATTTAAGAACTAATCAAATGAGAAGGTTTTGAAGCTGAATTTACTAATTTCATTACAAATACGTTCATTTAGGCCGATGTAGCCTCGGGTACCGCAAACTCATTATCCCAGAGAATGACTGCACTTTGTAAACTTTTTATCATGTGGTGTAGGGGGAATTTTTAACCCCCTGCCACTGATGGGCTTTTCCATTTTATTTCCTGTTTATCGCTACCCACTTTCAAAAAATGTATAAATTTATACAGCTATATACATGGAAAAAAATAAGAGCTTAATAATAATTCCTTTATATAACACACACAGATTACGCAGCGCTTAAAAGAGCTTGCCAAATCAGTCTTGTTTTCTGTGTAACAAATTGTAATTTCTATTAACAGTATTTTTTATTTCATGCTGAGTACTGGGAAGTGGATATAAAATGCAAAATGGGGTAAAATTTTCTTGTGGGCTCTGTTTTTACATCTTTCACAGTGCACCCTAAATGATATCTCTAATTTATTCTTTCGGTACAATCACAGGTACATCAAGTTAATATACGGTAGGTTTTATTAGGTGTTCATAGATTTAAAGAAAAAATAAAACCTTAGATTTGAAAAAATAGTTTTTTTTTCATTTTGCCATATTCTGACCACAATAACTTTTTCCTACTTAGGTGTACAGTGAAGGGTGTAATTTTTTTCTGGGATAAGCTGACATTTTGGGGATATTGCGACCTTTTGATCACTTTTTATTCAACTTTTATATGTTGCTAAATGGCAAAATAGTGTTGATTCGGACATCTGGCTGTATTTTTCAGTTATGGGGTTTATGACCGATAATTGTTTATAATTTTCTAGATAGGGAATTTTGGGATGCGGTGATAACTAATTTATTGTGGGTTTTTTGTCTTTTCTTTCTACTGTAATGATAGATGAACAAGTGACCATCTAAAACTAATGCACTGCAAATAAAACTGTATTGCAGTACACTAGGAATGCAAGTGCATAGGCTGACAGGCAGACTGTTCGGCTCAGCTAGGTTCTGCCTCTGTCATACATAGGGACCTTCATTAGGTCCCCAGCTGTCCAGCAGAGCAGACATTAGCTCGCAATGGCGTTGTGGGGTGTTGATAGGAGAGGGGGCGCTTCTGTAACTGATGCAAAAGGACAGGTAGCAATAAGTGTAACTGATAAGTCCTCAATGGCTAAGCACCAACGCGGGCCCGGCGGCGGCCTCCCATGGCTAAGCAACAACGCGCCCCCGTGGCGACCTCCCATGGCTAATAAAATAGAATAAACTAGAATGAAAAAAAATACAGTTGAAAACTAAACATTACTTTCATTATCAATCATAGAAAGTCTCTGGGGTTTATGTTTTTACATCCTTAGGATCCCTGCATTTAGTATCATTCTAGTCCTAAAATGAACACAAATGTGACACTTTTCAGCACAGAAGGCACGTGCACAGTTTATATTTGCTATTCAGAGTGATAATACAAATCCCTGCCCGAGGGTTAGGGACCTTCGATTATACGTAATACGGCTATCTCATATTGGACGCGTCTTTATGCATATGCCAGCCTGATAAAAAAAAAAAAATGTGTAAAACGCACGCAATTCTTACCTTGCAACTAACTGAATGATCTGTCACAGAAAGCAATTGAAGTCCATGCTGGAACAACACACGTGCGGGGTTTGAGTTGCGGAAGTCACCAAAGGGAGGAGTGAGCGCTCGTCACAGGAAGTGCCGCGGACTTGTTCCTTTCCAGCCCTGAGTCTCCTACTGTACGTAATTACGTATGTTAACAGTGGACTGTTTCAAAGCAGAGCTTTATTATCCCGACTGTTAATAAGTGAATAATTCGGCCTGAAGATATCTATTTCCGCTCTTTAGTACGTAGTTTGTTGTAACGGGCTGTGAGTACAGTACACACTGTGTGCTCCAGCACATTTGCTATTAGTGACATAAGACTGAAAAATGTAACACTTTTTATCCTTCTGCGCCAAAAGTTGTGACTCTTCCTAAGAAATCTGACAGAATTTCTATGATGGCCAGAATCCATCCTGTAAAGTAAAGTGATTTGCTATGGATTTTAACCCCTTAATGACCTGGACCTTTTTTGTTTTTTCATTTCCATTTTAAACTCCCCACCTTCAATAATCTATAACTTTTTTTATTTTTATATGTAAACAGCTCTGTGACAGCTTGTTTTCTGCGTAACAAATTGCACTTCACAGTGATGGTATTGAATATTCCATGCCATGTACTGGGAAGCCGTAAAAATATTCCAAATGCAGTGAAAAGTGCCTTTTACGACTTTGGGCGCTATTTTCTGCTATAGGGTTAAACATTTTCGGACGTGGCGATACCTAACATGTTAGTGATTTTTACTGTTTATTTATATGAGTTCTAGGGAAAGGGGGGTGATTTCAATTTTGAGTTTTTTTTATTTTTACTATTTTTTTCAGACTCCCTAGGGTACTTTAACCCTAGGTTGTCTGATCGATCCTACATATTACTGCCATACTACAGTATATGGGGATTTTCCTCCTCATTCATTACAATGTGCTGATCACACATTGTAATGAACGGGTTAAAACGAGACAGCCTCGGGTCTTGGGAAGACCAGAGGCTGTCTTGGCGACGGATCCCCACTCCCTGATGACGTCCCCTTGCGGGTATTACCGGTAAGTGTTTGATAACAAATGCACCCAGCAAAGACTACAAAGATAGGGAGGGCTCAAGCCCTGAGCCCTCTCGTGTACCCGCACCGAAGGCCAGTACTATCACCAACTGGTACTATTTCCCATAGTTCATAAGGACCATTACAATCTACTATACAGTCAGAAGGTATCATGTAGGAGAGGTCCTTCCGAGTTATGGGGTTTAGCCGCCTCATATAAAAATGACTATTTCCTATAACCCAGAAGGACCTTTCTATCTACTATTATAGGAGATGGGTTATGCGGAGAAGTCCTTATGAGTTATGGGGTTAGCCTCCTCAAATAGAAATGTCTATTTCCTATAACCCAGAAGGACCTTTTCCATTACTATACTAGGATTGAAGTTGGCATGAGGGAAGGTCCTTCTGAGTTATGGGGGTTTTAGCCATCTCTTGAATAGAAATTGTCCTATCCAACCCAGAGTGACTTTTTCTTGATTATACAGAAGAATGTAATCATGTAGGAGGAGGTTCTCTGGAGTTATGCGGGTTAGCCGTTCATATAAGAAATAAAACTATTTTCCTATAAACCTTTTTAGTATACTATGAGAATGTCGTAGAACAGTGATTTTCATGGCGCGAACTGTTTCGCTGCACGAGGTGACCGGGGGGGAAAGTTCACCCGGACAACTAAGTTCCCGCTGTCTAGCTGCCGCGGCCCAGACTCCTCAAAGTTCGGGGTGCCCGCCCTACTCCGCCGTTTTGAGCCGGGGATCAGCGACCAGCCCAAATTCTTCTGTTAGCTCCGTACGCGCGGGCCCATTCAGTGACTGACGCGGAACCGACGTCAGGTTCGGTAAAGTAAGTACGTTGACCAGAGGCGCCGGTGCAGGAGCCTAACAGAAGGTGAGTGGATGGATCGACCATTAGGCATGAAGGTTTACGGCGGAAAGGAAGACATCAGGGTAATGTATATAGGGTTATTATTTGTATAGGGGAAGGCAGCTAGGGTTTTTTTTTATAGTAAAGGTAGGCTGGGGCGTTTATGTTAAGGAGAGGCCTTAGGGCCTTTTAACTAGTAAAGGGGGGGGCATCTAGGGCTTTAATTAGTAAAGGGGGGCCTCTAGGGCCTTTTAAGTATGTAAAGGGGCGGCCTTAGGGCAGCCGTGACCAGTGATGGCTAAACTATGGCACGGTGCCAGATGGAACCGGAGCACTTTGATGTGGGACACAGGCCAGCACAGAGATGAGTCCAGTATCTTTACTGCAGTCCCAGAAGCCCAGGCCTTGCTGTGCCACAGATCTATTGTAAAGTGACACACTCTAACTGTGACTATGTTCTGCTATTGGTGTCATAGGGTGTGGTATCAATGAAAACTTGACAGGAAGGGAGGATAAATCACAACTTGGCCACTTTCGTATTGGCATTTGCGATAAATAAGCGGTCTTATGTAGTTTGGGCACTCAGTCTCTAAAAGGTTGGCCAATCATGTCTAGGCCTTATACTAGTAAAGGGGGGCCTCTCGGCATTTTAATTCGTAAAGGGGGGCCTCTAGGTTTTAATTAGTTAAGGGGGGGCACTCTAGGGACTTTTAATTAGTTAAAGGGGGGCCTCTAGGGGCCTTTAATAGCTAAAAGGGGGGGGCTCTAGGGCCGTTTTAATTAGTTTAAGAGGGGGGGTCTAGGGCTTTTAATTAGTAAAGGGGGGTTGGGCTTTTAACTAGTCAAGAGAAGGCCGCACGCGGCTTCTTAATTGTAAAGGGAGGCCGCTAGGGCTCTTACTTTGTAAAGGGCGGACCGACTTAGGGTCTTTATTTAATTAGTAAAGGGGGCCGCTAGAGGTTTTATTAGTAAACGGGAGGCACTAGGCGCTTTATCGTAAAGGGAGGCAACTAGGGCATTTATTAGTAACGGGAGGCATCTAGGGGCTTGTTATTAGTAAAGGGAGGCAGCTAGGGCCCTTTTTCTAGTAAGGGGCACATCTCGGGCTTTTATTAGTAAAGGGAGGCAGCTACGGGCTTTTTATTTGTCAAGGGACGAGGCTCAGGCTAGGGCGGCTCCTTTGTTCGTCGTTGACCCGCGCGGGCCGCCAGCCAGGGGCTTTTTATTAGTAAAGGGAGGCAGCTACGGGCTTTTTATTAGTAAAGGGAGGCAGCTAGGGGCTTTTTATTAGTAAAGGGAGGCCGCCAGGGGCTTTTTATTAGTAAAGGGAGGCAGCTAGGGCCTTTTTATTAGTAAAGGGAGGCATTTTATGACTGTTTTAGTGTCATTTTGTGCTATTTTGGTTGGTGGTGTGCCCCAGGATTTTCTAAGTATAAAAAGTGTGCCGCGGCTCAAAAAAGGTTGAAAATCACTGATGTAGAAGATCAAAAAAGTCAAGAGAAAAGCAACAGCTCGCCACATTAAATGGCTTTGTTTGATGTGAAGATTTCCTCTGCCACTGTGAACAGTGCCCAGGATCCTGTTAAAGCTGTACCAACTCCAGCAATACAAAAGAAGGGTGATCGATCCAGCACTCAGAGTATTAAAAAATATAAGTCCTTTATTTCATTACTCTAAAATCCATTAAGACAAAAGAATCTAAAATGCTAAGTACAAGCTTGTATCCATTAAAAGTAATGTAGCAACCTACACGTTTCAAACACCATTAGCGTCCTTAAGCTCACATAAATGCCTAGCTACACCTGAAAGGAAGGACCCAATGTGCATGCATCTAGTCCTTTTCAAAATCCTCCAGTGTGCATAGTATAATAAAATCTCAGTATAAATACATTGTATCAGTGTGATTATTAAGACCTTTAGAATTCCTCATGTCTAAATGCAATATACCTCCTGATTACGAAGTTTATCTGTCTTGGCAGCATCATTGGCATGTTCAGATATGCCTCTTTTCAAGAGTGCTAATTGTACTGAGTATGTATTGTAGCCGGCATAGTGTACACATAACCAGATACACAACATACTGGCTGTTACAATTAACCATTCCAGTGATTGCAAACTCCTGATTGTTGCTATATGAAGAAAAAGATTTAGAACTACAATATGTATTTACAAACGGTAAACCTTTTACCATCGTAAGGGTGCTAACCGATAGCCAGGAAGATTTATGTCCATCACTATTACTTGTGTATAATGAAGAGGAAACCATATACCCAATGGTTGGTGGTCTATATGCCACAAAAAGACACCCCACAACGAAGATACTGTTATCTTATCATCTGCTGTAAATACGTGGATATTGTACCCCTGTAGAGTAGTCTTCATACTGACTACAAAAGATCATTTACCACTGCAGGCTACTTCTTGCTCTTATATATACACCCAGTGGTAGATTCTCTGTATTTATATAGTATCTATATGCCACATTAGTGTATAGGCACTTTGTGTAAACTCCACCCTAACCTCAGCTTTTGCCGGCCTGAGTTGTAGCGCAAAAAATTTGTTTTTTTTTTACGTATAGATATGTGGAAAAGACACACCAAAGAACCGCAGAAATTTTTTAACAATCAGAAATATTCTGCAGCAATGAGGAGTTAAGTGTGATTAGCCAATGCATGAGTTGGAAGAGGAATCTAACGGACCAAAACTCAGGGTATGGTGGGAATCATACCATAAACTCTATAAGTAATAAGGAAAACAATGATTCCAAGAGCCGGAGAGTTAGGAAAATATCCAACTACAGTGATAATGATGAATTTATGAAGTATTGGAATGATGCCCTTACTGAATGTTCACAAAAATGAATAAAGTAAAGACCAGGAGCAAATACATCTACAGAAAATTGGCAAAAGTGAAATTAATGATTCTTTGAAGCAACATGTTGCTACTTCAGAGTTTAACACGATTACCATATGGCTATATACCTCCTATTTGCACATGCCCAGTGCAAAATAAACAGTGGCCAACTTCAAATGGCCATATCTCCTGAACCCTGCAATAGAACCACAAATTTACGCATTTTTAACAGAAGAAAGAAGAATCAGAAGAAAATTTATGTATTGATTGGTATGGAGCTTAAAGAATCCAAGATACCACCCATAAACCCTTTAAGGTCTAAGCAGTTTTTAGGGGATTAGGACTGATTTTTTGAAGGGAACCTGTCACCAACGGGTCGCCTGTTAAACATACACCCATACCTTATAGGATACTTCAGGGAGAGAAAATGCCATAAGGGCTTTTGATCACAAGGCTTAAACCACCTGTCCACGTTGAAAAAAGTGAGGTTCCGAATTAGATCGTCTTTTGTGTTCAAGCGCTGGAGTCTTGACTAAATTGAAAGAAAAGACAAACCTGTCCTTGCAGAAAGTTAATAACAAAAGACTGCTTTATACTTCTTTTGCACTGAACTCTTAAATGAAAGTCATTAAACACACTCTGCAAGGGGCGTGCAAGTACACAAGGGGCAATACTATGGGGGCTTTCACTATTGGAGGTCAGCACACAAAGGAATGTGAACCATTGGCTGTTCTTCACATAAATAAAATTGCAGAGAGGTTCAACCTGGAATTCCTCCTTTAGGTGTGGTGCTAGCGGAACTAAGACTTGTGTGCTGAGAGGCGAACCCCACCTAAACTTAAGTTTTCACTACACAAAGTTATGTGAAATGAATGCTGGTCTTTTAAAAAAATGTTCCGACAGTATGTAAGATATAAGCACCAGTGTTGTAATATCTTAACATTTCCTCCCTTTGAGTCTTGTATGGCCTGTAACTTTTGGAGGGTGGACCTCCTCCAAAACTCCAGATACACAGGTAGGCTAACCCTATACCTGCTGGACTGTTACACTCCACCAGATCCCCTGGAGGCCAGCACTCGGGGGTTACAGGCCTGCATACTCAAATTACATAATTGTGTTCAATAGTTTATGGGTTTTATTAAGGCTGGTTTCTTCAAAAAGACGGATCCTCCACACCGCACTTCCTCCTGCATGGTTCTTAACACCTTAACGGCCATCTGGGACATGGTGGATCTGATGAGGGGACCACACAACACGCCATGAAGTGATGAGAGCAAAATCTCATCCCCAATACACATCCACTTAAAGGAAACCCTTCCAATCCCCCAACCACAAGTGTCCACCCCAGAGTTTGTTTGAGTTCCCTGGACAGTCCTCAATCTCTTCAAGGCATGGGTAATCCATAGGGGCGATGTCATCCGGGGATGTACAGGCAACAAGGCCCACTCACACCATCTTACAGACTCTTCCCTATCAGCAAGTTCATGTCCAAAGCCATGCGGTTCTTGGAAAGCATCTCGATATAATTCAAAAAATCTCTGTTGATTACAATAAACAACAACAGTTAACCCAACCAACATACTTCTTTGTATAGCTATCTGGGGAATAATGCTCTAGACCTGCCCATATCTGATTGTGGGCCTTGAATCATCTGGGACCCCCCCTTGGTGCTCCCATGACTATATAAACGTTGTCACTAAGGGCTTCTCTCAGACATCCAGAATTCCTTGGGATTCTATACCGTTTATTTATGTGCCGATCAAATTATCCCTGGGGATCACGAGGAAGGAAGCCACAAACTTTATCACAGGCACACTCACCGCCTCTAGGCCGACCTAACTCTCCTATCCCCACAAATCAGGACATGCTAATAAGGGTTTACCTGTGCTGTCAATGTTAAGAAGGTTTTCCAATTGTCTTGTCAACCGTATGTAAGTCTCCCATACCCTGGGACATCTGGTCAGCTATAGATACAGTGATTAGTCATGGTGGGGGTCCTGCGAATATAGTCCAGTCAGAAAAGACCCAGCTAGCAAAGAAGAATAAGTAGTTTGTAATAGTAAGCATGGAAGAATGCTGACTTCCTCAGCTTCAGATTTGGCGTTGGTACAGCAGGAGGACTTGGAAAGGACCGTTGTAGCGAGGGGCTCCAGCTCTCTCTTTAGTGCACTTCTTTACCCCCCGTAGTATCCGGCTCAGGTTTCATGCATACCTGCGGTCTCTGTCGGACTGAAAAAGGAATCAGAAAATACTTTTGCGGACCTTTTCCAAGGCCTTGGCGTAATGTGGTGGCAATGTTCTACCTGGTTTCCTGCCATCAGCTATGCGTCTATGGGAAGTAGTAGAGGCCTCGTCTGGGTGTTACAGCCAAACAAAAGTACTCAAAGGGGGAAAATCCCATCTTCTGTTGGGTCGGTCCAACTGAATGGTGGGCAGCAGGAAAGCACTCACACCATGGTTTCCCTATTACTTCCATTGGCTTCTGGATCTCAACTTAAGAGTGCCGTTAGTCTCTCTACCCCACAAACTAACGTGGGAAGGGCAAGGGGTGTGCAGGCTGTTTACACCTAGGAGCGACAAGGTTTCCAAGTATTTACCCTGTCCAGTGAAGAGTGAGTTCGCGACCGGGAACTCTATGGTCTCCGAAGTCCAAAAACCTGCAGGAAAAAATCCACTCACCACCTCTTGGTTGCCAGCCTGGCAGTTAGCCTTGGGTCATGAGGAGGGAGAAGAAACTTCTGGCCACCCTGGAAAAGGATCAATGCACACAAGCCAAGTAGTCCTACGTATTACCACTTTTTGGTTTAGCTGGATAAAATCCATCTGCATCTTTGGAGGGATACAGCGGCTTGGGTGTCATCTTCTGTGGGGTCTTACCACCTTGCCCGGGTTGTGCGGGAAAAGATATACAGGCTTTCACTAGTTCTAGGAACACGGGTGTTAATGCCCGGAAAAAACAACTGATGTTATGAGCGCTAGCATGGCCATTTTGATGTGTGTGTGTGTACAGTGGGCTATGACTACTGTCGGGTGCAGGGATTGGGGCAGGCACACCCTTCTCCCCAAAATCCAGGTCCCATTGGCATCTGGGCTCTCAGCTTCCTCCAACACCTTCCTTCATTCTGATGACTCTCGGGCCACCAGGGACTGGAACCCTGTGGAATCAAAACTTTCCAAACTCAGAAATCACTGCTGAGACTTCAGAACAGTCTACGGGTTCCATATGTGCAGGGGTGGGGGGGGGGGGGTGGGTGGGGGTCCCCCCCCCCCCACCCCCTTTTTTTTTGGTGGGGGGGGTGGGGGGCCTTCGCATTCATTCGGCCACATTAATGCCTTGTGGCCCCATGGATAGTAGCAGTTACCAAAACCGTGTGTGTTTTACTTTAGTTTCCCCAACCTCTTGTGGAAAAGTAAAGAGAGATCCTGAGCTACTTTAACCAGTGTGTGCCAGGCTTTAAAGGGGTTCCCTTGGAGAGCAATGAAGAAGTCTCTAGCCTTCCATTGGTTCATAGTCGTGTTTAGGCCCCAGAACTATACCTTGAGATAGATGTTTTCCCTTTTACTGCCACCAGCGTTGTCTAGCGCTTCCCTGAGTGCGTCACTCCACCTCCTGCGCTGAACTGTGGGAGGGAAGTGGTTTGTTTGTATACCTTCATGTGCGCCCCTGACCACTGTATGTCCAGTGTAGAGGAAACCAGCTGTCTTCTCCTCAGACCCGGAAGCCATCTATGAGAAAAAAACTCAACATCTGGGTAATCACCCTTCTCTCCACCCACTCTCTGAAATCCTTGACGACTGGCGATAGAAAGAAGGATTCAGAGCTGTGCACTTATCAGGGTCCTGACGGATCAGGAGTGCACACTGAGTCTGAGCTGTCTGCCTTTGCTCAGATGCTGTGGGCTGTACTTGGGTGAGGACAACCTGTGGCAAGTATGTGGTGGTTTGCACTGTAACAATGAGTGATCTAAGATCACACTCACTGGCCTGCTTCCTGCGCTGACTGAAACATGAGGGGCTCCCCTCAGATGAGTATAAAAGGGCCTCCAATAGTGGGCCACTGGTAAGGCAACCCGTTCCTGCGGGTGAACACCTGTGGCCTAGATACTCTGTGCCAAAATGAAACAAAAGTTTTATCCGTGGGATGTGACTGGGGCTGGGCGGGCAGACAGGATTTGGCCAGCTTTAAGGCTTGTGGAATGCATTCAAGTGCCTCCTGACTAAGGGGTAAATGGGAGAGGCAATGTCAAATGATCAAGGGGCGAAAACAGGTTTAAAGAAGGACGCGAATTGCGGGGCTGAGGCGGAAGCAGACTTTACGAGCTCCGCAACCTCTGACAGCACGAGGCCGTACACGTGCCATCGAAGCGCCGAAACAGAGAACGGAGGCGCCCACACAGGGTAGGTAGGAGTGGAATGGGCACCTGATCATGCCTGGGGAAGGCAGAAGAAGAGCAGGGAGCCGGGACCGGTGCCGCCGACTCCAGCGCGGGAGAAGCACACTGCGCGCCGCAGAGCGGGAAGACGGGCGGCAGCTCCAATGTGACGCCAACTCCATGCGCCGGGCCCCACACCAGGAAGAAGAGCCCCTAACAGTGACCGAGAAACCCTGGACCCTCAAGGTATTGTGTGGTACCCCAGAATATATATGGCTCCCCCAGCCTCAGTAAACACCTCCTCCCGGACCATGCGATGGCAACAGCCATCTAGCCCGCATCCTCAGAGGGCGATGGGGGGGGACAGCCAGCAGGCCCAGCAGGCATATGCAAGCTAATCTATACTCTGAAGATAGCGTGTACTTGACTCGTTTCTCCACATATGCGACAAGTGAACTTGCAAAAAGCATGTCTGACAAATTACTTCTGATCTTAAAAGGGATTTTAAATCCATGGATCCAGCTTGTGTATAATGAAGAGGAAACCATATACCCAATGGTTGGTGGTCTATATGCCACAAAAAGACACCCCACAACGAAGAATACTGTTAATCTTATCATCTGCTGTAAATACTTGGATATTGTACCCCCTGTAGTAGATAGTCTTCTACTGACTACAAAAGATTCATTACCACTGCAGCTACTTCTTGCTCTTATATATACACCCAGTGGTAGATTCCTCTGTATTTATAGTATATATATGCACATAGTGTATAGCACTGTGATAACTCCACCCTAAACCTTCAGATTTTTGCACGGGCTGAGATGGTAGACTCTAATAAATTTTTTTGTAAGTATAGATAATGTGAAAAGACACACCAAAGCCGCAGAAATTTTTAACAATCAGACATATTCTGCAGCAATGAGGAGTTTAAGTGTGATTAGCCTAATGCATGAGTTGGAAGAGAATCTAACTGACCAACTCAGGGTATGGTGGGATCATACAACTCTATTAAGTAATAAAGGAAAACAAATGATTCCAAGAGGCCTGAGAGTTAGGAAATATCCAACTACAGTGAATAATGATGAATTTATGAAGTATTGGAATGATGCCCTTCCCTAAACATACCTTATAGGCTACTATCAGGGAGAAAATGACCATAATGGTCTTTTGATTCACAAGGCTTTAACCATCATCGTCCACGTTGAAAAAGTGAGTTCCGAATTATATAGTCTTTTGTGTTCCAGCGCTGGAGTCTTGACTAACTTGAAAGAAAAGACAAACCTGTCCTTGCAGAAAGTTAGCTCACAACAAGACTGCTTTATACTCTTTTGCACTGAAACTCTTATACGGAAAGTCATAACACACTCTGCAAGGGGCGTGCAAGTACACAAGCGGGCAATACTATTGGGTGGCTTCACTATTGGATGTCAGCACACAAAGGAATGTAGAACCATTGGCTGTCTTCACATAAATAAAATGCCCAGATGTTCACCTGGATACCTTCCAATAGGTGGTGCTAGCGAGCACTAAGACTTTGTGTGCTGAGGGGCGAACCCCACCTAAACTTAAGTTTTCAGTGATGTGAAATGAATGCTGAGTCTTTAAAATATCTGACAGTATGTAAGATGGCATTCAAGACCAGTGTAATATCCTTAACATTTCCCCCCTTTTGAGTCTTGTATGGCCTGTAACTTTTGTGCAGGGTGACCTCCTCAAACTCCAGATACCCACAGGTAGGCTAAACCCTTACCTGCTGGACTTGTTAACTCTTCACCAGATCCCCTGGAGGCCAGTCACTCGGGGGTTACAGGCCTGCATACTCAAATGAAAGCATCTCTGATATAATTCACAAATCTCTGTTGATTACAATAAACAACAACAGTTAACCCAACCAACATCTTTGCTCATAGCTATCTGGGGAATAATGGACTCTAGACCTGCCCATATCTGATTGTGGGCCTTGAACTCATCTGGGACCCCCCCTTGGTGCTCCCACTGTATCTATATAAACGTTGTCATCTAGGTGCTTCTCTCAGACATCCAGAATCCTTTGGGATTCTCTACCTTTACTTTATGTGTCCGATCAAATTTATCCCTGGGGATCACGAGGAAGGAATGCACAAACTTTATCACAGCACACTCACCTTCCTCTAGGCCTGACCTAACTCTCCTATCCCCACAAATCAGACACTGCTAATACAGGGTTACCTGTGCTGTCAATGTTAAAGAAGGTCATTGTCTTGTCAACCGTAGGTAAAGTCTCCTACCCTGGGGACATCCTGGTCAGCCCTATAGATACAGTGATAGTCATGGTTGGGGTGTCCCTGAGAATATAGTCAGTCAGAAAAGACCAGCTAGCAAGAAGAATAAGTAAGTTTGTAATAGTAAGCATGGAAGCATGCTGACTTCCCTCTAGCTTCACAGATGTGGCGCTGGTCAGCAGGACTTGGAAAGGACCGTTGTAGCGAGGCTCCAGACTCTCTCTCTAGTGCCTCTTTACCACCACGTAGTCTCCAGGCTTCAGGTTATGCGTCCTGAGGTCTCTGTCTGGATCTGAAAAAGGAATCAGAAATACTTTTGCGGACCTTTTCCAAGGCCTGGCTCAACTGTGTGGCATGTTCTACCTGGTTTCCTGCCATCAGCTATAGCGTCTATGGGAAGTAGAGGCCTAGTCTGGGTGTACAGCCAAAAAGTACTTCAAAGGGGGACAATCCCATCTTTCTGTTAGGGTGGTCCTAACTGAATGGTGGGCAGCAGGAAAGCACTCACACCATGGTTTCCCTATTACTTCCATTGGCTCCTGGATCTCTAACTTAAGAGTGCCGTTTAGTCTCTCAAACCCACAACTAACTTGGGAAGGGCAAGGGGTGTGCAGGGCCTGTTCTACACCTAGGAGCGACAAGGTTTCAAGTATTTACCTGTCCAGTGAAGTGAGTTCTGCGACCGGACTCTATGGTCTCCTGAAGTCCAAACCTGCAGAAAAATCTCACCACCTTCTTGGTTGCAGCTCTGGCAGTAGCCTTAGTCATGGGAGAAACTTCTGGCCACCCCTGGAAAAGGATCAATGCACACAAGCACGTATTTCCTACGTACCACTTTTTGGTTAGCTGGAGGATAAAATCCATCTGCAGTCTTTGGAAGGGGATACAGCGGCTTGGGTTTATCTGCTGGGGGGTCTTTACCACCTTGCCCGGGTTGTGGCGGGCACAGACTATACAGGCTTTCACTAGTCTGGTGACAAGGGTTGTAATGCCCGGGAAAACCACTGATGGTTTATGAGTGCTAGCATGGCCATTTTGGATGTGTGTGTGTGTCCGTGGGCTACTTGACTTACTGTCGTGTGCAGGGCTCTGGGCAGGAACACCCTCTCTCCCAACATCCAGGTCCCATTGGCATCTGGGCTCCAGCTTTCCTCCACATTTCCTTCACTTCTGATGACTCTCGGGCCACCAGGGACTGGAACACCTGTGGATCAAACTTTCCAACTCAGAACTCACTGCTGAGACTTCAGAACAGTCTCTGGGTTCCATCTGTGCAGCTGCCTTCGCCATTCCGTCAGCCACATACTTGCCCTTGTGGCGGATAGTAGAGTTACCAAACTGTGTGTGCTTTTACTTTTAGTATCCCCACCTCTTGTGGAAGTAAGAGAGCATCCATGAGCTCTTTAACCAGTGTGCCATGCTTAAAGGGGGTTCCCTGGAGAAATGAGGAAGTCTCTAGCCTTCCATATGGGTTCATAGTCGTGTTTAGGCCCCAGAACTATACCTTGAGTATAGATGTTTGCCCTTTTACCTTCCACCAGCTGTAGCGCTTCCCTGAGTGCCGTCACTCCACCTCCTGCGCTGACCTGTGTGGAGGGAGTGGTTCTGTTTGTACTACCTCATGTGCGCCACTGACCACTGTATGTCCAGTGTAGAACCAGCTGTCTTCTCCTGCAGACCCGGAGCCATCTATGAGAAAAAAACTCAACATCTGGGTTAATCACCCTTCTCTCCACCCACTCTCTGAATCCTTGAAGACTGGCGATAGAAAGAAGGATTCAGAGCTGTGCACCTTATCAGTGTGTCCTGAGGCATCAGGAGTGCACACTGGAGTCTGAGCTGTCTGGCCTTTTGCTCAGATGCGTGGGCTGTACTTGGGTGAGGACACTGTGCAAGGTATGTGGTGTTTGCACTGTAACTGAGTGATCTAAGATCAACTCACTGGCCTTGCTGCTGCAGCTACTGAAACATGAGGGGCTCCCCTCACGACTGAGTCTAACCGGGCCTAATAGTGGGCCACTGGTAAGGCAACCACGTTCCTGGGATAGAACACCTGTGGCCTAGATACTCTGTGCAAAATAAAACAAAAGTTTTATCCAGTGGGATGTGCCTGGGGCCGGGGCAGACAGGATTTGCCAGCTTAAGGCTGTGGAATACATCAATTGCCTCCTGACTAAGGGTAAATGGGGAAGAGGCAATTCAATTATCAAGGGGCGAAAACAGGTAAAGAAGGAAGCGATGGGCGCGGGCTTGATGGCGGACGCAGCTTACTGAGCTCCACAACCTCTGACAGCCCGCGGCGTACACGTGCCATCAGAAGCGCCGAACAGAGACCGGAGGCGCCCACACAGGGGTAGGAGTGGAATGGGCACATGATCATGCCCTGGGGAGGCAGAAGAAAAGAGCAGGGAGCCGGGACGGTGCCGCCGACTCCAGCGCGGGAAGAAGCACAGCGCGCCCGCCAGAGCGGGAAGCTGGGGCGGCAGCCTCCACATTGTGACGCACTCCATGCGGCCGGGCCACACCAGGAAGAAGAGCCCCTAACAGTGACCGGAGAAACCCCGGACCCTCAAGGTATTTTGGGTACCCCAGAATTATATATGGCCTCCCCGGCCTCAGTAACCTCCTCCCTGGACCATGCGATGGCAACAGCCATCTTTAGCCAGAAATCCTCAGAGGCGATGGGGGACAGCCAGCAGGCTCCAGCAGTCATGCAAGCTAATCTATACTCTGCAGATAGCGTGCTACTCGCTCGTTTCTCACATATGCTATAAAGTGAACTTGCAAAAGCATGTCTGCAAATTACTTCTGATCTTAAAGGGTATTTCCAATCCATTGGATCCAGAATAGAGGCAATTGAAAGTAAGGTTGATGAAACTGGAACAAAGGTGAACCAGAATTGTGACCGCATCACTGATATATATGCGCAACTTAAAATAGAGGACCTTGAGAATAGATCTAGAAGGGGCAATTTTCGTATTAGAGGAGTCCCCGAAACCTACACGGATGCATCCAAGGTGGTCCAAGATTTATTTCAATTGCTTATTCCAGACTTAACTGATTCTTACTACGACGGCGCTAAGGGCAGATGGCCTCCCAAGAGACATTGTAGTAAAACCCCATTATTTCTCAATAAAATAAAAAGTGATGCTAGCAGCTCGGGATGTAGAATCTCTACAGTTGTATGATTCAGATATTCAAATTTTTGCAGATCTAGCCCCGCGTACCATCCAGAGGCGCAGGTCACTTAAACCGTTATTGAGGGTACTACAAGAAAAAGATGTGAAATCCCGCTGGGCATTCCCTTTTTGTTTGATATTCCATCATCAGAACAAGTCCTATGGCTTCGCCACCTTTCCAGAAGGAGAATCTCTTCTAAAGAAGTTGGGCCTACTCATAAAAGATCATCAGAAGTCATCCTCATCTTTGTCAATTGACGCAGACTCTGATCCACCCCTTCAACCGCTATGGCGGACGAGGGCAAAAAAGAAGAAGTGACAGTATTTTGTGATAATTGAGATAAAATACTCAGTATTTAACGTGTTTTCTCCAAACAGGTGTTGCTTTATTGTAGAAGGTTGAAATGGTAATGTTTGAGTTATAATCACACTGGAATAGTAACGTCCAGAGAAGTTTAGAAAAGGTACTACCCTACCCTGAGGGAAATAAGGGCTTTAAACAAAAGTTAAATTGTTATGTTAGTTTGTGACAATTAGAAATTTCAGTTCGACCTAGGCGTGGAAATTCTGCCGCTGGGCCTCAGAGGGCCGCATGCTCTCTCTTAAGATGTCAGAAGGGACTCTTGTAGAGATGAGCGAGGAGAGTCCTCAACGAGAACAGGTTGGAAGAGGCAGTGGTGGGGCCAAATGGAGAGGCAGGGCCAGAGCTGGTGCATCAGCGTCAAATGTTTCAGGTAGTGAAGCTCCCGTGGCGAGGGCTAGATTTTCGGACGTCTGGAGGTTCTTTAAAGTAACACCGGATGACCAACGGACTGTGGTGTGCAACTTGTGCCACACCAGGATCAGCAGGGGTTCCACCACTACCAGCTTAACCACCACCAGTATGCGCAGGCATATGAATGCTAAACACCCCACTCAATGGAACCAAGGCCGTTCACCTCCGGCCGGGCACACCACTGCTCCTTCCCCTGTGTCATCTGCTGCCTCTGCTAGTCAGCCCCCTGCCATAGGACCCCGGCCCAACCACCTCCTGTGCGAAAACCACACCTTCGCCTCCACGTTCCTCCACAGCATCCACCAATGTCTCCATGCACAGCGTTCAGCTCTCTATACCTCAGACGCTGGAGCGCAAGAGGAAGTACAGTGCAACCCACCCACACGCCCAAGCCCTCAACGTCCACATCTCCAAACTACTTAGCCTGGAGATGCTGCCCTATAGGCTGATTGAGACCGAGGCCTTTCGCAACCTCATGGCGGCGGCCGCCCCTCGGTATTCACATGATCAGGCATATTTTCTGGACATGTTTGGATACACAATGGTAAGTGGAATATATCTAAATATATGTGAAATAAAAATTAAATTCATCATTAACTTTTACCGTTAAAGGGGTTTTCCCATGAAAGAAAATTTTCAAATTTCCCATCCCATAGTGATGTTGAAACAATAAAGATTATTTTTAACCCTTTACTTTACAATTTTACTCCTTTTTATTGCTGTTTTAGCTGCTATCACTTAGTGATGGTCAGTGTAATTTTCCAGGGTGTGGGCAGGGACTCGCTAAGCAGACACATTGGGGCACACTTTACATTCCCGGTTGCTGGAGTTCACCGAAAGTGCATTGCCCACCTATAATGCAGTGTACCGCAATTCACTAAGATCGTGCGCCCGATATCCTGCATGTGTCGCTTCCCCGGTCAGCTCCGCCTGAGTTCACCTTCTTCTTCCTGGTGCATGTAAGTGCATTGTCTGGCAACACAATCTGAAAATTAAATCCCGCGCTCAGTCTGAATCAGTCAAATCGTCCGCCGGTCGGCCCTTCTCCCGATTTCTGTGCCACAATCCGATTGCATGCGACACAATCCCAGCACAAATACCTGTCAAAGCTCCGCTGATCCCTAAACCGGCGAACAGTCCAACGAAATTGAGCAGTGCGACCCTATGTTTAAGCTAATTACCTGACCCAAACTTAATTGAAAATCGGAAAAAACAAACTAAAGCTCTGAGGTCATATATGGATCCCACAGAACCTTGAAGGTGTGAAATTTATTTATGTCTAATAATGGATCAACAATCCAACAGAGCGATGAATGCCACTATTTTCTTCGTTGATGAGGTGTCTTGAAGCTCTCCTCCCAAACAAAAGCTTTCGTACAAAAAGATTAAATACATTTCAGTAAAAGTTTTCAGTACTTTCTTCTTGTGTCATTTCTCATGAATAGTGATGAGCGAACATACTCATTGAGTATTTTGCCCACTCTAGAAAATGGCATCTCACAGCGTTTAGATTTTTGGCGGCCAGAAACACAGCCAATCACAAGCCAGGAGACTCTGCAGTACACCCAGCATCATGTGGTACACTTATATGTCGATAGCAGTGGTTGGCTGGCCTGATCAGGTGACCCTGGAATATACTAGCCCCTGCCCGTGCTGCTCGTAAAATTCTCTGTCTGGATGCCGTTAAGGAGAGAGCTATTGCTGGTCAAGGATAGCGTTAGGGTGCTAGTAGATTACTGTTAGGCAGGAGTGATTCTCCAAGAACCTAACAGCCCTTTATAGGGCTACATTAGCATTTTTCAAAAGTTAAAGTACACACAGGGCAGGAAGTCCGAGGGGGGAGCAGACTGAGGGATCGGAGGATGATGAGGTGACAGACCAAAGCTGGGTTGATAGGACGGGTGAACCCAGTGCTTGTGAGACGGAGGTGAGTCCTATACGGTTGGAAGAGGCAGTGGAGGGGCCAGAAGGAGAGGCAGGGCCAAGCTGGTGCATCAGCGCCAAATGTTTCACGTAGTGAAGCTTCCGTGGGGAGGGCTAGAATTTCTGAAGTCTGGAGGTTCTTTAAAGAAACAACGGATGACCGACAGACTGTGGTGTGCAACCTTTGCCACACCAGGATCAGCAGGGGTTCCACCACTGCCAGCTTAACCACCACCAGTATGCACAGGCATATGAATGCTAAACACACCACTCAATGGAACCAAGGCCGTTCACCTCCGGCCAGGTCCACCACTGCTCCTTCCTCTGTGTCATTTGCTGCCTCTGCTAGTCAGCCCCCTGCCCAGGACCCCGGCACAAACACCTCCAGGGCGAAAATCACACCTTCTTCTCCACGATCCTCCACAGTGTGTACCAATGTCTCCATACGCAGCGTTCAGCTCAATGTACCCCAGACGCTGGTGCGCAAGAGAAAAATACAATTGCACCCACCCACCCACATCCCAATCCCTCAACGTCTACATCTCAAAATTACTTAGCCTGGAGATGCTGCCCTATAGGCTTGTAGAGACCTAGGCCTTTTCGCAACCTCATGGCGGCGGCCGCCCCTCGGTATTCGGTCCTCAGCCGCCACTACTTTTTCCGATGTGCCGTCCCAGCCCTGCACCAGCATGTGTCATACAACATCATCTGTGCCCTGACCAACGCTGTTTATGACAAGGTCCACCTGACCACAGACACGTGGACGAGTGCTGCCGTATATCACTGACGGCGCATTGGGTTAGCTTGGTGGGTTAGCTTGGTGGAGGCTGGGACTGAGTCTGACCCTGGGGCCGCTCATATACTGCCGACGCCGAGGATTGCGGGGCCTACCTCGGACCAGGTCTCTCTGGCCTACTATGCCTCCTCCTCCTCCCACCCCTCCTCCACCTCCTCCTCCGAATTATCATCCGTGGGCATGGCGCCATCAGTCGGTAGCTTTAGGCACAGCAGAAGTGCCGTCGATAAGCGACAGCAGGCGGTGCATAAACTGCTGAGCCTAGGTGATAAAAGGCACAACGCCCAAGAGCTATTTTAGGGCATCACGGCGCAGACCGATCTGTGGCTGGCACCACTGAACCTGAAGCCAGGCATAGTTGTGTGTGACAACGGCCATAACCTGTTGGCGGCTCTGCAACTCGGCAGACTGATACATGTGCCATGCCTGGCCCATGTGTTAAATCTCAGAGTTCAGCGGTTCCTCAAGACATACCCCAATCTGTCTGATTTGCGCACGCATCTGAGCGCATTTCAGAAAGTCCTCAGAAAATGCTGCCACTCTCAGGGCAGTGCAGCGCCGCCTCCAACTGCCCGCTGACCGACTGTTGCGCAACGTGCCCACGAGGTGGAATTCAACATTAACCATGTTATCCAGAGTTTACCAGCAGCGCAGAGCGATTGTAGACCGCCAGATGTCAACTTCCACCAGAACTGGTAGTCAGGTCATTCAGATTCCTCCAGTCTACAATGAGGAGTGGACGTGGATATCTGTCAGGTGCTTTGTAACTTTCAGATGTCAACACAGATGGTCAGTGGCGATGTCGCCATCATCAGCCTCACCATCCCGCTGCTTGGCCTGTTGAAAAACTCTCTGGTCTGCATGAAGTCGGGAGATTTGCACTCGTCACAAGAGACTGGGGAAGAAGATTCCCTTGTTGATAGCCAAAGCACCCTCCGGTCTATTCTCCGCATGTATCGGAGGAGGTGGAGGAGGATGAGGAGGAAGAGGAGGAGAATGTTGGTGAGACAGAAGAGGGGAGCATTGCTCAGTCCTTAACTGTTCAGCCTGTATGGGCAGAAGAAGAGGAGTTGGAGGAGGAGGAAATGGAGAGTTAGGCCAGTGAGGGGAGTAAATTCTTGCGCGTTGGGACTCTGGCGCATATGACAGATTTCATCCTAGGCTGCCTATCCCGTGACCCTCGCGTTCAAAGAATTTATTCCAGCACCGATTACTGGACATGCTGTTGCCCATAATTTTGGCATAATGGTGCGATTAGGCAGCCTCAGAAGCATCCATGCATGCTGCCCCTGCTGTTTCCTGTCCATTTCCGTGGTGTTTCCATCCTTTTCTGAGGTTCCCAGGTGTTTGGCCAAGCTTCCCTATGCAGAGCCTTGGTCCCCTTGAAAAATGCTCGAGTCTCTCATTGACTTCTCATTCGAGACGAGCACTCGAGCATCGGGAAAAGTTTGTCTCGAATAACGAGCACCCGAGCATTTTAGTGCTCGCTCATCTCTAGTCTCAACCTGTCTTTGTTGTACACATCAGAAAAATATTGAAAGCTTTCCTGTTTGTGTGTTTGCTTTATGTACCATTGTTTTGTTTTTCCCTCAGCGCCATTCTTGGCATATAGTACATGCTTACTAGTAAATAGC
>CM033643.1:160087080-160125547 GCA_019512145.1 Engystomops pustulosus
CCTCAGCGCCATTCTTGGCATATAGTACATGCTTACTAGTAAATAGCTGTTCCTGTTTTCCATTAAGAGAGTTTATCAACAATGTGGCCATGTGGACTTTGCTTATTACACCTAAATTACCTGATCACAGGATAGGCCCACTTTTAGATTTTTTTTCCAAGGCTGCGCTTGTGGACAGCTTCCTTTCAGCCCTGGAGATTTGGGTGCTTTCATTGTAGAACTAGGCATTTTGGTGTCTTAGGGATACAAGAAAATATGCTCCCTAAAAAAGAAATGAGGACACCAAACTGGATATGGGCCACTAACCATGTATGAATTATCTCTTCTTGAATTAATTCCACATTTTGTGGAATTGCTGCGATTCACTAAAATCGTGGGCATGATATCCTGCATGTGTCCGTCTTTTTTTGGGAAATAAAAAACAATGTACGTTAACAACTAACCCAGTTGGGCTCAGAGAGAGCTACAAAAGGGCTGCAATAAAGAAAGCGGGAACCAAAGAGGTAGTAGGGGCATTAGGTGTAATAAAGGGAAACAAAGGAAGGAGAGTAAGGGAAGAGGGAGGATGTGAGGGGAGCAGATGGGGGAGGAGGGGTGAGGGGAAAGAAAGGAAGGGGGGCATGTCTCGTCCAGGAGGTATGTATTTCACCTTAGATTTCACAGTAACTCTCTATAGCTATGAGACTGTTTAAATTGGATCCAAGGCAACCTTGTTTTATGGAACCTTTCATGTGTTCCATGGACAGAGGAGATGAGGTCCTCCATGTACATCAAATCGTTCACTTTCGCCACCCACATTGTCGGTGATGTCGTTTTCTTCCAAAGTAATGGAATGCAGGCCCTCACAGCAATGGTGAGAAAGCAAGTAAGGGATTTCTTGTATCGTTGTGTAGACACATTGCAATAATGGAAGATGAAGAGGGGGGGGGACTAGTCTAATTGCCTCCTCGCATGGCACAGTCATCACTCTGCCCAAGTCTCTCCAGAACAGAGAATGTTTTCTGTAAGAAATCCAGGCTGCCAAGGATCGGAGTAAGAGGAAACTTTAGTGGCAAAAGTCTGTCTCGTACTAACTTTGATTGACATATCGCTAGTGTAGGGCCAATTGTAGGATGGCGTTTCAGAGGTGTCGTCTTAGAGGGTTCCAGCCAGGGTAAAACTTGTAATGGTACTTGTGTGAAGGACTGCTCGAGATCAGTCCATGGATTTGTGTTTTTTGGTTGCAACACCAGTCTAGGACTCTCGCAGTTCACCATCTTTTAACCCCTTAACGCTCTGCGCCGTAGCTCTACGGCGCAGAGGTATAAGGGATGTATGAAGAGGGCTCACGGGTTGAGTCCTCTTCATACAAAGGTGGGGGTTTTTGCATATTGCAGAAAACCCCCACCGCTAATAACACCGACCGCGGCTATTAACCCCTCCGTTGCCGCCGGCAAAGTCGCCGGTGGCATTTAAAAGACGGCGGCGCGCGGGCGCCGCCATCTTTGTTACGATCGTAGTACAGGGAGGATTGTGAGGGGATCAGTGAGTACAGGGAGGATTGTGAGGGGTTCAGTGAGCGCATGTAGAATGATAAAGTATTAGTGAGTAATGGTAATATTTAGAGAATGAGTAAGGTGGGGCTCAGTGAGTAGGGACTATGACACGGAGTACTGTGAGTATGAATAGAAAGTGAATATTTTGGATATGCTGATGTAGAAAGACACTGGGGGTCATTTATCTTGTTTTCTCTGAGCTCTTTTTGCGCCTGTTGTGAGTATTTTTTGCACCTCATTTGTCTTTGTTGTTTTGGCTCTTTGTCAAATGTAAAATTTTTTGATCCTTATTAGGCGCAGATCATACCTTGGCCTTTCCTAAGCGCGGTCAGGACTGGCGTGTAACTGCGCAATTATTTGCACCCACATCTGGAAGCAGGAGCAATAAAAAGACAAATTAGGTGCAAACCAGGAAACTGCACCACGGAGAACTGCAGGAAAGAGGCGCAAATACCCCAATGCCCCAAAGAGAACTCCGAATCAGAGAAAGATAAATCTGCCCCATAATATCTTACCAGAACAGCCCCACGCGCCCCACAGGTTGTGTGTGGTATTGCAGCTCAGCCCCTAAGTGTCCTAGTGATAGTAACCCAGAGCCTAGTCCCTGCTAGGATTGGTAGGTGGCTCCGTGATTACAAATTGGGACATAGTAGTGAGGGTAGCGTTATTAAGATTTCATACAGAGAGTAATAATAGTACCAGCAGAATATTGTAATTGGTCTCAGTATTAATAGCGAGTATAGAGAAGACTCAGGGCTGAGAATATTGTACTTTTGGGCTCAATAAGTAAAAATACTTTTGTAGTTATTACAGGGCTCAGTGAGTCTTAATAATAGTAAGCCCTGGGAATATTACAGTAAGGGAGTGTTAGGAGAATGATTGTTAGTGTCTATCCATACCCAGATGCACCCAGATGATGGGTGGGGAGTTCAGACCAAAGTCACCTTGTAACCTGAACCTTATCTACTCATTGGGGGTCATTTACTAAGGGCCCGATTTACGTTTTCCCGACGTGTTACCTGAATATTTCTGATTTGCGTCGATTTTTCCTGAATTGCCGTGGGTTTTTGGCACACGTGATCGGATTGTGGCGCATCGGCGCTGGCATGCACGCAACGGAAATCGGGGGACGTGGCCAAACGAAAACCCGATGGATTTGGAGAAACCGCCGCATTTTTTTTTAAAAAAAAAGGTCGCTGGACACGTTCTTACCTTCACCCTGCAACGGATCGTGAACTCCGGCGACACCTGGTGGACGACTGAGGAACTGCCTTAGTGAATCACCGGAAGACACAAATCCACCGCAGAGAACACGCCGCTGGATCGTGAATGGACCGGGTAAGTAAATATGCCCCAATTTGTTGTTAGGGGGCACCCTCTAGTGGACATACATGAGAACTGCTGCTCTACAGAGGAGCTGACCGCAGTATGAGCTGTGGTATCTATTTTTGCCACAAAAAAACTGACTCCAATATAAGCCTAGGGTAAAAAAAAGGTAGCAACTACTCTCTAATAAAATGTCCAGTAGCAGCCTCCCCTCATCAATAAAATCTCCAGCATTGCCACTGATAAAATAATAAACTTAGCGCTCACCTCCGGCGCTCACCTCCGGCGTCTTCTTTTCCCCCGGCAGTAGGGGGAGAGGCGCGTCTATGCTCTCTTCCCGCATGCCACGCACACATTACCACGTGGCGTCTTATCACCTGATGAATTTGCACTGTGTGGCCCGAGAGCATGAACAGGAAGCCGGAGCGGGGGGAGAAGAGGACGCCGGGGGATAGCGTATATATTCTAGTATAAGCCGAGGGGGCTTTTCTTAGTACAAAAATTGTGCTGAAAAACTTGGCTTATACTCGAGTACAAACAGTATGGATGCCACCAACATGTTCTGCAGCGGGGCACACCATCCCCTGCCCTCGCAGGAGCTTACGCTCTACTTTCCTGATCCTCACACACAAATGCGGGGATCTAATAAGAAGCCAATTAAAGGGTTTGTCTCATGAAGGAAACTTCATCCACAGGGGACACATTTTAGGTAGTTGGTGGATACACAAGGATTGGACCAATGGGGGGCTGAAAGAATGAAGCAATCGTGCGGATGGGACCCCATTGATAAAATAGAACTGGTTCCCCAAATCCCAGAGCTCAGGGCTCGTATAAAGGGCTGATGTATTTCCTATATAAAAAGTCCTCTGCACATTTGTTACACTGAAGTCGTGTGATGGAGCCACAGGCAATGACACAGCTGTCCGGTGGTGCACGCTGGTGAATGTACAGCCGCTATGTATAAATCCAATGGAAAGAAGGCAAAAAAACAGGTCACTCACCAAAAAATACACAGCGGGAGACACAGGAGAGGAGCCGGGCACGCCACAAACCACGGACCATATCGAGCGCAAAGCGCTTTCTCAGGTTTGCACACGAAACGGTCCGTCGTTTGTGGCGTACCCGGCTCCTCTCCTGTGCCTCCCGCTGGCTGCAATTACAGACAATTTTTAGGTGAGTGACCGGTTTTTTGCCTTCTTTCCATTGGATTTATCTCCATATAAACCCTCATCTGATTATGTATGGCTCCTACATAAGCCACAGCGCAGACAGAGTCCTTGCAGAACGCAGCAGCACCGACCAACCCAAAACCTGCAAGGGATGAGGTGTATATGTGCAGTATAGAAACATAGGAGGACTTTAAAGGGATTGTCCACATTCTAGATCAGATCTAAACAGATCTTTGTTACCCTGCACGTTCATGCACATGGTTGTCCTGAGAACATGGAGGACGTTCTTCCTCCTAAATGGTGGCAGTGAAAACCTCAACTCGCCCGCAGAAATTGACACCTTACATCGGTCCGTACAGCGAAGCATGAAACTGTTACAGAGGTCAGCATCTCTTTTTTTCTCAAAATGTTTACATTTTTTTTAACCCCTGTAGGGTTTGGGGGTAACTTAACATCAAAGGTAGAAGCTTCCGGACCTCACAGGCGACTTTTGTGGTGCTGAGCGCCAAAAACAGTAACGTAGGAGCTTGTACCAGATCCAAAAGAAAACGGCTTTATTCAGCTTTACAACATTTACAGGAACACAAATAACAAACAGCTTGGCCTCTACTTAGGGCACTACCTCACTTCTTCAACCCTAGCTCCCTTCTAGGTTCAAGGAACACTGCTGGGGTTCCTCCTCAGCGCTCCGGCTCTCAGTGAGATCAACCAAACAATGTCCTTACTGGATCCCAGTCCTCTAGGCACTGACCTCCTGTCTGTCTCCAACCGGTCCCAAGTCCTGCTGCTGACTGCAGGACCGGCACTGGCTGCTGTGAGCTCTCCCTCTGGAGTTGGCCAGGGATGGGAGTGGTCAAGGTCCTTTTCAATCCTGGTTGTGGGTCGCTCTCCAGCGCCCCCTAGGTTCACACTCTTACACCCCTCAACACTTTTTAACCCTTAAAGGGAACCTGTCATGGACCAGTGGTTTAGCGTCTTATATCACCGTGTATGATTTCTTTTTTTACCAGGTTTTCCCATTCACGCCGCGTGTTGCAGCAAGTGTGAAGTTGACTTACTTTATCCCGGCTTGTGGCGGGATCTCCAGATGTGAATATCCCAGTATAAAAGGGTAGATTTTTCTACACATACAGCCCTAATCAGGTCCTCTTTAAGGATGTACAAAGAGGCCTCACAGGCTGAGCCCAGTGACGTTATTAAGGAGCAACCATTTGTTGCCATTACAGCCTGGAGTCTGTATGACAATCCAGGGCTGGCCACTTCAGAAGATCTGTTACAGTGTGATGGTGGCACACTCTAACAGATCTTCAGCAAATCCATATATACTGCAAATCAGCTGTATCGTAGTGTATGGCAGGCACGATCAGACCCGCTAGCACAGGGTCTGAAAACTCATTTTGCCCGGGGACCACACCAGCCTCGTGGTTGCCTTAAAGGGGCTGAATGTCATTCTACTATTGTATAAATGTATCTACTCAAGCTGTTTGTTACCTTTGTACAGCGTCACCATTACTTTCAGCCCTGAGGCCAAGCACAAAGCTGAATATATTGTTAAATGACCTGAGACACTGTCATGGCAAGTATGTGCCCCTACAGCAGCCAGAGTGCCCCCCAAAGTAGCCAGCAGTGTGGAAAGGAGAGTATCAGAGTACCCTGCCCCAATACTAGTGCGGCACAGGAGCCGGGGGCCGGAGCCGGATAACACAGGGTTATGTCTGACCCCTGTAGCCTAGGTGGTCTGCAAATACAGGGAAAAAAACTAAAAAAAAATGTCAGCCCCCCTTTCCCTAGAAGTGATCTAAAAATAAACAAAAAAAAATCAGAATAATTCAGGTATCGCCACATCCCAAATACAGAAACGATTCCTCCTGGTGGTGAACCCTGTAACGGGAAATAGCGCTCAGCGCTCTAATCTGCCCCTTTATCACTTTATGACAAACATAAAATTCGGAATTAAAAGGGCTCAAAAGATCGTACGCTCCTCAAAATCACAGCAGTGAAAAAGTCACAAAATGACACAAGCCTGTACACCGAAGCATGAAAAACTTATTGGCCTCAGAATATGTCACAGTGCAGTGTGTACAATGTGCAGGGTCCTGTGTACTATGTGCAGGGTCCTGTGTACTATGTGCAGGGTCCTGTGTACTATGTGCAGTATCCTGTGTACTATGTGCAGGGGTCCTGTGTACTATGTGCAGTGTAGATAACATGATTATTAGTCTATACGGTGAACACCAAAAAAAAAAATAGTAAAAAATCCAGTACAGAATTGATGCTTTTCTACTCCTGCCCTCAAAAAAAGTTCCTAAATTTTCAACAATAGGGGATACCAACCCCAAAATGGTAACATTGGAAAAAGCATCTCATCCCGCAAAAAAAATGCCGTCACATGGCCCCAATAACGCAAAATCTAAAATTTTATAGTCTACAACAGGGGCCAATGAGGAAAATAAAATCCTGGCAGCTGCAGGGCGCTCCTTCCCTTCAGCGCCTCGCTGTGTCCCCATAAAACAAGAAACAACCACATGTTGGGGGTCTCTGTACTCGGGAGAAATTATAGAAAAAATTGTATGGTGGGTTTTCTCTTTTTATCTTTTGGAAATGTGTAAATTTTAGGGCTAAATGAAAGTATAACCGGCACAATTTGACTATTCTAAATTTCACCTCCATTTTGATTCAATTACTATGAAGATCTCAAGGGGTTAACAATCTTCGTAAAAGCTGTTTTTGATAGCTTGAGGGGTGCAGATTTGAAAATGGGCTGTTATATAGGAGGTTTTGATGCTAAATAAGTACAGTTTCATTCAAAACTGTATTTATCCCCAAAATAGACAATTATGAAGATCCTGAAAAGCGCTATTCGATTTGTAAGCCGCGTGACATCAAAATAAATTATTCAGACATTTCAAAAAATATAAAAAGGTAAAGTAGACATATGGGAAATGTAATTCAACAACTTATTTAGGTGGTAAATCTATCTGAAAACGTGATGATTTAGAATTTCAAAAATGGCAAATTTTTCAAAAAATTCATCATTTTCTTTTTTTTTGGTAAATAAACACAAAACTTATCAGCCAAAATTTACCACTAAACGGAAGTACAACATGTGGGGAAAAAAAAACAAACAATCTCAGAATCGCTTTGATAAGTAACAGTGTTCAAAAGTTATAACCATATAAAGCGGCGCAAATCAGAATCCAAAAAAATAAATAAATAAATAAATAATCGGGCTGAGCTTTAAGCTACAAAATGGCTGCGTCCTTAAGAGGTTAATATCGCCATCTCTTCAGAGGCATAACTTTAGTATTTTTTGGTTGACAGAGTTGGTTCTGGGTTTATTTGTTGCGGGACAAGTTCTTTTCAGTGGTACCATTTTGGTGCTTATAACGGTTTTTGATCACGTTTTAGAACATTTTTTGTAAGTTTTTCGGGTTTTTTTTCCACAGCGTTCGCTAAGCAGGTCCAAAAATGATGCCAAGTATGTGGCGATATCAAATATGTGGGATTTAAACACTTTTATTTCCCTGACATGGTGGTTTGAACAAGAGAACTGCCTTACCCACGGTAATGCGTGAACATGGTGTGTAAGGAGTTAACACCCACGATCGGAGGAATCTCCAGTCGTAGTTGTTACTGCATGGTGTCAACTACAATATGCAGTGTAGGGATTCACTCAAATGGTAGCCTTTAGAGAAGCGCCAGGCAGCAGTCTTTCAGGTGAACAAAACAGGTGTCTTTATTTAGACATAAAAATAACAGGGAAAAGGGCTTGCTCCAGCCAGCAAAACAAAATGCATAGTCCATATGATAAATCTCAGTCCATGTTATCAAGCACAGTTCACATTCACAGACACAGTACCGTACTTCACCCTCCTGGGTTAGGAGCACCTTTTCAGTCCTCAGACTTCCCCACACAGCAAGGCTCAGCTCTGGCTCTGCTATTCCCTGTGTTTCACTCAGCTACACACAGGTAGGGAACCACCCCCCACTTCTCCTGACACAGGTGGCTTTACATAGGGCTGCAAGCCCTGGCCTGGAACGTGGGAGCAGCCATCCCACCCAGCACTGTGACTGCTCCAGAAAAAACCCGTCCCGGATCAGCTGCATTGCAGCTATGCTAAAATAACAAAAGTGTGTCAGTGGCCAAACGCCGCTGACACCAGCAACACTGGTTTTTACTTCACCGAGGCCAGGCACCACGGTGACACGTATCTACCATTCACCACAACACCTTGTGCCTTTCTACAGCAGCTAACAACAGTTCTGTATGGAGCCGACTCCATTCATGAGCCAGCACGCGTCGGGAAGGGGTTAAAACATATATACATTAGAATACAATGGTAATCATGTTGAAAAAGATGTATTGAATATAATATGTCATAATTGTTCATAATACATATCCATCTAATGTTTATATTTTACCATATGATTATTTTAAATTTACAAACATATTACTATTTTATTGAAAAACCGTGTTTAGAAACCGCTATATAAGCTGCTGTACTTGTTATAGCCAAGATTAATTTGTTGAATGTGTGCTAATACTGAACAGACTTGTACTAATTTGGCTACCTATTGTGGGAGTCTGTTTTGAGCTATACCAAAACTTCTCCTTCTATACAAATGGCAATTTCCTCATGTTGTTCAAGAATTAAAATTTTTTAATGTTTTTAATTTTAGAAAATTGTTGATTGTATGTAGTTACAAAAACTATTGGTGACTTACTATTTTTTTTCTGCACAACTTCGCTTACTTGACCTTAACGTATTTCTTTGTATTTTATTCATTTTGTTTTTAGCTACATCCAATACTCCTTTGCACTTGTCATCTATCCTTAAGTCTATTACATATGCCTGGTGACGTATGTGGGTACAGTTCCTTTGGTGAAGTGTACATGAATCACTTGATCCAGGCCCACTCCAACAGGTTAGGAACGTTAAGTTTAAATAGGAGCGTGATTAAGTTTTAAAACGCAATGGTCCATTCATGATGTCCGTGTTAACGATGAGATGTCTTTACTGGATTTTATGAATTACAGAATAAAATAGAAAATTTTAGCAGATCTCCCATGGACATGCTGGAGTTACTTGCTTCGTTGCCATATCGAGACTGCTCTTGCATTTTCCTCCTTGCACCAGGGCGATTGTGGACTGGATTGGTTAGCTGGCTTCCCTGTGTTTGTAGTACTATTAGAGGTCATTGGCAGTCCCCTGTACGGTACCCTATAGTGCTCCACAGCAGAGAACCCCAAACCCCCCCTTACACAGCCACCAGGAGGGGAGTGGTGTCATGGAGGGTTCTCTACAAAGGCAGAGACCCAGCCAGGGCATACAGAGAGGGCCCCCATTACTGCAGATGAAATTTCAGACACTATAAAGGAACGCCCCTCTGGGAAATCCCCATGACCACTCCGACCACGGGTGTTAGCCGGGGTTGTCAGTGGTAGATTACCGCTGACATCCTGCGACCCCTGATGCCGGTTTGGCTCCTGTGCAGCGCTGAACCAGCATCGTCTCCGTGCAGTAGCTGTAACCACTAAACGCTATTCACAGGACTCAGCGCAGTACTGGCAGCATTGCCAATAAATATCCCTTAAGATATGGTAGCCCTTCTCCAATCCAAGTATAACTATTAATGGCAAACGAAGGCTCTAAAATAACTCGCCTAGAGGAAGCGACGGCGAAACACGCGTCGGGGTGCTGTGGCGGTGGTCAGATTTACTATTCTAAAACAATTTTTTGGCTACTTACTACACCCTGGTGGGTAATATAACTGGTTACAGCCTAACTGTGTATACTGTTGTCTGTTTGGTATCTTTAATGCATTTGTCATGTACTGTACTACTATGACCACCGCCACACCTTTGTGGTTTTATGTGTGTTTTTAACCGTATGTTTTTTGATGGCCGATTAAATAAAGCTGTGTATTGATTTCCCTGCACTGTTTACGTCCCCGTGGCAGTTATTGCACAGATGTCAAACTCCCAATTACTTTCTTTTGGAGAATAACGACAGTCAAGATGACCATATTGCCAAATCTTCTGTATCACTTTGAAACATTGCCTATCCCTCAGAGAACGCTACAAGCGTTCCAAGGTTCCGTGTTGCAATTTATCTGAATGCATAGACGTCACTGCATCTCTAAACAAATCCCAATATTGCCCCGGGACAGAGGTGGATTAGTAGTCCCAGACCTAACGAAATACTATTGGGCAACACACCTGAGGAGAATCCCAGCTTAGTCCGCCTTATACGCATATTCTAGGTCGATTGAGGTGGAGAAGTTGTGGAGAGTCCCAATTCACCCCAATGCTTTTCTTTGGGACCCATCCCCTGCCCCGCCTTCCCAATTGCTGGGCACGATGTCACACACCAAAGCAATATGGAGATCTTGTATTTCTCGCTTCCCTCTGCATTCTGAACACTCCCCCAGGACCTCCTTTCTTTAAAACCCAGGACTGCCTGCGGGTATGGAGGGGAGATGGGCTAAGCCATGGCATGAAAAAGGTCCGTTTAGATTTGCAGATATTTCCAGAACTGTAGGATAGATTTTTCCTCCCCTCTTTAATTACTTACAAATCAAATCATTTCTTTTCTCCACCTTCCTGGTCAGGACTCTGGGCCCTCCGATGTGGTGCACCGTATGGGAGAGGGGGAGGCCAAGACCTCACAATGCATCCAATATGAAGAAAACCAATACAAAATCTTATTATTATGGTACCACACATCTGCCTTGTTTCATCAAATATATCCAAAAGGAGACTGGATATTCTGGACATGTTCCAGGATTGTCCCTTATTGTAGAACAGTGGAAAAACTGAATGCGGATGTGTTAAGACACTCAATACCCATGGAACACATTACATAACTGCTAAATGTATTCCCAGCTGGACAGTAGAAGCATAGCTCGAAACTCCTATTGCATATCTTAATGGCAGCAAACAGCACCACCTTCTAGGGCTGATTTATATGCGAGAATTAGAGAGGTAAACACTATGGAAAATTTAACAGCACTCACAAAATAAGGTTGATAAATTTGAACTGATCTGGGCCCCAATGGGGTTCGTACTGGTCAGACAAAGCAATACCCTAGAGCACTGGGTGGTATGCCCACCCCTATGCGAACTCCCTTATACGGGTCCCCTACCTTCACTATATCCCAGTGCGTTTTCCCGTCTTGATCTGTTTGGTAACCCCACAGCCATAAACTTGACAAAGATAACCGTTATTCTATTTTTATCTAAAGGGCTTAACATCGTTATCAGTTGTGCCTTAAACATCGTATCTGAAAACGTTACGAACTATGGGCTCAGACTCCTGCAAGGGTATGTTTGGATCTGTAGCTATATCATTACCTTTAAACCTGTTCGATTTACTCTTAAGGAGTCGGAAAAAGAAAAACCATTTAAAAATAAATAAATAAAGTGGAACATAAAAAGCAGTCCCCCGAGGACATGATTCTAATTAATGTTACATGCACAAATACATAGATTCCATACTTACTAGCAAGTAGATTTCCTACAGCAATAAACACAGATGTTGCCAATTGCTGTGTCAGATAAATTTCTCTCTCTGAAATGCACAGAGTTAAATAATGTAATGCCGCTTTCAAAAAAGCATTTTGTTTCTCGGCATAACAAAGCTCCTTCATGATCTGTGAGAAAAAAACTCTGTACAGTTCAATATTCTTAAGGTTTCCATCCATGCAGCGCTCTGCTTCAAAAAGAGTAGTTGTAGATGTCACCAGGAGGGTGGGTAAAAATGGACTACAGACAGCAATATCTAGGGATTGCTGAATAACAGTCTTAAGCTTTGCAGCCGTTTGTTTCAAGCAGTAGTTAAAGCTTTCAATATGATCCCCTTTTGCATGATGTTCCTGGATAGCAAATGTTAAATGATGACACAAGTTTTTCAGGGTCACAATGTGTAATTGACATGCAAATGTACTCCAAAATGTTCTTTCTGTGTTAGATATAGAATTAAGCATGAAGGATGTGCATTGTTCTAGATTTTTCCGGACACTCTGTTTTCGTTTAATCACCAGTGAAAGAAATGTGTCAAAAAATTCATTCATAGTGTCTAGAAGTTTCAGCATGTGATGATCATCCAAGTCAGTAACATTCCAATGAGCTGAATGGGTGTGAGCCATGACAACTTTTAGAATGTCGCTAGCATATGCAATTTTAAAAACATGGTTAGCGTGAGTACCATTAAGTAGACATGTTAGACCTTTGTAGCAAACACTTGCAAAGTAAGGACTTTTTAAGAAGCTTGCATTAGCGAAAGTTAATAAAAAGAAAAAACATCGACATAGATCGGATGGTGGCAGGCTGTCCAGTTTTAACATAGAAATTAATTCTATCAGATTGCTTAGCAATTTAATATCAGGATCACTGAGAAAGAGTGATTTGTCCATCTTTGGTAATGAGCAAATAAGTTGTAGCGCATTCTTCATATTGGTTGCATACATGGAATCGTCATAACTGTCATTCACTCTTGGATTTACAAGTTTATAGGAGTCTTTAAAGGAAAGATGGTCCAAAATTTCATAGAACACTGCTTCCTTTGTTAAAAGCATGGCACATCGATTTAAAATGCTGGTTATAAAAATGGACTGTAAAATGCACATTTCAGAAAAGGAGTCGCTTTGGAGAAAAGATTTAGAAATCTCTCTAAAGGCAACTGTGACTTCATTGTCAACTTTCTTTCTTTCATCATAAACAGGCAAGTGGGTTTCTAAAATTAAAGTCGCAATGTTGTTCATATCGTCAAAGGATATGTATGGAAGGAGAATTGTGATATTTGAAACAATAAAGTGCCACTGAGCAACAGGGAGGGAATTATTATTTGAATTGATATTGCCACTGTATGGTATGTGACATAAATCTTTGTGGTTCAAAATAGAGATGCCAGAGTTAACAAAAAAAGATGCAGATGCTTGAACAGTAAGCCTTTCATTTTCGTTTGGTATATAAATGTGCATAAGCAAAAGTTTTATTTTTTGAATAGAAAGAAGTCCAAGGTAGAACATGCTCACTACATCGGACGGTCTACAAAGATCATACATTTTTTTCCAACAGTTTTTATCCTCAAAGAATATGGAAAAGTCCCAATGCTCCAAAGGCAAGTCCAATGGAAGACATAGTTTACACATTTGTGAGAGATATTTGTCACAATTTAATGCAGTCACAGTATTTACTTCAATCCATGTATACAGAAGCATTAGGGCAACTTTGCAGATCTTCTGAAGCCAGAGTGTCTCATCTGTAACATAGTTTTTTGTTAAAATGGTTAGGGAAGGCAAGATGAGCTCTTCAGAAATTTGTTTCATGAGATTTTGAAACCGCTGGAGAACAGGCACTGGGGTATTGTTGTCTAAGCTCTTTATGTTCATCATCAAACAATGCAAAAGTGAAGCTAAGTGTTCAAGTTTAAAGCTGAGACTAGGGTCATCTTTGATATTAGAAAGTTGCCATTTTTCCAAAACCATAACCCACATATCCAACATCTGATTTGATGGAATTTGAACAAGAAATTCTTTTAGCTTGTTGGTTAATACTGACAAAAGAACAGGATCACTTAATTTTTCTGTTGTAAGGTGACAAATGGCTAGAAGTACTTTCTCAAACAGTTTTGGAAATTGTCTTAGCTTTGTATATGTCAACAGAAGACTACCAATCAATGTTTCGAAGGATTTCTTTATTCTAATATCGGAAACATCTGCATTGAAGCATGCACGTAATATTTCAGAAAGGTCTGGTTCTACAATAAAATGGTTTAATGAGTTCAATGTTTTCAAGCAGTTGAACCATGGTAGTGAAAGTGTGCAAGGATCACACACTAGTATTTCTGTTAAACTTCGGAAGAACTTGTATTGGCTACCGTTTCCTTTTATGTTATCTTCTGCAATATTATATATATTATGATCAAGAACAAGGTTTAACATGTTTTCTAGGGCATTTAAACCAATCGACCATTGTGAAAATGATACTTTTAGGTCTTCCTGCTTTATGGTAAAAGGTGTACAAAGACATCTGAATAATTTGACAAGCATTTGAAAGCAAAATATTTCATTTCCATCTCTGCAGTAAGAGTCTAAAAACAGTTTATAAAGAAAGGGAACAGAATAAGCCAAGAGGGAAAGTTTTTTTTCCTCACGCCACTCAATTTTCTCCAGTTTTGCCAACATAGAGGAAACGGGAGTTAAATAATCTTTGCAAGGCCCCTTTTTCTTCTCAGACTTCTCCATTTGGGAAAGCAGCTCTTCTTTGAAACAATTTAGAAGCTCAGCCTGGAAAAGACCAGTCTGCAAAATAATCTCTATGTTACTTCCAACATCTCTGACAAGTTGGTGGATTTCAATATTCCGATCCTTATCGAAAACATAATTGTTAAAGGCATTCCGCAGAAGCAAACATGGCTCAAAAAGTTGTGTAACCACATGTGTGAATAGTCTGTTTCTGTTGCTTTGCTGTCTCTGTAGAATGGCATACTGTTTAATTGATATAGAAAGGACATTTAAAACTTGAAGAGTGTTGGCATGGTTATAAGTTAAGCAATGACAAGCTAAAAAACAAAGCTTGCCCAAAAGTTCTACCATCAGTTCATACTTGGCTCGGTAGATAATCCCAAAACTAGAGGAGAGAACACCTTGACAACAGCTTAACACAGTTCCAATTCCAGCTGGAGGGCTTGATTGTGTAGGTGTAAGTGCAAAAATATCATTCATTACCTGAAGACAAAAAGGAAATAAAAAGGCTTTTAGTGACATTAAAATCTTGGTGAACAGGCTATTTAAGGCATAAATATATACATGTAATTATAATTCTTATACCAATTAGTAATTCTGGGCTTGCATAGTCTCTATAAGATTATTTACCCTCTTAATGCAAAACTGTATACTTTAGTTGTACTTTCGGATAAAGTATTTGTACAGGTTTAACATTATAGCACTGACAAAAACATTTGCCTAAATGCACTAAACGAAAATAAGAGATTATCTAATTTACTCTATTTAGCTATCTGCAGGTGTTTAGCTGCTAGCAGAGGTTTTAACGCGCTTTATAGTAACCATTGGAAAACGTATAGAATGGCTAGAGACGAGAGGAGGCTTGTTGGGAGAGGAAGTATGGCCTTGAGAGATGTCACAAGTTTGTGACTTCACATGCTTCAGATCGACCCAATTACAAACATGCAGTCCTGTTCAGAGTTAAGTCCCATAATTAGGAAGTGCCCACTCACTTCAGGAATAGCTGAATCTGATTTATTAAGAAATTATGTCAGATATATCTCTGGATAAAAAGAAGCCAGACGCATTATATAGGTATTATTGGAATTGTTTTATCATAGTATCCTGGTATACAAGGCTGGAAAAAGACGCAAGTCCATCAAGTCCAACACTTAATAATTAAATGTGGTTTATTCCATAGCCGGTGATATTTTTTCTCTGCAGAAAGGCATCCAGGCCTCTCTTGAACATGTAAATAGAGTCCGCCATAACAACCTCCTACGGCAGAGAGTTCCATAGTCTCACTGCTCTTACAGTAAAGAACCTTTGTCTCTGGCAATGGTAGAACGCCTCTCCTGTAGGCGTAGAGGATGCCCCCTTGTCATGGTCACAGGCCTAGGCATAATAAGATCTTTGGAGAGATCCTTGGTACTGCGAATACCCAATCAGGTATTCGTACATTGTAATGAGGTCTCCCCTCAGGTGTCTTTTTTCTAAACTGAATAATCCCAAATTTTGTAATCTGTCATTGTATTCTGGTCCCTCCCATTCCTTTAATAATCTTGGGCGCTCTCCTCTGCACCCGTTCCTGTTGTAATATGTCCTTTTTATACACTGGTGCCCAAGACAGTACACAATATTCCATATGTGGACTGACCAGTGATTTGCACAAGGGCAAAATATGTCCTTATCATGAGAATCTATTCCTCTTGATACATCCCATAAAAGCAACTGCCTGCATCTGGTCACAAAAATTAAGTTTACCATCCACCAATTCCCCCAAGTCTTTTTCAGCTCCAGTTTTACCAAGTAATTGACTGTTTAGAACATAATTTTTGTTTCCATGGCCCAACTGCCAACTTAAGCTTACAAATCCCGTTGTAATGCTATACTATCCGCCTCAGTATTAATTACTTTACTCAGCCTTTCTATGGACTGATCTGAGGGGTCTACCATTTTTTCTGTAAATTTTATAGGGATATAAATTGAAAACAGATGCATGTAAAAAAACATTGCATAAATTCCCAGAGATGCCTGAAGGCAGTGCCATTAAGATGGCTTCAGTGACGTCATCTTAAAGGCACAGTGTCAGCCAATGCATGTGCATATGCTGACACTGCTAATACCCTGCAATACATCAGTATTTCAGGGTATTATCATGAACAAGCAATCAGATGAATGCTTGTTCATGTTCCATGGTGGAAATAGTAAAAAAAAAAAAAAAAGTTTTTAAATAAAAATGAATAAACCAATAAAAATTGCCATAAGCCCCATCTAAAGAGAAATCTAAACGTTCAAATAAGTCTAAACCATAACAAACCCCACATATATAGTATCACCACGTCCGTAACAATCTGTAGAATAAAATTAAATTATTGAACCTGTACGATGAACGCCGTAAATAAAAAAAACTTTAAAAACACGCCAAAAATTATGATTTTTACCTATTGAAACTTATGTACTCTAGAATGATACTGTTGCAAAGTACTAGATGTCTCACAAAAAACAAGCCATCAACCAGCTCTGTAGCTAAAGAAGTAAAAATGTTATGCCACTTGGAAGACGGCGATGCAAAAATTATAGATTTTTCCCCACATTAGGGTTTTATGTGGCAAATTTAGTAAAACATAAGAAAAAATAAGTCTGGTATTCCCGTAATCCTATCAACCCATAGAATAAAGATAATTAGGCTAAACGGTGAACACGGAAAAAAAAAAAAAAAAAAATAAGTAAAAAACCCAGTACAGAATTGATGCTTTTCTACTCACGAGTTCAAAAAAAGTTCCTAAATTTTCAACAATAGGTGATACCAACCCCAAATGGTAACACTGGAAAAAGCATCTCATCCCGCAAAAACAATGCCGTCACAATGCCCCAATACTAAAAGCTAAAATTTTATAGACTTCAAAAGGGGCAACGAGAAAACTCAAATCCTGGCAGCTGCAGGGCTCCTTCCCTTCTGCGCCTCCCTGTGCGCCTATAAAACAAGTAATGGTCACAGGTGGGGGGTCTCTGCACTCAGGAGAAATTGTAGAACAAATTTTATGGTGGGTTTTCTCTTTTTATCTTTTGGAAATGTGTACATTTTAGGGCTAAATGAATGTATAACCGACAAAATTTGACCATTCTAAAATTTCACCGCCATTTTGATTCAATTACTATGAAGATCTCAAGCGGTTAACAATCTTCATAAATAATCAGATTAGTATATATACATCAGATCGTATATATACACTAATCTGATTATCATTGTACTATTTTACAAATATTTTCTGTATATAGGTTAATACATTTCTCCTTGGCCTTTCTTACTTCCTGCTTGTTTTCTCTCTCCTCCCCTCTACCTTCTGGTTCTATGACGTGACTAATTACTTGCTCGCCACTCACTTCCGCTACATATGCCTTTATAATGAATGTACTTACTTGTTAGAACCTCATCTATGACTAAGAACTCTTGGGAGTTCGAAACGCGTCAGATGTCTGTAACATGGTACCTTTTTTAACCTTTTTTATATTATGATGAAATAAACAGAAGTTTTATTGCATGACAATTAAGCCTGGTTGCTGGATAAACGTTCCTTTTGTCCAAGATGTACTGATCCGGCTCAGCATATCCGTGCACCGGCACCTGATGCATGACCACAGAAGGGTGAGCTGAATTTCTATTTTTTCGTTTGCTTGTAAATCTTCATAAATGCTGTTTCTGATAGCTTGAGGCGTGCAGATTTGAAAATGGGTTGGTTATATAGGGTGGTTTTAATGCTAAATATGTAAAAATTTAATTTCAAACAGTATTTATCCCCAGAATAGTCAATTCTGAAAATACGGAAAATCGCTATTCGATTTGTAAGCCGCGTAACGTCAAAATAAATGATCCAGACAATTCAAAAATTATGAAAAAGTAAAGTAGAGATATGGGAAATGTTATTCAGCAAGTTATTTAGGTGGTAAATCGATCTGCCTGTGTCAGAAGGCTTATGTTTTTGGAAGGACTATCGCCGATACACTTTAGTAAAAAATAAAAGTGTATAAAAAAGTGTTATGCCTAACCCCCGAAAAATAAATGAAATAAATTAGAGGCGAGAGCCCCAGCCTGCTCAGTGTGCGGGAGGTAGGGGGTTTGGGGCTGGCTATTAACAATATATACGACTGAGGAGTTATATATTGTATATTACGAAAATTCCATACTCTTCCTCGGGTAAAAATACCCTCAACAATGGTTGGAGAGGAAAGATTATTACCCTTCTGGAAAAATTTTAGTGCAACCTCTGCAGATTACCCCTGAGGGAGCCACAGCAGGTGGGGATACATGTGGGGCGTTTATCACCAGCTTCCTATTGTGTGACGTTTGCCGCACAGGTAATACTTGCTTATCTTTGATTAGGTTAGCAGTGTGGTACCATCTATTTTTACTCTGGCTTGTATTTACTTTGGCTTGTTACACATATACTCTATGTAATTTTTTATCTTTTTTGTAACTTTTTGCAATCTTCTTGCATTAATATTGGTTTTGCATTGTCCCCTAACCCACTGTGAGTAATTCCTTTATAGGAAAATATTGTTGTTCTCTGGGCTTTAGTCTTAGGGGGAGCTGGTGTGTTCAGGATCACTAACATTATCACATGTTTGTTCCTGTGGTAGATTGTTGTGACTCGTTCACATTTTTTTTAATGGTTTATTCTCTTGTTTTGTGTTGTGGTGTTTTTTGATATATGAATAAAGAATTTATTGTCTTGGTCATCTGGCAGTATCCTTTCTTGATTAAGCTATTTTTACAATGTGTTGACCTAGACTCTTAACTGGACTTCATCTGTGCAGTGATGGTCCCTCTGATATGAGAAAAGCTAAAATGCGCGCCCTCCATTGTAGGCCCTGCCAATGGTCCAGATAGTGGCCATGTTGGGGGCATTTCATACAAAGAATGAACGTTGAAATACATTTGAAGACATTTTCTAAGTTCCTTACTCCATGTGACATATTGTGATTAATTTAGGAGCAAATTGCATTTTAACCAAAGATGCCAATTTTTTGCCAGTTTTAAAAAGGATAAATCATATGAATTTAATTTTATCACTAAAAGATAAATCAACATGTTACAAAAAAACCTGCAACAGAATGACTTGGATATGTTAAACTATTGCAGTATTCCATAAAGTATCCACTACTCCAGATTTTCAAAATCTTGCAGGTCCTTAACCCCTTAAGGACACAGCCATTTTGTAGCTTAAGGCTCAGTCCCATTTTTTGGATTCTGACCTGCGCTCTTTATATGGTTATAACTTTTGAACACTGTTACTTTCAAAGCGATTCTGAGATTGTTTGTTTTTTTTCCCGATATGTTGTACTTCATTTTGTGGTAAATTTTGGTGATAAGTTGCTTTATTTACAAAAAAAAAGAAAAAATGATGACTTTTTAGAAAAATTAGCTATTTCGAAATTCGAAATCACCGTGGTTTATTATTTCTGTGATTTGATTTATCTGATTTGATGTATATGCGAGAAGGAATTATTATTAAGAATTGGAGGTAGGTAGGTAAACCAATATGGAAAAGGTAAAGCACTCACAACAAAAATAAAGGTTGATAAAATTGTTGAAAACTGATCTGGGCCCCCCCCCCCAACCCCACACCCAACCAGATGGGGTTGTACTGCGTCAGACAAGGCGAATAACCACTAGTAGAGCACTGGGTGTATGCCCAACCCATATGCGAAAAGTCCCTCCCCCGGGTTATACGGGTCCCCTCCTACTACACTATATCCTAGTGCGTTTTGCCGTCTTGATCTGTTTGGTACCCCACCCATAAACTTGACAAAGATAACCGCTATTCTATATTTTATCTCTCTAAAGGGCTTACATCGTTATCAGTTTTGTGCCCTCAAACGTATTGAAACGTTACGAACTATGGGCTCAGACTCCTGCAAGGTATGTTGGATCTTGTAGCTATTATCATTACCTTTAAACCTGTTTCGATTTACCCTTAAGGAGTCGGAAAAAGAAAAACCATTTAAAAATAATAATAAATAAATAAAAAGGTGGAACATAAAAAGCAGTCCCCCGAGGACGAGCATGATTCTAAGTAATGTTAATTCACAAATACATAGATTCCATACTTAGTATGCAAGTAGATTTCCTACAGCAATAAACACGATGTTGCCAATTGCTGGTCAGCATAAATTTCTCTCTCTGAATGCACCAGAGTTTAAATAATGTAATGCCGCTTTCAAAAAAGATTTTGTTTCGCAGTAACAAGCTCCTTCATGATCTGTGAGAAAAAACTCCTGTAAGTTCAATATTCTTAAGGTTTCCATCCAGCAAGCGCTCTGCTTCAAAAGAGTAGTAGTTGTATGTAGATGTCACCGATGAGAGGGTGGGTAAAAATGGACTACGACAGGCATAATCTAAGGATTGCTGAATAACAGTCTAAAGCTTTGCAGCCGTGTTTGTTTCAAGCAAGGTAATTAAGCTTTCAATATGATCCCCTTTTGCATGATGTTCCTGGATAGCAAATGTTAAATGATGACACAAAGTTTTTCAGGGTCACAATGTGGTAATTGACTGCAAATGTACTCCAAAATGTTCTTTCTGTTTTAGAATAGCAATTAAGCGTGAAGGATGTGCATTGTTCTAGATATTTTTTCCGGACACTCTGTTTTCGTTTAATCACGTGAAAGAATGAAGAAATTGTGTCAAAAAATTCATTCATAGTGTCTAAGTTTCAGCATGGGTAGAGATCAGGAGTCGAAAACAGAGCGAACGGTCTGTCGATGAGACATACAATTTTAGATGTCTGGGTGTGAGCTCATGCAACTTTAGAATGTCGCTAGATATGCAATTTTAAAAACATGGTTAGCGTGAGTAGTACCATTAAGTAGCCATGTTAGACCTTTGTAGGCAACACTGCAAGTAAGGACTTTTAAGAAGCTTGCGATTAGCGAAAGAATAAAAAGAAAAAAACATCGACATAGTGGAATGGTGGCAGGCTGTCCAGTTTAACATAGAAATTAATTCTATCAGATGCTTAGCAATTTAATATCAGGACACTGCACTGGAAAGAGTGATTTGTACATCTTTGGTAATGAGGCAAAAATAAGTTGTAGCGCATTCTTCATATGGTTGCATACATGGAATCGTCATAACTGTCATTCATCTTGGATTTACAAGTTTATAGGAGTTTAAAGGAAAGATGGTCAAAATTTCATATGAACACTGCTTCCTTTGTTAAAGCATGGCACATCGATTTAAAATGCTGGTATAAAAATGGACTGTGAAATGACAAAATGCATTTCAGAAAGAGAGTCGTTTGGAGAAAAGATTTAGAAAATCTCTTAAAGTGCAACTGTGACTTCATTGTCACTTTCTTTCTTTCATCATAAACAGGCAAGTGGGTTTCCAAATTAAAGTCGCAATGTTGTCATATCGTCAAAGGATATTGTATGGAAGGAGAGAATTGTGATATTTGAAACAATAAAGTGCCACTGAGGCAACAGGAGGGAATTATTATTTGAATTGATATTGCCACTGTATGGTATGTGACATAAATCTTTGTGGTTCAAATAAGAGATAGCCAGATGTTAACAAAAAAAGATGCAGATGCTGAACAGTAAGCTTTCATTTTCGTTTGGTATATAATGTGCATAAGCAAAAGTTTTATTTTTTGAATAGAAAGAAGTCCAAGGTGAACATGCTCACTACATCGGAAGGTCTACAAAGATCATACATTTTTTTTCCAACAGTTTTTATCCTCAAAGAATATGGAAAAGTCCCAATGCTCCAAAGGCAAGTCAATGGAAGACATAGTTACACCTTTGTGAGAGATATTTGTCACATTTAATATCAGTCAGTCACAGTATTTACTTCAATATGTAAAAAAAGCATTAGGGGCAACTTTGCAGATCTATCTTGAGCCAGAGTGTCTATCTGTACATAGTTTTTTGTTAAAATGGTTTAGGGAAGGAAGATGAAGCTCTTCAGAAATTTGTTTCATGAGATTTGATGAAACCGCTGGAGAACAGGCACTGGGGTTATTGTTGTCTAAGCTTTTCTTTATGTTCATCAAAACAATGCAAAAGTGAAGCAAGTGTTCAAGTTTAAAGCTGGACTGAGGGTATCTTTGATATTAGAAAGTTTGCCATTTTTCCAAAACCAAACCCACCATATCCAAACATCTGATTTGATGGAATTTGAACAGAATTCTTTTAGCCTTGTCGGTTAATACTGACAAAAAAGACAGGATCACTTAATTTTTCTGTTGTAAGGTGCAAATGGCTAGAAGTACTTCTTAAACAGTTTTGGAAATTGTCTTATTTCTTAGCTTTGTATATGTCACAGAAAGACTACCAATCAATGTTTCGAAGGATTTCTTTATTTTCTAATATCAGAAACATCTGTCATTGAACAGCATCATGCAAATATTTCGAAAGGCTCTGGCGGGTTTCTACAAATAATACAATGGTTTAATGAGTCATGTTTTCAAGCAGTTGTGAAACCATGGTAGTTTGAAAGAAGTGTAGGAAAGTGTGCAATAGATCACACAACACTAGTATTTCTGTTAACTTCTGCGAAGAACTTGTATGGCTAACCGTTTCCTTTTATGTATCTTCTGCAATATTATATATATTATGATCAGAACAAGGGTTTAACATGTTTTCTAGGGCATTTAAACCAATCGCCATTGTGAAAATGATACTTTTAGGTCTTTCCTGCTTTAATGGTAAAGGGTGTACAAAGACATCTTGAATAATTTGACAACATTTGAAAGCAAAATATTTCATTTCCATCTCTGCAGTAGAGTCTAAAAACAGTTTAATAAAGAAAGGGAACAAATAAGCCAAGAGGGAAAGTTTTTTTTCCCTCACGCCACTCAATTTTCTCCAGTTTTGCCAACATAGAGGAAACGGGAGTTAAATAATCTGCAAGGCCCCTTTTTCTTCTCAGAAGACTTCTCCATTTGGGAAAGCAGCTCTCTTTGAAACAATTTGAAGCTCAGCCTGGAAAAACCAGCCTGCAAAATAATCTCTATGTTACTTTCAACATCTCTGACAAGTTGGTGGATTTCAATATTCCGAGCCTTACTCGAAACAAATTGTTTTAAAGGCATTCCGCAGAAGTAAAACATGGCTCAAAAAGTTGTGTACCACATGTGTGATAGTCTGTTTCTGTTGCTTTGCTGTCTCGGTAGAATGGCATACCTGTTTAATTGATATAGAAGGACATTTAAAACTGAAGAGTGTTGCATGGTTATAAGTTAAGCATGACAAGCTTAAAAAACAAAGCTTGCCCAAAAGTTCTACCATCAGTTCATCTTGGCTCTTGGTAGATAATCCCAAAACTGAGGAGCGAACAACCTTGACAACAGCTTAAACAGTTCCAATCCAGCTGGAGGGCTTGATTGTGTAGGTGTAAGTGGCAAAAATATCATTCATTACCTTAAGACAAAAAGGAAATAAAAAGGCTTTTTGTGACATTAAAATCTTGGTGAACAGGCTATTAGGCATAAATATATACATGTAATTATAATTCTTATACCAATTAGTAATTCTGTGGCTTGCTGTCTCATAGATATTTACCCTCTTAATGCAAACTGTTAATTTAGTTGCTTTCGGTGGATAAAGTATGTGTACAGGTTTAACGTTTTTATAGCACTGACAACAACATTTGCCAATGCACTAAATAAAATAAGAGATTATCTAATTTACTCTATTTAGGCTATCTAGGTGTTTAGCTGCTAGCAGAGGTTTTAAACAACACGCTTTATAGTACCCTTGGAAAACGTATAGAATGGCTAGAGACGAGAGGAGGCTGTTGGGGAGGAAGTATGACCTTGGATGAGAGATGTCACAAAGTTTGTGACTATTCACATCTTCAGATCGACCCAATTACAAACATGCTGTCCTGTCAGAGTAAGTCCCATAATTAGGAAGTGCCCACTCACTCAGGAAAAGATGAATCTGATTTATTAAAAATTATGTCAGATATATCTCGGATAACGAGAACGCCAGACGCATTATAGGTATTATTGGATTGTTTTATCATAGAATCATCCTGGTATAAAAGGCTGGAAAAAGACGCAAGCTCCATCAAGTCCAACACTTAATAATTAAATGTGGGTTATCCCATGCCGGTGATATTTTTCTCTCTGCAGAAAGGCATCCAGGCCTCTCTTGAACATGTAATAGAGTCGCCATAACAACCTCCTACGGCGCAGAGTTCCATAGTCCACTGCTCTTACAGTAAAGAACCTTTGTCTCTGGCATGGTAGAACGCCTCTCCTGTAGGCGTAGAGGATGCCCCCTTGTCATGGTCCAAGGCACTAGGCATAATAAGATCTTTGGAGAGATCCTTGTGGTAAACTGCGAATACCCAATCAGGTATTCGTACAGTAATGAGGTCTCCCTCAGGTGTCTTTTTCTAAAACGAATAATCCCAAATTTTGTAATCTGTCATTGTATTCTGGTCCCTCCCATTCCTTAATAATCGGGGCTCTCCTCTGCACCCGTTCCTGTTGTAATATGTCCTTTTTATACACTGGTGCACCCAAGCAGTACACAATATCATATATGTGGACTTGACCAGTGATTTGCACAAGGGCAAAATATGTCCTTATCATGAGAATCTATTCCTCTGATACATCCCATAAAAGCAACTGCCTGCATCTGGTCACAAAATTAGTGTACCATCCACCATTCCCCCGTCTTTTTCAGCTCAAGTTTTACCAAGTATTGACTGTTTGAACATAATTTTTGTTTCCATGGCCAACTGCCAATTTAAGCTTACAAATCCCGTTGTATGCTATACTATCCGCCTCAGTATTAATTACTTTACACAGCCTTCTATGGACTGATCTGAGGGGTCTACCATTTTTTACTGTAAATTAATTTTATAGGGATATAAAATTGTAAAACAGATGATGTAAAAAAACATTGCATAAATTCCCAGAGAGCCTGAAGGCAGTGCCATTAAGATGGCTTCAGTGACGTCATCTTAAAGGCACAGTGTCAGCCAATGCATGTGCATATGCTGACACTGCTAATACCATGCAATACATCAGTATTTCAGGGTATTATCTGAACAAGCATCAGATGAGTGCTTGTTCATGTTCCACCATGGGGAAATAGTAAAAAAAAAAAACAAAAAGTTTTAAATAAATTAATAAACCAATAAAATTGCCATAAGACCCATCTAAAGAGAAAATCTAAACGTTCAAATAAGTCTTCAAACCATAACAAACCCCACATATATAGTATCACCACGTCCGTAACAATCTGTAGAATAAAATTAAATTATTGAACCTGTACGATGAACGCGCTCGTATAAAAAAAACTTTAAAAAACACGCCAAAAATTATGATTTTTACCTATTGAAACTTATGTACTCTAGAATGAACTGTTGCAACGTACTAGAATGTCTCACAAAAAACAAGCCATCACCAGCTCTGTAGCTAAAGAAATAAAAATGTTATGCCACTTGGAAGACGGCGATGCAAAAAAATATAGGTTTTTCCCCACATTAGGGTTTTATGTGGCAAATTTAGTACAACATAAGAAAAAAAATAAGTCTGTATCCCCGTAATCCTATCGACCCATAGAATAAAGATAATTAGGCTAACGAAGTGAACAATGGGAAAAAAAAAAATAAGTAAAAAACCAGTACAGAATGATGCTTTTCTACTCATGAGTTCAAAAAAAAGTTCCAAAATTTCAACAATAGGTGATACCAACCCCAAATGGTAACACTGGAAAAAGCATCTCTCCCGCAAAAAAAAAATGCGTCACAGGGCCCCATGACGAAAAAGCTAAAAGTTTATAGCCTTCAAAAGGTGCAACGAGGAAAAACTAAAATCTGGCAGCTGCAGGGCTCCTTCCCTTCTGCGCCTCACTGTGCACCCACAAAAATAACGGCCAAATGTGGGGGGTCTCTGCACTCAGAGAAAATTGTGAACAAATTTTATGGTGGGTTTTCTCTTTTATCTTTTGGAAATGTGTACATTTAGGGTTAAATGATGTATAACCCGACCACAATTTGACCATTCTAAAATTTCACCGACATTTTGATAATTACTATGAAGATCTCAAGCGGTTAACAATCTTCATAAAATCGATAGTATATATATACATCAGTCGTAAAATAACAATGATTACTATTGTCTATTAAACATTTTGATAAGCGCAATATTTCCCTGAATAGGAGAACACCTTTTCTCCCTTTGTTTTCTCTCTTCCTTCCCCTTACCCTGCTATTCTACTAACGCTCACCTTCCCAACCAACTCTACACTTTAGCCTTCTTGCTCGCATCACCTCTTGTGAGCCTTCAAAACCTCATGCTAACCTTGTCTTAGACTTTTTATCCTTGCATACCTAATTACTTTGCTCGACACTCACTTCCGCTACAATGCCTTTTAATGAATTATTACTTGTTAGAACCTCATCTATGACTAAGAACTTGGGAGTTCGAACAGCGATGTTGTACATGGTACCTTTTTTAACCTTTTTAGATTATGATGAAATAAACAGAAGTTTTATGCATGACAATAAGACTATGCTGGATAAACGTTCCTTTTTGTCCAAGATGTACTGATCCGGCTCAGCATATCCGTGCACCGGCACCTGATGCATGACCACAGAAGGGTGAGCTGAATTTCTATTTTTTCGTTTGCTGTAATCTTCATAAATGCTGTTTCTGATAGCTTGAGGCGTGCAGATTTGAAAATGGGTTGGTTATATAGGGTGGTTTTAATGCTAAAATATGTAAAATTTAATTTCAAACAGTATTTATCCCCAGAAAGTCAATTCTGAAAATACGGAAATCGCTATGCGATTTGTAAGCCGCGTAACGTCAAATAAATGATCCAGACAATTCAAACATTATGAAAAAGTAAAGTAGAGATATGGGAATGTTATTCGGCAAGTTATTTAGGTGGTAAATCGATCTGCCTGAAACCACGGTGATTTCGAATTTCGAAAAATAGCTAATTTTTCTAAAAAGCATCATTTTTTCTTTTTTTTTGATAAAAGCAAACTTATCAGCCAAAAATTTACCACTAAATGAAGTACAACATATACGGGGAAAAAAACAACAAAACCATCTCAGAATCGCTTTGATAAGTCACAGTGTTCAAAGTTTAACCATATAAAGAGGCGCAGGTCAGAATCCAAAAATGGGACTGAGCCTTAAGCACAAAATGGCTGTGTCCTTAAGGGTTAAGGACCTTGCAAGATTGAAAATCTGGAGTATGTGGATACTTTATGGAATAAACGCAATAGTTAACATATCCAAGTCATTCTGTTGCAGGTTTTTTTGTAACATGTGTTGATTTATCTTTTAGATTGATATTATATAAAATTAAATTCATATGATTTATCCTTTTTAAAACTGGCAAAAAATTGGCAATCTTTGGTTAAAAATGCAATTTGCTCCTATAATTAATCACAATATGTCACATGGAGTAAGAAACTTAGAAAATGGTCTTCAAATTGTATTTCAATAAGGTTCATTCTGTGATGAAATGCCCCCAACAGGCCACTATCTGGACCATTGGCAGGGCCTACAATGGTAGGGAAGCGCATTTTAGCTTTTCTAAATACAGAGGGACCACACTGCACAGAATGAAGTCAGGTAAAGAGTCTAGGTCAACACAGTAAAATAGCTTAATCAAGAAAGGATACTGCCAGCATGACCAAGACAATAAATCTTTATTCATATATCAAAAAAACACCACAACAACAAACAAGAGAATAAAAACCATTAAAAAAAATGTGAACAGAGTCACACAATCTACACCACAGCAAACCAAACATGTGATAATGTTAGTGATCCTGAAACCACCAGCTCCCCCTAGAGACTAAGCCCAAGAACAACAATATTTCCTATAAAGGAATTACAAAGTGGGTTAGGGGACAATGCAAAACCAAATATAATGCAAGAAGATTGCAAAAAAGTACAAAAAAGATTAAAATTACATAGAGTATATGTGTATACAAGCCAAAGTAAATACAAGCCAGAGTAAATAATAGATGGTTACCACACTGCTAACCTAAATCAAAGATAAGCAAGTATTACTGTGCGGCAAACGTCACACAGAGAGGAAGCTGGGATATAAACGCCCCACATGTATCCCCACCTGCTGTGGCTCCTCAGGGGTAATCTGCAGAGGTTGCACTAAACATTTTTTTCCAGAAGGGTAATAAACCTTGCCTTCAACCATTTTTGAGGAGTATTTTTACCCGAGGAAGAGTATGGAATTTTCTGTAATACAAATATAACTCCTAGTCGTATATATTGTTAATAGCCAGCCCCAAACCCTATCCCAACACTGAGCGGCTGGGGCTGTCGCCTCTAAATTTATTCATTATTTTTCGGGTAGGGACATAACAATCTTTTTATACAAGTTTATTGTTACTAAAGTGTTGGGCGATAGTCCTTCCAAGAAACAGAGCCTTCTGAACAATGCACTAACTAGAGATGTGTTTGGCTGCAATAAAGTTGCTAGTTAATGAGCACAGTGTTTTGGTTGTGGGCGGAGGATTTTGTTCAATCGTTTAACCCTTAAGGAAGCAGGGGTTTTTCGGCTCATTCTCGCCTATCCAACTTCACAAAAATCCATAACTTTTTCATTTTTACATGTACAGACCTGTGTGATTGTGTCGTGTGAAGGGTTAATAGCCGCGATCGGTGCAAGCACCGACCCGGTTATTAGCGGTGGGGGTTTGCTGCAATATGGCAACAACCCCCACCTCTGTATGAAAGAGGACTCAGCCGTGAGCCCTCTTCATACATCCCTTACACCTTCTGCGCTGTAGACTACGGCGCCAGAGCGTTAAGGGGTTAATACAATGTGAAAACATTGGTGGTCTTTGGGGTTATTATTTTATTTTATCCCTTACTGAAATGCCAGGATCATTGTACAAGCACATCACCTCCTGTGTCTCTTCCTATAGATGAACGCTCTTGTGACTAGTGACAAGCATTGCACCTCCTGTGCCCCCCTCCTGATAGATTATACAATGGTCACAAGGAGCGTCACCTCCGTGTCCCCTCTCCTTATAGATTGTTAAGCTCCTGTGACCATGTACAAGCACTGGACCTCCTGTTCCTTTCTTTATAGATTTTGTAACCTTCCTGTGTCCTCCTCCTCATAGATTGTAAGCTCTGGGACCATTGTACAAGCACTTGTCAACTTGCACCCCCCCCCCCCCCTCCCCCCATAGATTGTAAGCTCTTGTGACCATTGTAAGATCACGGTCACTCCGGTCCCATGTAGTCCACCAGATAAATCTCAATCATACTATTTGTTATTTTATTTCAATACATCTTATGTCAGGCTCAGGTAACCACTATAACTCAAACTTGAACTCCCTGGGAATAGTCAAGCCACACAAACCTATGAGAACATCACAGCGGCACAGGACACCACAGGGACCAGGACCACCACAGCAAGGCACAGGACCCCCACAGCCAGAGACAACTAACAACCTTTGGAATCAAACATCCTCCGCTCTCCTTTCTCTCAGACTCTGCCAAGTCTGCTAGTGCGCGCATGTGCAGCGTTATCTATTAGAACTAGGGAGAAGGGTCAGAGGAGGGAGAGGAGGAGCAGAGACCCCCCAGTAGTGGTCACATGTGTCCTCTGGTGCCTGCCCCGCCCCTCAGTGTAAGTGATACCGCCTACTGTCCCTATGTGGCAATATCACACAGACACAGAGCAGCTGGGAGAAGACAGTGACTGCTCCGTGCTGCGGGGGTGGGGGGTGGGGGCGTGGCTGAGCTCTCTTCTGCGAGGGAGGAGCAGAGATTCATCTCCGAGTTGTAGTGGGGCGGTGTGTCTGAGCTCCGCTGTCCGCTCTGTCCCTTACACACTAGCAGGCGGCAGCGCACATCGCTTACTGCTGGAGAGCAAGAAAGCTTACACAATTACATCACCAAGCGTATTTATACGCTTGGTGGGTTTTTGGAAGTAATAGATGTGCATGGTCATAGACGCTTGTAGAGGCGTAATGCGATTTCTGGGTATCTGTATGGTGTGGTGCGTCCATTATAAAGGAAGATCCCATGTGTTGGTAGAGAGCTAAATCAGCTCACTTCAGCATCAAACACTCAATGTGGTACACAGAGAAATGTGTCCGTGTTCTAAAAAAAATAAACAGACCAGAAACTGGTACACTGAATGCACGCACAAACCGGGGATGCGGGGAATGGAAAAATAAAAACCTACATTCAAATAAAAATCAGCAGCAAAGTTAATAGATAGATTACCACAAAGTGGTATATATGAGAATGTGCGATCATAAGTATAAAAAGCCACAATTGTAAAAAAATACATGAAAATAAGTTGAAATAACATAGAAAAAGGTTTGTACAGACAAGTGAAACATAATGTAAGATAACGATTATAAAAATCATTTTATGTGACCACCATTGCTGTACAAGAAACTCTATGCCAAATATGAAAAAAAAATTATGAAGTACAAAAATTGGAATACAAAAATTCATATAAACAGGCAAGAGATGATAGAAAATCATTATTAAATAGACATCAAAAGAATAGATCATACATTCAACCAAACAGCCACCATATACAGAATTAATCTGAGTAACTAACCTATAGCATGTAATATATTATAAAATACTATGAAACGTACAATATATCACTCCACCAATCAACAAATACATACTATTATGGGCCCATGCATCATACATTCAACCAAACAGCCACCATATACAGAATTAATCTGAGTATTAGAGATCAACAACATTATTTGTGAATAGATTATGTCAATACAAACTAAGTGGTTGCATAGACTACACGCCCATAAAGTGCAAGTGCGTGTGCAACAATTTTAATGCTAAATCATACTAGATTGAGGTAAAATGGATGAATGAGGGAGAAATAGTAAATGCCAGGTAGGATACCCACCCATGGTATGATGCTCATAGGGATCAACAATATAAAAAGAAGATGAGACATTCAAGGCAATTCAAGAACATTATTCATGTCGAAAATTAAATATAAAGATTCTATAGTATATACAGTATCAATAAGAAGGTATATCCGAGTCCAGAGTGTGCAATAAAATACAATAGGACATGGACAGGAGGGGGCAAGCCACGGAGGGCCAGCAGGAGAGGGAAAGAGTCCACTGAAGAACGACTGTGGTGGTCGTGAGCAAGTAGAGCCTGGTGGATGTATTATTCCATGGTACACAAAGCAATCTGATGGGATGAATCTATTTCTGGGATGGCAGGAATGCATCAAATAGGTGGGAGTCCAGAAGAATCTAAAGAATGAGAAGGCTAAATGCACAAAAACTTGTTCATGTGACCAATGTGGATGTCCCGTGGCTCCCAAACCCAAGTGAACCCCATGAACAAAAAGTGAGAGAAGGGGCAAGAACCAAACTGAAAAGGAAACACAAACCACAGGAGTGCTGGAGTAGAAACTAAGAATACGTGTAGGGGTTATAAAGAATTGTATATTTACAAAACAAATCCTCATTCATCCCCCGAGGGGCTTTGCAATCCAGGCGATAAATCCATTTCGATTCTGCCCGTAAAAGGGCCGGTATAACATCTCCACCTCAGATAGTAGTTTGTATTTTCTCAAGTCCAACCACCTGAAGACCACGTGGACTACACCGGTGTCAAGACAAGAAATGTTTTGCCACTGTTATTAGTCTTCCCTTGTCTGGAGTCTTGATCTGCATTCATAATGGTGGAAACGTGTTTCTGAACCCGCTTCCTCAGTTCTTGTGTCCTTTGGCCCACGTATAACAATTGACACGGGCATTGTAAGCAGTAAACAACATTTCTGGAGCGGCAGTTGATACCCCCAGAACAGCTGGCAACATCCTGGTGATTTCTTTAACTTCATGCTTTTACATCTGACCACTAACCAATCCCTGGCCTTAGTGGTCATGTCTGAATGAACCATGGTGACTGCTGAACCCAGAAGTTTGTGGCAAGAATATGGGGCTAGGAATAGACTGGGAGGCAACACTGGAGCCATTTTATACCTTTTTAGTATAATGATATTCAGCGGGCTAACAATTCATATTGTTCATCAATTGATTATTAATTTCATTAATTTCTGGTATTTTTTCTCACAGAGCAGACTTCAAGATGTTGAGTTAATGATACAAGTTACCTGCTGTCCCCTGGATCCACAGTTGAATACAGCCAGTACTATATACATAGCACCGTAGAGTTTTAAGCACATGTTAAGTTCAAAGATTCCCCATTTCTTTTCCTATAATACCATCAGGACATTGATGAGTTTCCCTAACTTTTAACCATTAATTGCTCTGAATGAGCGTGCAGCTAGGATCTTGGTAATCTGCTAGACGTTTCTCTACATGGGGTTCAGTTGTATAAGAGCCCATGTGATGAGAAGTATCTTGATGTAAGATCTTTTGATGGTACTGATAAGATGATATTGTTGGTTAAAAGTAAGGATCTTGCTACTGGCTGCACAGACTCCTTCTGACCACAGGAAACATATGAGCAAACGGTTAGCAGATCTCTATCCTACCCTGTGAATAGTGCTTATCCTGACAATACAGAAGTCATCTGACAAAATACTGGTATTGCTACAATGGGGAGATTCCGCAGCGGTGGACAAGTGTAAAACCATTTACATTATTTAAGGATCTGTAATTATAGTATTATATTAGATAAGGGGGGGAAATGAAGTGCAACTGATAATTCTTCTGCAGCATAGATGATGCCGGTTGTCCTGGTTATAGGCCTAGGTATAAATAGATAATTAGAAATGGATCATTCACATATTTGTACATTGTAATAAGGTCTCCCTTTAGCTGTCTTTTCTTCTAAACTGAATTGTGGAACCTTATATGAGGTTAAAAAGCCTCCAATTTCCTTGTTACATATTCTCCAATTTTCCTGGTTACATATTAGAACTGTGTCCAATAGCTAACCGTATCACACTGCTGGTAAGGACAGTAGTAACCCTGTTGGTCTACACCAGGGGTCAGGAACCTTTATGGCTGAGAGAGCCATAAGCGCCAAATATTTTAAAATATAATTCTGCGAGAGCCGCACAATATGTTTAAAGGGACACTGACAGAACAATCGCTCCAGTAGTCATTAGTACAGCAAGGAGTGTTCCTCCCCCCTGTACTAAGTCACAACTGGAACAAAACAATGGTAATTCCCTTTAAAATAAAAAAATAGATAATTTACATTCGCGCTTGTGATGTATGACATCTCGTCCAGCACTCTTCCTTCTTCTGCGCACGCCTGAAAGCTGGCATCTCTCATCAGGTGGGAAGAAGCCAAATCCCGTTATGCCCATTAAAAAGAAGAAGCCAGAGTCCTGGAAGAATTGTCAAGCATCACAGGCTCCAGTGTAAATTATCTAGTTTTTATTTTACAGGGAATTACCATTGTTTTGGTCCAGTGGTGGCTTAGTACAGCAGGGAGGAACACTGTTAGGCACAAGCCTCAGCTGCTGCAGAACCTCCTCATACATGCGAAGACGGCAGGAGTAAGACCTGCCGTCTTTGCAACCCACACAGTCACTTACAATGGACATTGGCGAGATAAGTACCATTCACCCCACTGTTATCAGATGTTATCAACCCACTGCAAAATTCACCCGTGTTCATGTGCATGTGGCCTAATACTGCACACACATAAACACACAGTACAATACATGTGACACACTGACATCGTTTGCTTGTAAATCTTCATAAATGCTGTTTCTGATAGCTTGAGGCGTGCAGATTTGAAAATGGGTTGGTTATATAGGGTGGTTTTAATGCTAAATATGTAAAATTTAATTTCAAACAGTATTTATCCCCAGAATAGTCAATTCTGAAAATACGGAAAATCGCTATTCGATTTGTAAGCCGCGTAACGTCAAAATAAATGATCCAGACAATTCAAACATTATGAAAAAGTAAAGTAGAGATATGGGAAATGTTATTCGGCAAGTTATTTAGGTGGTAAATCGATCTGCCTGAAACCACGGTGATTTCGAATTTCGAAAATAGCTAATTTTTCTAAAAAGTCATCATTTTTTTCTTTTTTTTTTGTAAATAAAAGCAAAACTTATCAGCCAAAATTTACCACTAAAATGAAGTACAACATATCGGGGAAAAAAACAAACAAATCTCAGAATCGCTTTGATAAGTAACAGTGTTCAAAAGTTATAACCATATAAAGAGAAGCAGGTCAGAATCCAAAAAATGGGACTGAGCCTTAAGCTACAAAATGGCTGTGTCCTTAAGGGGTTAAGGACCTTGCAAGATTTTGAAAATCTGGAGTATGTGGATACTTTATGGAATAACTGCAATAGTTTAACATATCCAAGTCATTCTGTTGCAGGTTTTTTTGTAACATGTTGATTTATCTTTTAGTGATAAAATTAAATTCATATGATTTATCCTTTTTAAAACTGGCAAAAATTGGCAATCTTTGGTTAAAAATGCAATTTGCTCCTATAATTAATCACAATATGTCACATGGAGTAAAGGAAACTTAGAAAATGGTCTTCAAATTGTATTTCACGGTTCATTCTGTGATGATAAATGCCCCCAACATGGCCACTATCTGGACCATTGGCAGGGCCTACAATGGAGGGAGCGCATTTTAGCTTTTCTCAGAATACAGAGGGACCAGCACTGCACAGAATGAAGTCAGGTAAAGAGTCTAAAGGTCAACACATGTAAAAATAGCTTAAATCAAGAAAGGATACATGCCAGATGACCAAGACAATAAATTCTTTATTCATATATCAAAAAACACCACAACACAAACAAGAGAATAAAAACCATTAAAAAAATGTGAACAGAGTCACAACAATCTACCACAGGAAAACCAAACATGTGATAATGTTAGTGATCCTGAAACCACCAGCTCCCCCTAGAGACTAAAGCCCAGAGATACAACAATATTTTCCTATAAAGGAATTACACAGTGGGTTAGGGACAATGCAAAACCAATATATAATGCAAGAAGATTGCAAAAAAGTTACAAAAAAAGATTAAAAAATTACATAGAGTATATGTGTATACAAGCCAAAGTAAATACAAGCCAGGTAAATTAATAGATGGTACCACACTGCTAACCTAACTCAAAGATAAGCAAGTATTACTGTGCGGCAAACGTCACACAGAAGGAAGCTGGGGATAAACGCCCCACATGTATCCCCACCTGCTGTGGCTCCCTCAGGGGTATCTGCAGAGGTTGCACTAACATTTTTCCAGAAGGGTAATAATACTCCTCTCAACCATTTGTTGAGGGTATTTTTACCCGAGGAAGAGTATGGAATTTTCAGTAATACAAATATATAACTCCTAGTCGTATATATTGTTAATAGCCAGCCCCAAACCCCCTACCTCCCCACACTGAGCAGGCTGGGGCTGTCGCCTCTAAATTTATTTCATTTATTTTTCGGGGGTTTAGGGCATAACACTTTTTTATACACTGTTTATTTTTTACTAAAGTGTATCGGGCGATAGTCCTTCCCAAAAACATAAGCCTTCTGAACAATGCACTAACTAGAAGATGTGTTTGGCTCAATAAAGTTGCTAGTTACTGAGCACAAGTGTTTTGGTTTGGGCAGGATTTTGTTCAATAGTTTTAACCCCTTAAGGAAGCAGGGTTTTTCGGCTCATTTCTCGCTCTCCAACTTCAAAAATCCATAACTTTTTCATTTTTACATGTACAGACCTGTGTGTATTTTGTGCGTGTGAAAGGGTTAATAGCCGCGATCGGTGCAAGCACCGACCGCGGTTATTAGCGGTGGGGGTTTGCTGCAATATGCAACAACCCCCACCTCTGTATGAAGAGGACTCAGCCCGTGAGCCCTCTTCATACATCCCTTACACCTCTGCGCTGTAGAGCTACGGCGCAGAGCGTTAAGGGGTTAATACAATGTGAAAACATTGGGGTCTTTGGGGTATTTATTTATTTTATCCCTTACTTGAAATGCCAGGATCATTGTACAAGCACTATCACCTCCTGTGTCTCTTCCTCATAGATTGTAAGCTCTTGTGACTATTGTACAAGCATTGTCACCTCCTGTGCCCCCCCTCCTGATAGATTATACAATGGTCACAAGGAGCGTCACCTCCCGTGTCCCCTCCTCCTTATAGATTGTAAGCTCCTGTGACCATTGTACAAGCACTGTGACCTCCTGTTCCTTCTTATAGATTGTAACCTCCTGTGTCCTCCTCCTCATAGATTGTAAGCTCTGGGGACCATTGTACAAGCACTGTCACTTGCCCCCCCCCCCTCCCCCCATAGATTGTAAGCTCTTGTGACCATTGTAAGATCACGGTCACCTCCTGTGTCCCATGTAGTCCACCCATGCATAGAATCTCAATCATAACTATTTTGTATTTTATTCAATACATCTTATGTCAGGCTCAGGTAACCACTATTAATCAATTGAACTCCCTGGGAATAGGTCAGCCACACAAACCTATGAGAACATCACAGCAGGCACAGGACCACCACAGGGGACACAGGACCACCACAGCAGGCACAGGACCCCCACAGCAGATGACAACTAACACCTTTGGAATCAAACACTCCTCCGCTCTCCTTTCTCTCAGACTCTGCCAAGTCTGCTAGTGCGCATGTGCAGCTGTATCTATTAGAACTAGGGAGACGGGTCAGGAGGAGAGGAGGAGCAGAGACCCCCCAGTAGTGGTCACATGTCCTGTCCTCCTGCCTGTGCCTTGCCCCGCCCCTCAGTGTAATGTGATACCCCTACTGCTCCCTATGTGCAATATCACACAGACACAGAGCAGCTGGGAGAAGACAGTGACTGCTCCGTGCTGCGGGGGGGGGGGGGGCGTGGCCTGAGCTCCTCTTCTGCGAGGGAGGAGCAGATTCATCTCCGCAGTGTAGTGGGGCGGTGTGTCTGAGCTCCGCTGTCCGCTCTGTCCCTTACACACTAGCAGGCGGCAGCTGCACATCGCTACTGCTGAGAGCAAGACAGGGCTTACACAATTACATCACCAAGCGTATTTATACGCTTGGTGGTTTTTTGGAAAGTAAATGAGCCTCTGCATGGGTCATAGACGCTTGTAGAGGCGTAATTGCGATTTCTGGGTATCTGTATGGTGTGGTGCGTCCATTTATAAAGGAAGATCCCATGTGTTGGTAGAGAGCTAAATCAGCTCACTTCCAGCATCAAACACTCAATGTGGTACAACAGAGAACTGTGTCCCGTGTTCTAAAAAAAATAAACAGACCAGAAACTGGTACACTGAATGCACGCACAAACCGGGGATGCGGGGAATGGAATAAAAACCTACATTTCAAATAACATCAGCAGCAAAGTTAATAGATAGATTACAAAAGTGGTATATATGAGAATGTGCAGATCATAAGTATAAAAAGCACAAAATTGTAAAAAATATACATGAAAAAAGTGGAAATATACATAGAAAAAGGTTGTACAGACAAGTGAAAATAATGTAAGATAACGATATAAAAATCATTTTATGTGACCCACATTGCTGTACAAGAAACTCTATCCCAAAATATGAAAAAAAAATGATGGAATACAAAAAATTGGAATACAGAAAATTCATAAACAGGCAAGAGATGCCATTGTTTTGGTCCAGTGGTGGCTTAGTACAGCAGGGAGGAACACTGTTACGCACAAGCCTCAGCTGCTGCAGAACCTCCTCATACATGCGAAGACAGCAGGAGTAAGACCTGCCGTCTTTGCAACCCACACAGTCACTTACAATGGACATTGGCGAGATAAGTACCATTCACCCCACTGTTATCAGATGTTATCAACCCACTGCAAAATTCACCCGTGTTCATGTGCATGTGGCCTAATACTGCACACACATAAACACACAGTACAATACATGTCACACACTGACACTGCACACACACACAGTACAATACATGTCAGACACTGACACTGCACACACATAAACACACAGTACAATACATGTGACACACTGACACTGCACACACAGTACAATAAATGTGACACACTGACCCTGCACACACATAAACAGTACAATACATGTGACACACACACACACACACACAGTACAATACATATGACACATACACACAGTATAATACATATGACACACACACACACATACACAGTACAATGCATATGACACACACACACAGTTACTTCTACACACTTACATCTTCTGAATAGATCCCAAATCCCCCAGGATATCAGTGCAGGGATCTGTACAGAGGCTGCATA